>LVYW01000002.1:3233540-3261232 GCA_001630435.1 Sporothrix globosa
GGGGGGGGGGGGGGGGGGGGGGGTCGTTTGATCACCAATTGTCAAGGACTATGTACGCGAAGGAAGTACCTACAGATGCGTCGGATACCGTTTGCTCCTCAATGTAACTAGAATTTTGTGAAAGGACTGAAAGCAAGGTGAGGGAAATATAGGCCAAACCGGAAACTCATCGCCGACCACGAGGCTGCAAGGGGGGCTACAAGTCAAGATGCGCCGTACTAGACACTTGTGCACAGAGCGTGTGTGAATCGTTGGGCTGGCCGGCAACTATGTTGTACGGTCTACAAACCTGACCTGCGCGGAGTATTCATGGCTGAGTCTTGTTCGAGCTGCGCCACACGCCCTGCTTTTGGTGGCAGCGTGTTCCTTCAATGATTCATGCAACTTTCAGCCCTGGCAGTTTTAGGTGTTGATACCATAATCGCCTCTTGTAAGCCCGTGGTCCTTGTAAGGTAGCCTGAGTCTCGCCCTGGCTTTTGTTGCAGTTCCGTGGCCTTGCTTCATACGACGTACCGTGCAATACATCGTACAGCGGAACAAAGGGAAGAGTAGGTCCACATTGCGGCCTGGATGGGCCCTTCGAACTGCGTGAGAATGAATGGGGATGTACGGAAAGAAGCAAGGTTAAAGAGACAAAAACTGTTCCGTAATACTCCGTAGAGGCTGACCCGACCAGCTGGATCCCTCTAAAATTAAACGAGAGGCGAACCCCTTTTGGTACCGAGTAGTAATGAGTATTTATCAGTCTTAAGAATGGAACATAAAGCTGAGAATGGCAAAAGGGGCCACCGCGGACGAAGTGTGGAATGTGGGATGAGACGAAAAAGAGGGACGCCAGTTACCAGGTTCGTGGGAGAGTAAATGGGGTCGACAAAGCAGGAGAAGGAAACATTCGGAGTATGGAGTACGCTGTCATCAAAACAAGGGAAGAGCGTGGGGGGCAGTCGTTTTGGCAGAGGCGCATCACGAGAGACAGAGGGGGTGTAAGTTTATTTGACAATTTGGCGGGGCGGGTTTATTGACAAAGACCGAGACCAAGTGGGATTCGAAACAAAAAGAGGCGAGATGGCGACGTAAGAGGGGCGTGTGTTGTAGGCAAGATGGGGGAGAGCGTCAAGAAGAGTTGAACGGCTCAAAAGCACACAATTGTGCGAATTCAGTAGTCATCTTCACGACATATTGTTTCCGTTTTTCCACATCTCACACTTGCTTCCATACTGGCTGTTAGTAATAGAAATGCTGCCTGTCATAAAGAATAAAGAGCACTGTGGTCCAGCAGATTAACCACGTCCTAAGTACGAAATACAGACCTGTTCGTTTCCGGATTGGGACTTTGTACGTAAACATTAACGAGGCGTCTATATTGCACTGCGAGACGGCGCACAAGTAGAAGAGGAAAGGGAGTTATTGGCAAGCGACGTAAAGAAAGCACAAGAAACAATATTGATGGGGCGGTACAACGGCCTGTGTACTGCTACGCAAGGGACTGAAGGGACAAGAGGGCAGGCCTAAGAATAGAAAACGAAAAACCTTCTAAACTGTTAAAACAACTGTACTCAGTATCTTGGCTTGTATGAGATGTGTTGTGCTCTTGACACAACATGCTGTGCTGCCAGCACTTGTGGAACAGTTGTATCCCGACGACGTGGCTTTGACTTGGACAGCTGGCGGGTATGAAGGAGCTAGATGTAACGGCGGCTAGGCGTGCAGGCGAGGATTGGTTGGTATGTGACTTCTTTCAGCTTCCCCCGGTTTTCAGCTTTCGTCTACAGCGGCGTACATGTATTGTGCGTTGTGTACTGGCGTGCGATGCCATAGGATAAAGGAAGAAGAAAGGACCATGGACGCCTATGGTTTCATGGATGACAAGCAATGCATCTCATCTTAGCCCAGTTAGGACGGCGTATGACATCCCCTGCGGCACTCTTGTGGCAGGCGCAGGGCCGTTCCGGAAACAAATTATAGTAAAACAATCGCATGGAGTAAGACGAAGAAAGTTGAAGCAAAGATTGCCTCGCTGGGATGCTTGTGGCCAAGGACGGTTTTGGTACAGGCTGCCTCCAGCCACCTTTTGCTTTTTCTTTGCTATTGCGGCCACGCTCGGCCCCAGTCGTTATATTCGTTTCCAGTCTTCCGTCGTTGCGAATTCTGAGTTTCTCGTATCTATTCCGTCTCTCACTTCTTTGTACCAGGCGGATGTTGGTAACTCTGTACGGAATATGTATGTCGTACGACGTAATATGTCGTGAAATTTACCTTCATCCAGAGAGCCAAGTCCTGTTTGATATGGAGCTGCTCCATAGTGCCTGCAGCCATATTACCCTAAACAAAGGAAGAAAAAACCGTTCCGCCGATTGCTTGTTGGGACGGATAGTTCCCCTGGCATTGGCGTGGTCTCATATTCTTAGCGCCATGCAGCAGGGAAGGAAGCTGGGTCGAGCTATTCCATTCCGAGGCAGACCAGCTCACAGCTGTTCCTGGAAGAACTGTCAGGAGATTTTTCACAGCTTGGTTGGCAAAAATGATGAATGATGTATTAGCTTGCCAGCTTGTCTGACCTGAGCGTCCATGCGAGGGCCGCAAAAGAGACATTGAATCTTGTCTTGTCAGGCCCGTTGGCCCAAGTCGTTGGGCATTCGGGCTGTCGTCGTCGGTCGTGGGCATTCTTGAAACGAACGGATTGCGACATTGCGACATAATGATGTCGCTGTAACCGCGACGTTCTCCCTTGAGGGAGGAAAGAAGGCGACCTATCAAGGGAATTTCGCTAGGACTGTGCTGGCTCGGACTTCTTCTTCTCTCTTTTTTTCGTCTTTTTTCTTTTCTTTTTCTTTTTTTTTTTTTTTTTTTTTTTTTTTTTTTTTTTTTTTTTTTTTTTTTTTTTTTTTTTTTTTGCTACCTTTGATTGTTTTGCCTGGCCATACCTGGGAAGAACTATAGGGCGAATTGCGAATAGAGAAAGGACGAGAGGTGGCCCGACTCACTGCGTTTGGGCGGCATCCGGCTGTTGTCATTGTGGCATTTGGCATGAGGTGACAATGTCCCCGTGTCTTTATGTCTTGTACCCCGTATCGTACCTGCATTCCGGGCAAGCGCTGTTGACAGCTGCACTCTAGAACACATGTCGGTACTTGCTCCAGGAGCGCGCAGAGAGCATGCAGTAGCGGGCTTTACACTCGATCGGCTGAGCTACCAGCCTACCACGGAATTACCATCCCATGTCACTCCTCTGTCTTTCCGTAGTGTGGATGCGTCCTGAACTGGCGGCTTAGCGGGTCAAGTACCCGCCACTTGGGCTTGTTTGAGAATTAGCCCAAAACAGTTGCGCGGTGGAATGGCGATCGCAGGCCTCGGTTCTCCGATTTGTGTTTTTGTTGCTGTGCTTGACGGTCAGTGACCTCTCGTCTGCATGTCTCGCTTTCCGCGACGGCGCCTTTTACTTTTCCCTGTGGCGACAGTGGTGATATCTGACCTCATTCTGGATTCTTTTTAGCTTTCTTTTCTTTTTTGAGTTTCCCGTTTTTCTTGTTTGTTGTCTCACCCTGTCGTCTCTCCCTACCTTTGGCACGGTGGAACACGGACTCGAAATTGGACTCACACCCCGTCTGCTCTCCCCTAGCACAGAGAAGTCGCTGGGTGTACGGAGTTGTAAAAATGGGTCGCTGTCAATCAACTATTGTCGGGGAAGCTTCCGTCCACCGTCCTCAGCTCGTACCGCGGAACCAAGGAATGTGATTGCGAGATTCGCGGATTCGTGTCTGAGGCGAAGAAGGCGCGAAATGTGCGAAGGCGAGAAAAAAGCAAAGAGATCAGTCGTTAGAGCGACGATCGCGCGGCGATGTCTGCCAGTCGCAGGAGTTGGGATCGCGGAAAATGATTCTTGGGTCTCTGTCTTGGGACGCTGGCTTCGGGATTCTGTGACCTATTTGGCGATTTGTCGCACTCGAACTGGACGAAGCAACGACACATTTGTGCGCCGGCCCTGCGTTTCGTGCTTTGTGCGTCGTAATACTACACCGTCAAATAAAGTTGGCGGTGTCTTGCAGCTAGCCACAGATGGCGTTCTGAGCCATTCGCCGAAGTGGTAAGAGGCACCGGGTCGTCTGTTCATGGGTGCTTGCATCACTGTGGTCTACAGAATCGCATTTCGTTGTGCCTGACTCTGCCTCTTCTGCCAGCGAATTACTTCTTCTCGTCTTGCCTCGTTTTGAATAAGCCACTGCGCAGAGTATGGGAATCTTGAATCTAGTCGTGTTTGGCAGCATAGCAATTGCTGCGGACAGCTGGTACCTGACGGAACGGGCCTTGCAGAACTGGCTGACACCAACTGGGCGGCTGTGAAGGGCATGATGTGTGAGGCGTGGATGTCAGCCAGGTTGGATGTCTGTTCATTATTATTGGATCCTTTGTGTTGAAAGTGTTGAGGACTACGACGTAACCGTTCTATTATCCAGTGAGTGCTGGGGGTTGCCAAAGTGTTGGTCTTGAATCGTGAAGGGGGGGCTGGAAAGCTAGGTCAAGAGACGACAAGGGAGGGAGGTAGATAGACAGTCAAGGGTGAACCCAAGTCCGGTGTGCTACTTCGTATATGTTGGTGCTCTCTGTAAGGCCTTTCGGAGGCGTCTTTCCAAAGGTACCCAACCAGGCATACTGGGTCGGCGAGCAAAGATGTTGAGCAAGGAAAGGTCTTGGAAGGAGAGAGGTGCCCGCAGTGGGAGTATGCGACGATTTGGGACGCGGCGAGAAATAGTCACAGATACGACAGAAGGAGAAATTATGTGAAAAAAAGGCGATTGAAATTGAGGCGAAAAATATCAACACACTATCAGCCACTCGAGCAGAAACACGGATAGCGTTCGAGGACCAGTCCTGCCTGAAGGAGCCGATAGAACAGGAAACAAACAAAACGAGGCAGGAGCAAACAGCTAAGCTTCCGAGGGAAGGAGCAAATGGCCACGCCCATCGTTGCTTCCCAAAGCGACATCTGTTCGCAATATAAGAAGGCAGCCAGAGCCCTTCCTCCCCTCGTCTCTCGTCCTTCTTATTGTTGTCATCCTTCATCGAAAAACGTATCACATCTGGCTGACAACGCCCTCTATTTTGAGCTTCATTCTGGCCGTCATCGGATTTTCTCACCTCTGTGCGAACACACCACACACTGCCTCATTGACACTGTTGGCTGCCAAAACTCCTTCACACGGTGACTGTGCCTCAGATACGACAGCGTATCGACCTGCGGAAACCAGCCAGAATCCTCCTGCTATTCTAGAAGCCCGCCTCAGGCCTTCTCTGCACCCCCGTCATCCTCGCTGCCGGGAGCCCTTTCGAACACCCCTTCGCGCAAATCCCTCCCAGCGGCCCTTTTCTTCCGTACACCCCTCCCCTGCTCTCACGCTCTCGGCCTGTCTGCCTCTCTTCCTGTGCCCTTGATGTTGCACCCCCAGCGCGGAGCATCCAACGCCTTCGCCCGCCCTGCAGGTCCCACTCGCGACCCGTACCTGGCACTGGTCTCCATTTCCTAATACCAGCACTAATAGTCTGGAATCAAAGTCCACCCCCCCTTTCGCTGCCTTTCCCCTGTTCCTCTGACCCCCGGCGCCGCTAAATACACACGCGACCGCGCGCAGAGAAAAGGCCAGAGAGAAAAAGAAATACCCATCCCCCTATTTTCCTCTCTAAACTTTTTTATTATTTGAAATTTGTGCTTGTTTCGTGGTTATTTTGCGCCCAGTGTAGCTCTGTTCCGCCTACAGTGTTCGCCTCCCCTTCCCTGGCCTGTCGCTCTCTTATTTTTTTCTTTCTTTTTTTCGTTCCTTTCTCTTCACACAAAAAGAGGATCGCCCCCGACTTTGCGACTTGCTTCAGCTTCCTTCTCTCCCTTTTCTTTTTCTCTCCTATTCCTCATTCCGCTTTCATATTTATCTTCCTCCGTATCCCTTCGCTTTTTTTCTCCTTTTCCTGTACTCTATTCTACATTACTTCTAATAATCTCTCTGTCTTACATCTTCTTAGCTTCACCATTTACTCACCCTCAAACATCCTCGCCATTTTGCGCATCAGCTTCAGCTCGAAAACACACACCGTCCAGAACATTTGCAACTCGACGTCTATTTCTGCCCAACCCTCTGGCTTTGCATACAACTGCAGCCACATGCGCCGTCCCATAAAATCAAGTGAGTCAGAAAAATCATGGACTTGTGCTGCGGCCAACGGAGCAATAGGCGCGTTCGGCTTCGGCTTGGCCTTCTCTTGTTTTGTTCTCGGTCGCGAACTTATTCAAGTATAAATGGGGACTCCGCTGCGAGGCTTTTTGTTCTATAGCTGCTAATATCCTGTCGCAGAATAAACATCTTGTTTCTATTAGCTCGTGTATACTGCCGCAGACCAATACGCGCACACGACAAACTATTCGTCCACCTACCTCTCTACAACAATAAGAGCCTCCTACACATTCAAAATGGTTGGAAGCCCATCACAAAGTCTTGTCAACAACGGCCGTGGTGCCTACGACACAACAGGCGTTCCGAAGCCGACGCCGCCAAAACCTCGGTAAATATCGAGAATCTAGAGCTCGAGGCATCTCGCGATGTTTGCTCGTCGCTCACTGCCCTCTGGTCTGACAGCTACTCGACCTGATTTGGCAACATCTCATCTTTCTATCTTTTCTTCCTGCGAACCTGGCCGGCATCATCTCTCCATTTCTCTCGACATTGTTTAAACAACTTGACCCCGACACCGGGGCGCCGAGACGCTCACCGCACTCACTTACAACAACACATCTTGCATGCATGCTGCATGCAACGCCAATAACCGAATTTCCTTTTCGACAAACCCATACCCACTCACCAGCTCCCACCGCCTTTCGCTCTATCGTTTTCCCACTGTACTACTATCGCCTGTTTCATTTTCTCTTGTTTAGCTGCATGGCCGCGTCATTGTTTGCTTTTCCGTCGCATTATCTCTTCAGCCATATGTCCTCTTTTCTTACCAACTTTTAATACTCGCACAACCTTTGAGGAGAGAACACGAGGATGATCAACAAACATTTACACTATTCGGCTCGCTGCCAATCCAACGACTTCGTCTTGCTTCCCAGCAGCTAGGCATGGGACGACAAAACAACCAACAAAACGCACAGCATTGAGGAGAAGATGATGTCTTCTCGGAGACATGGACGATTGCGCATGTTTTTCCCCCTTTCATTTTAGTCTACCTTTTTGCCATTTTCGGTTCGGCGTTCAAATTATAGACGGTTTCAATTTCGGTTTCAATTTTCGGTATCTTTTTTCAGTTCCCTCTCACCGTTTCTTCATAACCACCCACCTCTCGACGCACATCCAACGCCGACAACGCATCGCGATCCGCGCCCTCCTACCTCCAGCCGCTGTCTCACCGGAGACGCTCATACCCATGAACCGACCGGACATTGTTATCGACACCTCATGGATGTTCGTCGCTGCCCAACGTCATAGTTCAGCTGCATGGCCTTTTCTAGGCCGGCATTAGCGTGATTGCTCTCACCTTCATTTCGACAGCATCTCCGTCGACAGGCCATATACTTTCGCGCTTCTGTTTACCCCTCTACACACGTTTTCTGTTTTGCAGTTTTGTTTTATTATCAAAAAGGGCATCGTTACAAAGGGTTCGATTTTTTATGGATTTGTTCGGAGATGGACAGGTTCTTCACTTCCGCGGGGGGCCTGTCTACCATCTGAGCAATATGGATTTCTATTTTTCTGTTTTTCATGGGACGGACAACAAAAAATGGGGGATCGGAAAAGAACTTTGCTTTTTCTGCTTTGATTTTTGCGTCAGCTTCTTTTTATCAATGGGCCATGCATTATATAGATAGACGGTTTCTTTCTCTCGCTTTTTTCGCTTCGTTATCTTTTCCTTGCTTTTATACACTCGGCCAGGGTTTTCCTGTTTTGTCTTCACAGACGCAGGGAAAGATTCATCCCGAGTATGGGTGGACTTTCACTTTTCATTCTCGTTTTATTACTTCTTTTCACTCTACTTATTTCTATACCTATTTCCTTTTGTTTTGTCTGCTTTTCACAACGCAAATTATTCCCTGTACAGATACTACAACTGGTTTTGCTCTTAATAAAAGCCTGAAGATGCCGCACACAATAATTATTTGACCGAACTGGACCACATGGTCACCACTTGTAGCCCGAAGGAAGAGGATAGACGGGAGTATGTCTTCTATACAATCCCAACAGTACTATATCCGCATCCGTTTGTCCATCGTTAGCTTGGGCAGATGTGTCAGATTGTTTACTTTTTGCCGCTTCATTTCGTATTCTCTTTCGGAAGCTTACGGAAAGGCTGAACGGGTTTCCGAACGGCAAATCGTGTATTCTGGGAGCACTTTTATAGGACGTTAAGGTTAGCCTTCCGAGATAAATATCGAGCCTCGGCACATTGCCACAGAGCTCCCAGGCTCTCAAATACAATGACACTCTGCGGCGAATTTGAAATAAGGAAGAATGTCCGTACTTGTGATGGTAGAAATGGTGCTGGCCGGGCACGCGCTCCTCGACTTCTCAACCAAGTTCAGTGCCCGGTAGAACAAATGACGCGGTGCCCCCCCAGAATGTGAGGCAAAAAAGATGGGTTGCGCATATGAACGATACACCTTCTCTGGGTTTTTGAATCCGTAGCTGCAACAGTGCTACATAGTTAGCATAAAATAGAGTTTATATTAAATTACACGGTGGTATTCCCATCACACTTCTAGATGGCCTTCTGAGTGGTTGCTTCCCTTCCTCTGCCTTGTGTTGTGACTCAAGGTCAAGGCAGGACGAGGAACCACTGGCTCATGACAGGTCTGCTCCTTCTCCGGTGATTCATTCTGAGTGGTTCCCCTCTCCTACATTAGGCCGGGACGGGACGCGGCTTCCCCCATAGCCTAGGTGCTAGCTTGCCTCTTTAGTGCAGAAAAAGCAGTTTTGCTTGAAGCTGGCCTCCATTTTTTATTGTCGCAGGCGTTCCTGTAGTGTGATGGAGCATAGTTTGGAGCAAGTTTTGCTCCTGTCGTGCTAAAGGCTCACTAACGTAATGACTATCTTACCTATCTTACCTCTTACCTCATGACTATGCAACCTAATAAGGGCGCGGTGGCAAGTCCCGCAAGGCAAAGACCGTGGCCGTTGCACTGGCTTCCAAACCATTGAGAAGGACAAGAACAGCCGCGTGTGTCTTTGCCGAGAACTATCTTTTTTGCGGGCAAAGATTTTCAGGGGAGACCAGCACACGGGTAGGAGAGAAAAGCAAGGACAAAAACAGATAAACAAGAAACATCCCAAAAAGGAAGGGCACGCAAGGCACATGCGGAGGAGGCCGAGATGGGGCTCCATTCGGCGTCCCTAAGTCGGTATTCCCTGTTTTTTACTACTCCTTACCATGGGACTTAGATGGAGCCAATTACGGAGCTGAACGTCTCTGTGCCGGAGCCATTGGACCCTTGGGTTTTTGTCCCGGTTTGGTGGGAAGGTATCGTGTCCTTAGTAAGTCTTTGAGCCACCACAGCGAGGCGTCACACTCTCCTGTGGCATTTTCCACTCTCCTTGTGACAAGACAACCACTCCGTCGCCCCTGGCTGCTCCGGCGATTTGGCATTGGGAGGGAAGTGAGCTGATTATTTCCTCCTTTCTTCTCGGTCTTTTTGTGCCCCTTTGATAGCAATTTATGATTTGTTTTCTTTTCTTTTTCTTTCTTCTTCTTTCCAGCTCTTCCCCTGCCCTCAGACCTGTCACTTTTTGCCTGATTGTGGACATCCTTCTCGTTCCGTCTTGTCCCCTGAAAGACATCCAACCATCTTATTCTAGGGCCCGTACTTTCAATTAAAGTCCTACCAACACTGCCCAACACCAATGAGAGTGAGCCCGCCATCACGGAACACAGTCCCGGCTCCGCTCTGAGACTAACGCGACTGGCAAAAGCGAGACAAGAGACGTAACATTGCCCCATTAAAATATGGAGCAGAAGTGCAACAAAAGTGCCTGCTGGTAACGTCGATATTCACAATTACTTTACAAGTCTTGCTGTTGCAGCTCTCCTGAAAATCTCTTTACGACGGCGAGGACGGATACTCAATATTATCCTGAAAGGAAGATATCTCTCAGGGACCGCTGAGAGCGTTGTGATGTATTCCGCAACGTCATTTCTATTTCGGGGAGAGCAAACGAGTTGATAGGCAGCTGGGGCATAAGAGTGAAGGTCCAAAGCACGTGAACCCCGGCACCACGACCCTTTTCCACATGCGTCTCTTTCTTCTTTTCTCCCGAAATGGTCTGGTGCGGCGTAGGTCGTTATTTTTTCGTTCACGGCGTCCTCCTCGGGCAGGTGAATATGTAGACTCCACAGATAAAATTCAACACGGCAGGCATAAATAGAGGAAGGGGAGTGTGAAACTGGAGCTGCACTTTTGCACTTCTGCAGGTCTCGGGGGTTTTTTGTGGTGGCTGGCAAACCCAGGACCACGCTGCTGGGTCGGTCCAAGTCCCCGAGGTCCCCTCTGCTCAGTCAACATTTTTTTTTTAAAAATAAAAATAAAAACAAAACAGCAAAGAGACTTCGGGGTCAACGCCCCATTAACCCCTTGTCGCCAAGATTTCCTGCTGCACGCTGAATGGGGACAGCCACACTCCAAGTTGAGAAGTTATCATCCTTCACGACTTTGTACAGTGCTTTTATCGCGAAATATTGTGTCCGCTTTGCCTCGGTATCCGCCACATTTCATTTGCCATTTTCGAGGTTGTCACAATGGCAAGGAATTCAAAAGACAACATGAGAGACGGGAAAAGAAGCCTATCAACCCACCCTCATGGCGCGCAAATATTTCGTATTGGGTCTTATCCAATCTTATGTCAAACTTTGATCCATGCTCAGGGAGTGGCGGCCGTTGCACTTGGAGGTATCCCATCAAATCAATCTCTGAAAAAGCGAACCCAGTGTCCCCTGCTGTGGCGACTGCCTTCCTGCTGCCTGTTTCTCCCACCGTGCATCTTTACCCCCATTCAGCCCCCCACACCTTGTATCATTATCACTGTCCGCCCTCCTTGTCCGGCGCCCCCATTTCAAACCCAAAATCGACTATTGTAGCCGTCGGTGACGCAGCAGGCTTCGGCGCATCCCGAAGTTCACGATTATCATATTACACTGAACAGCGCTGCTGTTTGTACCCCCACTTATCGCAACTGCATGATATCCAACAAATCAGTCCTGTAAAATGTACACACCGAGAGCCTCCTGAATCGACGCAAGTCTGGAAAACAAAATCATCGAGCCAAATACCAAGCTAAAACTCCAGACGAAAATCAACGCCCTGTCCCCATGACGCAAGGGGTATTGGCCACAGTACAGGCGCGCCTTAACTTTCGTCTTTCAGTTTTAGCGCCACTTGCGAGGCTGCAAGGCGTGTTCGACTCAGTGTTGACCCCCCAACATTCTCCCTACTTTTACTGTTTATGGCAAGTTTTGGCCCCTTGAGCAGTCTCCTGCGTTGACCATCTCGATGCAAGTGTATTTTGACGCTCGTTTTAGTCGTTTTGCACATCCATTTCGTGTTTTTGAAAACAACACCATGTCTGGTGGTGTGAGCATTCACTACTATCAGGCTTATTTTGTCTTTGCCACTTTACTGCCCCGGCGCTTTCGGTCGCTTTTGTCTCCCTTGCGCTGCGCGTAGATGTTTTGAAACTATTCGCGATAGGTGCCCGTCATCCCACGTCACGACACACACACACACACACACACATTTTTTGACCCTTCTCTTATTCTCTCCCTCGTTTCGATATCACACCCCTCCCCCTTCATCGTCCTCGATTTTGCGACGAAAAAGGTCAACCACAGGGAAGTACGGAAGTAGGCGGAAGACAGGATGACAACTTTACAAAGTGCCGGGCCTGCCGTAGTGTAGTGCGCTACTCTGTAAATCGTCGAGTATGGTTGGGGGACAGGACAGGCCACTGAGAAACGAGAGAATGGAACGAGAGTAAAGATTGGACGAGATTCGCAGGCTGTAGAACTGGGCTGTGCATATACTGCGTCATTTTTGTTCTCTGACATTCCCTTTCTTTCGTCCGCCACCCAAGATGAAGGGCAAGTTGCACAGCGTTCCCACACAGGAGAACGTCTACGACGTCCCATTTGATGTCTTTGCCGCTAACAACACGCCCCTTCTTCGCCTCACCGGCAGAAACGGCCACCACTCGGCGGGACCCAACCAGCTGGTTTGGATGGTGCATGCCTTTCATATAACGTACCCTGTATTTGGCTGTTTTTGGTGATATTGTCGGCTGCCTGCCCGCGGGCTGCCCGCTGTGGCTTCTTAATCGGGGCTTGTCACACAGCTGTAAAGATTGCACACAATAATGGGATGGCAGCATCCCGCCATGCATCACTGTAGCTCAGGCCGCCGGGCACAGCGTGATACTACAGCTGATCTGTTGAATGTAGAAAGAGAGGGCTAGGGATGTATCTTACCAGCTACTGCAGGCACTCGCTCAAGTGCCCTGTGGGCTCACCTATGTCTTTTCTTGCAGGTCGGATGGATACTGCGCTCTAATAGAATCTGAGCGTGGCTTTGGCTTCTATGTCCGCTTGGGCAGAAGGCTCATTCTCGTACGTCATATGCAATTATGAGAATAAAACTAGGGCCCGAGACTACATTCGGAATTTGAATGTGTGTCGTTTTGGTTGCAGCCTTCCGAGTCGGGTTGTCGCGTGCAGCCTCGCGGTGCCTTCCGTTTCGATCGAGTATGCTGTTACACAGGCAAGAATGACCCGCTGTCGACACACTAGTGGGGAGCTCCTTCCTCCACCAATTCCAAAGAGTGGGGCCACCCACCTGCACAAAGCTTACTACAACAGAAGGGACGCCCAGCCCCGCACCAAACGCCAGTTGCCTACCCGCCAAACTGCTGCGCATCACCGTCACGTATTGCCATCGTTGTGCAGTTCCGACTCTGACCTCTCACCTCCACTACTTGGTGTTGCGGTATCAATTGACGACGCACGACAGTTTCCTTTACCTCTTTCCCACTTTACCATACCCACGCATCCGCGATGTCGATCATCCAGCAGCACAACGCCGCGTCCCTCAGCGACGCCTGGCGCACCATCAACATCGACGCCCTCGAGGAGGACAGCCCGGCCAACTTCGACATCTCCACCTTGCGGCCGCCCGTCCCCGAGATCACCGAGCCCGAGGTCCGCCAGCTTGCCGGCCAGGTCCGCCAGCTGCTGCGCGGCGGCGACAACGACGGGGCCCTGCGGGGCTGCCTGGAAATGCCCGTGTACGTCGGCTCCGACGGCGCCAAGGAGGCCGCCCTGCAAACCATCCTCGAGGTCCTGCAGTCCATCAAGGCGAGCGACATGAGCCCGTTGCTGAAGCGTCTGTACGCGACCGAGAATGGCAGCGAGCTTCTCGATGTTCTCATGAAGTATTTGTGCGTCACCCACGCCGTTTGCCCCTCCATTTTGCCCGATTGCACTGCCCGCCACTAACCCTCCTCACCACGCCCCAGGTACAAAGGCATGGCCACGATCAAGGGCTCGGGCTCGTCGACCCCCCACACGCCGACACGCACATCGACAAGCGGCTTCAACACAATCGGTAACCTCGGCAGTACCAAGGGCTTCCTTCCTGGCCAGGGCGGCGGCGACTCGACGGGTGCCGCGATGAGTGTGCTGCTGAGCTGGCACGAGAAGGTGGTCGAGGTCGCCGGCCTGGGTAGCATACAGCGCACGATGACGGACTGGCGGAGGGTGTAAGAGAGTGCAGAGGACAGAGGCAGAAGCAGAGGTAGAGGGCACAGGGGACGATACAGCTGGGAGGAGCGGATGCACACAGTGGCTCAAGAGCTCAACAGTCACACTTACTCTTGATTTGGGGTAGCCAGCTGTGTTCCATTTACTTCCTACATTATTGGGTTTTACTGGTGCAGCACCAATGCGAGGCTGTACGTACATAGATGAGTCAAATAGCGAAAGCAGCTTCTCATGATAGGCCCTTGTTTTGCCGGGGGTTGAGTCTCCATGTGTGCATGTGTGTGGTCTGACGAAGGTCTTAAGATGTCTATTTTTTTGGTACATTGCTCGCTGGCTAATTCTTCTCGAGCACGTCCTTGAGGCTGATCTGTCCACTGCCCCGAGGCAACGGCTGTGGCTCCTTGGCCGACGGGTGCCACCCAATCATGTAGATTATCCGGAACGTCGCCGGAATCGACCCGTCCTCGTTGCCGTGCAGCTCCCGGTAGATGGCGTCGTTGGCCAGCAGCACGTCCCGGCCAATCGCGCCCATCTCCCGCCCCAGAATCACACTGCTCTCGCCCATCGCCTGCAGGTCCGCCATCAGCGCAAACGTGTCTGGGTAGTCCACAATAATGTCGTCCACGTCCACCGTCAGCATTGAGAAACCCGCCCGCTGCAGCAGCCCGCCCACATCGCGCACATCCGCCAGGGGAGACATGTGCGGCGACAGGCCACCACGGCGGTCCTGCTCCGCCAGCTGCAGCGATGTACGCAGCTCGAACAGCGTGTCGCCGCCGAGCATGGCGCCCAAGAACGGCGCGTCGGGCTTGAGCAGCCGGTTGATCTGTGTCAGGACGCCGGGCAGGTCATTGGACCAGTGTAAGCTCAGGTTGCTGAGGATGAGATCAAACGACTCGGGCGAAAACGGCGAGTTTGCTGTAATCGTTGGCGGGCCGTCGCCGCTGGCGCTGGTTGCGCCGCTGCCCTCTTCTTCCGTGAAACTCATGACATGGCGCGTAATGTCCATCTCCTGATTGAAAGGAAGGTCGACATCGCGGTACAAAAGGCCGGCAGACGACTCGGCCGCGACCAGCTGCTGAATACGCGAGGACAATGGCGGCGTGCCGGGTACTGCCGGATCGGGATCTGGCCGGACCAGCGCGCGGGCCACATTGCACGAGTTTGCTCCAAAGTCCAGGGCTCGTGGGAATTCCCGTTTGATGTCCTGCTGACGTTAGGCTTTTGACATAATAGTGGCCCATGCAGAGTGATCACTCTATGTACATACTAATAACCGCTCGCAGAGCCGGATGGCCACTTCATCTTTCAAATAATCGGCTTGCCGGCTGGCCGCCACATTAGCAGCTGCCCGCTCCTTCTGGAGCCACTTTGCGCGGCGGTTGAAGACCTCGAACACGGGCTTCCCGCCAGCCTGGACGGCGTAGCCGCGCCGAGACGACCAACGCGGTGATATGGAGGACGAAACCGACAAAGGCGGAGCAGGTATACCAGCCGCCGCCAGCACGGCCTGGCTCAACGGCGTAGTCGCTCGGCCGCAGACACAGAATGTTCGCATTTTCTCTCTTCAGCTGGTCTCTGCTAAGGTCTTGGTAGGAGAAAACAAAACTATGGAGTTTGGCCCATAGCTCCTGGCAGAGTGTCAATATAAAAAATCAGCTGTCAATGGAGTTCCTGCTGTAAATGCACCTGAACGTCATTGTCTGGTGGGTTAGCCACAGTGACAGCCACACTTGCTCTTTCCCTTTTTTTGCGGGTAATTACCATGCGACCATGCGGTGAGTAATTACGACGGCAGCCGCGGGGCGGGGCAGGGGACTGCAGGAAAGGGGGAACCGTCCACTAACGCCGCCCAGAAGGGAAAGCGCCAACGACAGGCAAGCCCAGAAGCGGCATGGCCGCCCCAAACAAGTATCCACGACAAAATAGTAACGACGAGAGCTCTCCTTTCTGTTTTTTTTTTTTTCGTCCGATTGCAATCTTCCCCATCGCCTCCCCTTGGCGCTGCTTTCTAACATCGGATCGCGCAGGACACTGACTGCCGGTGCAGACGACCGACTTTCCATTTGCAGCCTCCGTCCTTTTGCCGCGCGTGCCGCCCTCCCGCCGGCGCACGCCTCGATCACGAATTCGTCATCACAGCCTTCCCATCCTTCGGACCCCCCTGTTCGACGGTCTACCAGGTTATCTCCAGCCATTTGATCCGGCTATATCTCCACCCGGCCAGAACGACGTGCCGTGCCGCCTTTCTTGCCGACAACAACAGGAAATCCCTGCCCTGATTGATCCTTTGCCCCTGCCTACGTCTCAGGGGTGACCAGCGCCGGCTCTCAGTCCCGGAGGTCGTGCCGCCACCATCCGGAACCTGGGTACATCAGCACCCGCATCTAGTACCTTGCCGCCATTGTCTCTGTCCTCCGCGAGGCCCGTCCGTCATGTCGTCGTCGACGGGCGGCTTCCTGGGCCGCTCCAGCACCAGCAACTCCAACATGCGCGGCCTGGTGCAGTTTATTGCTGATCTGCGCAATGCCCGCGCACGTGAGCTGGAGGAGAAGCGCATCAATAAGGAGCTGGCCAACATCCGGCAGAAGTTCAAGGATGGCAACCTCAGTGGCTATCACAAGAAGAAATACGTTTGCAAGGTGAGATGGCCCTTTGCGGCCGCTGCGGCTACACTCCGCTTTCCATAGCCCTCAACTGACACCCCTGTAGCTTCTCTACATCTACATCCTTGGCTGGAACGTCGATTTTGGCCACCTCGAGGCCGTCAACCTGATTTCGGCGACCAAGTACTCCGAGAAGCAGATTGGCTACCTCGCCATGACTCTCTTCCTCCATGAAAAGCACGAGCTGCTCCACCTTGTCGTCAACAGCATACGAAAGGACCTCCTGGACCACAACGAGTTGTTCAACTGCTTGGCGCTGCACGCGATTGCCAACGTCGGTGGCCGCGAGATGGGCGAGGCCTTGAGTGGCGAAGTGCACAGACTGCTGATCTCGCCAACATCAAAATCGTTTGTCAAGAAGAAGGCCGCCCTGACCCTGCTCCGTCTCTACCGCAAATTCCCCGACATCGTCCAGCCGCAGTGGGGTGAGCGCATCATCTCGCTGATGGACGACGTGGATCTCGGCGTCGCCCTGTCCGTGACGTCGTTGGTCATGGCCGTGGCCCAGGACAACCCGGACCAGTACAAGGGTGCCTACGCCAAGGCTGCGGCGCGTCTCAAGCGCATCGTCGTGAACGGTGAGTACTCGGCCGACTACCTCTACTACAAGGTACCCTGCCCCTGGCTGCAGGTCAAGCTGTTGCGGCTGCTGCAGTACTTCCCGCCGTCCGAGGACAGCCACATTCGTGAAATGATCCGCGAGTCGCTGCAAAAGGTTCTGAACCACGCCATGGAGTCAAACAAGAACGTGCAGCAGAACAACGCACAGAACGCGGTGCTGTTTGAGGCTATCAACCTCATCATCCACCTCGACACGGAGCATGCCCTGATGAAGCAGATCTCGTCCCGCCTCGGCCGCTTCATCCAGTCGCGAGAGACCAATGTACGGTACCTCGGCCTCGAGGCCATGACGCATCTCGCCGCGCGTGCCGACACGCTCGATCCCATTAAGCAGCACCAGGACATTATTGTTGGCTCCCTGCGCGATCGTGATATCAGCGTACGACGCAAGGGTCTCGATCTGCTGTATAGCATGTGCGACTCGTCCAACGCCACGCGCATTGTCGGCGAGCTCCTCCACTACCTGCAGAATGCCGACTTTGCCATCCGCGAGGAGATGGTGCTGAAGATTGCCATTCTGACCGAAAAGTACGCCACCGACGTCCAGTGGTACGTCGACATCACGCTTCGACTCATCGCCATGGCCGGCGACCACGTCAGCGACGAGGTGTGGCAGCGCGTCATCCAGATTGTCACCAACAACGAGGAGCTCCAGGTCTATGCTGCTAAGAACAGTCTCATGTACGTGAAGCAGGACCACTGCCATGAGACGCTGGTCAAGATTGGCACCTACATTCTCGGCGAGTTCGGCCATCTGATTGCCGAGGAGCGCGGGTGCAGCCCCATCGAGCAGTTTCTGGCCCTGCAGAACAAAGTGCCGGCCTGCTCGGCCAGCACCAAGGCCATGATCTTGTCTTGCTTTGTCAAGTTTGTCAACCTGTTCCCCGAGATTAAGCCGCAGCTGGTCCACGTCTTTGAGGTCTTTAGCCACACGCTGGACTCGGAGCTGCAGCAGCGGGCGTGCGAGTACCTGGCACTCGTCAACATGCCGACGGACGACCTGCTGCGCACGGTCCTGGACGAGATGCCGCCGTTCCCGGAGCGGCAGTCCGCGCTGCTCTCGCGGCTGCACCAGAAGCACGCCAACACCAGCGACAAGCGCACGTGGGTGGTGGGCGGTAAGGACGCCAACACCGACTCGGGCGAGCTGGGCATGGTTAAGAACCCGGGCCTGCGCCGCACGTTTAGCACCAACGACGCATCGTCGTCCAACGGCAACGGCCACCACATCAACGGCAGTGGGCCGAACGGTTCGGCCAATGGCGCCGCCAACGGCCAGTCCAAGTCCATGAACGACCTGGCCGGCATCGACATGCACATGCTGTCCGGCGATGCAAAGCCGACCAAGACGCCCAACCTGGCGAGTGCCGCCCACCTATCACCGGGCTGGGAGCGCGGCTTCAACCGGCTCATGCTCCGGGCCGACGGTGTGCTCTTCGAGGACGGCCAGCTGCAGGTAGGCGTGCGGTCCGAGTACCGTGGCCAGGTTGCCTGCCTGATCCTGTACTTTACAAACAAGACGCCGGCGACCATCACGTCCTTTACGACGACGCTCGACCTCGACGAGTCCGAAAAGGGCAAGCTGACGTGGGACGTCAAGAACCTTCCGGACACCAACATTGGCCCCGCCGCGCAGTCACAGCAGGTCATCATGTTCGAGGCCAAGACGGTCTTTGAGAAAAGCCCCACTATCCGCGTGAGCTATCTGGCCGGTGCTCTGCAGGCGATTACACTCAAGCTGCCGGTGGCGATTCACAAGTTTATGGACGCCACGGAGCTGGCGGGCGAAGATTTCTTCAAGCGCTGGAAGCAGATTGGCGGCGCACCGCGCGAGGCACAGCAGGTGTTTGGCATTGAGGGGGGCCGCGAGTCGGAGCGCGAGTTCAACGAGACGTTCATCAGCAAGGTGCTCGAAGGGTTCCGGTGGGGCCTGCTCAAGAATGTCGACCCCAACCAGAAGAACTACGTCGGTGCCAGTGTGGTGCACACATCCGAGGGTGGCAAGTTTGGCTGCCTCTTGCGGCTGGAGCCCAACTACGGTACTCAGGTAAGTGGCCCCTATGCCTGTGATTGCATTACCTTCTTATGTGATTTTTTTTATGCAGAATGGTACATACTAACACTTCTCAGATGGTCCGTTTGACGATCCGTGCTACGGATGAGTCTGTGCCACCGGTGCTCCTCAAGCTCATGCAGACCCGTCTGTCGGCTGGCTATGCGATCCACGGCGAGTCTCTACGACCGCCGACGATGCGGGAGATTTCTGATGCGTTCAGCAACGTGCTTGTCGGCGCCGAGGAGAATGGCCGTTAGGTGCCGCCACCCGTTCCCGACGAAGCAGACGATCTGTCGCCACGGCGATCGCCTGTGGCTGACGTCAAGATGCGGCGGACGCTGGGTTCCGTCTGGGAGGAGGACGAAGGCGTTGCTAAGACCATGCAGTTTAGAGAGACTGGAGGGATTGGACAAACCGACGAGACAAATGCGATGAACGACGAGTTGTGCAACGACGAGCCATCTGGGCAGGTCCACGCAAACGGGGTCCATGGCCAGCATATCAGTATCGAGACGTGGCAGCGGGAGGTGGAGTGCTACCAGGCGCACGAACGGGATCATGAGCTGGAGCGTGACCACCTCTCGTCGAGCCCCAGTTGTTTTATCTAAGCCGGCGTTTTGCTTGCACTATGCGTTTGCTTGTTTTGTTTGCTGGATGATATATGTACCTATTCTTTTTCACCGCGCACAGCCTTTTTCCCCTGTTGTTTTTGCTGCAAGTTGGATGGCATCGTGTTTGTCAGTTTGTTGCACCTGTCTTGTCACCTGCACTAATAGCATTTTCTGAAGTACATCCTCGATAGTAATCAAAAGTTCATGCGCAGCCTCCCGATCGCTTTTCCGATTCCGGTTGCTGATGATATTTTCGGAGTGGGTTTTTGGCAGCCCTCAAGCCCAGGAAGCACTCTGCCGCAAAAAAGAGACGTTTTATGACGCGAGGAAGGTAGTATCCACTTGTATCGTGTCCTGGCAAGACGAGAACGGCATACGGGTGCAGGCTTCCGTATAAGTCGGGAGAAAACCGTTCATGATCGAAAATGGTGAAGATGCGAATGGCAGTCACATGGAAATGCACGTGTGGCAGTCACGGTGTGCAGTGGTCTGTTTGCGACGGAATCGAAGCTGGGAAATGTTGTGGGGCGCTATCTGGCCAATCACAGCGCGAAGGGTATCCAGCAAACTCATCGTTTCCTAACCTCTCCGACAACCGACATTTTCCAAGCCGAAAGTCCCTTGCCTCAGCGCTGTTTTGGAGTGTATTGTGCGAGTCGTAGTGCCCGAATGGCACGCACGGCCCAGTAAAAAAATTAGACGCAGAGGATCACACGCTAAAACGGACGTCGTTCACCGCCCGCACCTGCGCCCTAAAACTACGAGAAAAAAACATGAGGTAGCGGCTGCCGGTGAAAAGAGGGCCGAATTCAGCCAGTAGGGACAGGTTTTAGGGACCTGCCGCGGTCAGGATAGGTGCATTTGCACACAAGCGAAAAGCGCGAAACAGCCCCCTCCCTTCGATTGTGTCGATTTCCCCTCGAAATCCCCAAACGACGACGACGATACTCCTTCTCTCCGTCTCCTCCGCCCCCGGTCATCCCGATTGGCATCGCTTCTCCTCTCCGCCTCTTTCGCATCCCCTTTCTCTCCTTCTGTCGATTGACTCGACAGCTGTCCCCTCCTCACCGACCCGACGACGCGGCCCCTCGTAACTCTCACGAAGCTCTCACAGCTCTGATCTTCCCTCTACCCCAATCCGACACCATGTTCAAGCTCGGCCGCAGCAGCAGGGCTCTGGCTTCGGCCTTTGCTGTCTCCAAGGTACGCTCTTTGCCCGGCATTCCGGCCTGTCGTGGCTCTTTGTTTGTGGACAGAGAGATGTCTGTCTGCAGCCTCAATGCGGCTTATCGCGGCATGCCTCGGCCATGCAGCGAAGCTGGTTTTGGACGTGCTTTCACCCCCTGTCTGACGACCTCTATTGCTTCAATCACGAATGCTAACAACTTCTTGTTCTCCCGGACACAGCAGCAGCTTAACCCCTCTGTCCTTCGGGCCCCCGCGCTCAGCCAGCAGCGGCGAGCTCTGAGCATCCACGAGTACCTGTCTGCGGACCTGATGCGCAAGGTACGTAGCGACCCTGGGAGGAGACGATAACCGATAAAGTCCATCGAGAAAGAAACAGAACCGCTCGCAGTGCCTGTCATGATGCGGCATCTGGATGAGATTCTGGCTGCAGTTGTGGAGGACAATGACGAGAACGACTGACACTGACTTATTGTCTCTCTCTCTCAATAGTATGGCATTGCTGTCCCCAACGGCGCTGTTGCACGTACGGCCGAGGAGGCCGAGGATGTTGCCAAGAGCATTGGCACCGACGACATGGTCATCAAGGCGCAGGTCCTTGCGGGCGGCCGTGGTAAGGGTACCTTTGACAACGGCCTCAAGGGCGGTGTGCGCATCATCTACTCGCCCACCGAGGCCAAGATGTTCGCCGACCAGATGATTGGCCACAAACTTGTCACCAAGCAGACCGGCGCTGGCGGCCGGCTGTGCAGCAGCGTCTACATTTGCGAGCGCAAGTTTGCGCGCCGTGAGTTCTACCTGGCCGTCCTGATGGACCGCGCCACCCAGAAGCCCGTCATCGTGTCGTCGTCGCAGGGTGGCATGGACATTGAGACTGTCGCCAAGGAGAACCCGGACGCCATCAACACCACCTACATTGACCTCGAGGTCGGCGTCACCGACGAGATTGCTCGCGGCATCGCCACCAACCTGGGCTTCAGCGAGCAGTGCATCGAGGAGGCCAAGGACACGATCCAGAAGCTGTACAAGATCTTCCAGGAGAAGGACGCCACCCAGATCGAGATCAACCCCCTGTCCGAGACCTCGGACCACCGCGCCATGTGCATGGACGCCAAGTTCAACTTTGACGACAACGCCGACTTCCGCCAGAAGGAGGTCTTTGAGTGGCGCGACACCACCCAGGAGGACCCCGAGGAGGTCCGCGCCGCCCAGTCCAACCTCAACTTCATCAAGCTCGACGGCGACATTGGCTGCCTGGTCAACGGTGCCGGTCTGGCCATGGCCACCATGGATATTATCAAGCTGAACGGCGGTGCCCCGGCCAACTTCCTGGACGTTGGTGGTGGTGCCACACCCGCGGCCATCAAGGAGGCCTTTGAGCTGATTACGAGCGAGTCCAACGTGACGGCCGTCTTCGTCAACATCTTTGGCGGCATCGTGCGGTGTGACGCCATTGCGCACGGCCTGATCAAGACGGTCGAGACGCTGAACCTGCGCATCCCCATCATTGCTCGTCTGCAGGGCACCAACGTGGAGCAGGCCCACAAGCTGATCAACGACTCGGGTCTCAAGATCTTCTCCATTGACGACCTCCAGAGCGCCGCCGAGAAGGCCGTGCAGCTGTCCAAGGTCGTGAAGATGGGTGAGTACAATCCTCCATAAGCTTTATTTCTTTTTTTCTTCTTTTTTTCTTTTTCTGTGGTACAATACTAACATCACTTGTAGCTCGCGAGATTGACGTCGGTGTCGAGTTCACGCTGGGCATCTAGAGAGATGGAGGCAACGGAGCGACACGCACCACAAGAGCAGGGGGAGGCCATGACGTGAGATGTAGAGCGTCCTGATCCGAGAGGGACGAAGGGGGACGGTCTTGGACACATTCGGGCATCTCTAGGGACCACAAAGGGGGGGCATATAACCCCAAACGACTTTGCACGACGAAAACTTGACACAAAAACAACTCGATATAAACAGCCATTCTCGCTGACACTGCATTTTTCTCCTCCACATTTCCTCTGCGCCCTTGCCCGAGATCCCATCGTCTTGCATACATGCGCATCCGCTAGTTTTAGTCCTAACAAATAGAATCTGTGATTTGGTCCTAATCTGACTGTCCTCAGTGTATTATCGCATCTGGTATTGGTCTTCGTTATCTTAGGCCATGCTAGACTTGATTTTTTTTTTTGCGATCGATGTGCGACATGAAGTCTCGTTTTAAATTTCAATTCACTTCTGCTCCTCTCCTTTCTGGGGAAACGATCCACACACAAAGGTCTTGTGGATCTTGGCACCCTTGGACGGCTTGAGGAAACCTGCAGATCTAGCCTGGCTATTCCCTTTCCTTCATCGTCCCGTAGCTCTAGGAAGAACCGGCAACGGAAGCTTCAATGGTCTCTCAACTTTCATTGTCTCTAGAGCTATCGGTCAAAGCACAAGGTTCGCTTGCATCCGTGTCAAGTAAGCCGTGGGTCGTAGTTCTCGCTCTGGTGTTTTGCGTTGCATATCGAAAGTGACCTAGTTTCTCTTGGCATATACTTTGACTCCCAACGTAGTGCATACTTTCA
The DNA here is from genome assembly GCA_001630435.1 of Sporothrix globosa. Taxonomy (NCBI): domain Eukaryota; kingdom Fungi; phylum Ascomycota; class Sordariomycetes; order Ophiostomatales; family Ophiostomataceae; genus Sporothrix; species Sporothrix globosa. The sequence continues at coordinate 3,257,023 of LVYW01000002.1, forward strand.
CCGAGTCTTCTTTTTTTGCTCAGCTTATTTTCGACATGAGGTGTACTCCGTACTCCTATTCTTCACACCGTTCTTATGTCATGCTGTGTGTCGTACACGCTACGGCTCCGAGTCCTGTCATCCGTGACCAAGACCGTACGGAAGGGTGGAAGAGATAAAAGCAGCAACAAGTGATACCGTGCTTCGCCTAGGCCGGGCAAGTCAAGAAGTTAGGCTCAGGTTTGAACCGTGAATGCAAGTGAAGTGAAAGGTGCTATAAGGGTTCGCCTCGAGTCATATTACGGGTAGGTGTTGCTATGTAAGATGATGAGAGGCTGCCGGCAGGAGATGTAGTTACAGTGCAGCTACGGCATAGCTTGGATTGATGATCTCTGCCTTTTTTGGAGTACGATGAACGGAATACAATGCATCTTGCATGGTCAAATAAACGACCGTTAGTACATTTTAGACTGTCAAGTCAATCTCATTCACCTATCAGAGTGTCACATACTACGGCAGCTGCCGGCTTCCGAACGTCCGAGATCCATCCACGAGCAGACGTATCTTTATATTTTTTTTTCATATTTTTATAATGTTTTGCCTCCAGAACATTACTGTTACCTACTCGCCACGGCTCTCCGTTTGACATTTGTAGTGCGGCCCACAACTCGACGGCCCTGACCAATCATTTTATTGCTCTAGATGTGCCCGGGGTTTGAATGTCGCGTTTTCTTGCGCCGACGGAATACGGTATGCTCCGTATATGGCCTTCTCTTGTTGCGTCGTGATCTAGTCAGTCTCGGAATTTAGAGAAATCTCGGATGTAAGCTGATGCTCGTGCGCTTCAAGAAGAACGTAAGCAACTTGACGTTGTCCTCTTTGTTAGGCCGGCTTAAAACGGGCAGTTTGACAACCGCTTCTCGGAACCGCCATGCTACAGTAAGGATAATCGGAACTCCTAAGCCGCGGAATACGAGACTGTTAAATTGTACTGTTTGACGACGTCATATTAAGATGAGAAAAGGCCAAAATAAAAATTCCAATTTGCGACCTGATTGCCGGACAAATGGCACCGATATCGCATCGAGTTGCACATTTGTCACCCTCACGCGAAGAACAGCGCTTGGGCGGAAGGCCATCTCGAAAATAAAGTAATCAGGAAGAGTCAGACGTCAAGACCAACGCGCGCCTTGTGACAAAGCGATATACAAAACACTTAAAAATATAAGAGTCACTTAAGGCGCCATGGCATCACGACATTGACAGATTACCAAGAAGTCGAGACGAGCCTTGCCGGATCAGGCCAGCCCAGGCACAGGACAGGAGATGTAAGAAGTAAGAAAAGAACCGCTCCGCCGGAGCATGTCGTGGCATATGCAACGGGCATTTGGACGGCCAAAAGTTTGTTTATGCGACGGCTCCGTGATTGGATGAATATCCGTCATCCGATAGCGTCGCAAGTCGGGTGTTGTAAGGCTGCGAGAAACGGAGCGGAAAGAAGTAAAGGGAAAAATGGAGACAAAGGTTGTAAGTTCCGCGATGGAGCTCCCACTCCACATTCGAAGCTCATGCGACGCAACGTACGACCTACGAGCTTTGGACAGAAAGGGTCTTTGCCAAGTACGACGTATTACTCCAAAGGTGTTTTGTACGTTGTGAATAGGAACGCCAAAAATTCGGCAGAAGAACCCGAGGCAATTGGGCCAAGAGCCAATCGACTAATTAGTTCGAAAGCCATGAGGCCATGTTGTTCGAGGAGGGAGCGTTTGGGGCGTTTGGGGCCGTCTTTGGTTCGCGGCAGTGGGTATTTTCGGTCATCTTGGTGCCAAAGGTCAGGAATGACCAGACCAAGTCGCTTGGTTTGCCCGGTTGGTGCCACCGAGGGAATAGGGAAAAGTTTAGGCTGGGCGCCTGGTTAGTGCCTTTCACGGGTGTAAGTCGGGTTGGCCCTAGGTCTAGTTAGGTTTGGACTGGCTTTGGTGGCTCCTGCTGCCCCAAGGGGGCGGCTTGTCATGTCAAAACAGAGCCGACGGAAAGAGAGTTAGCGCTCGAAACCGACCAAGGAAAGGGCAAACGAAAAGGGTTCAGGAGTGACAGAGTGTACAGAAGGAACGAACAAAGAGGTGGCAGAACATGTACTGAAAGAGGAAATCACAGAGACACAGAATGGGCTCACTTGAGACGAGATCAGGAAGGCACGCCCGGTGAGTGGAACCCGGAACAGGTTTGATGCCAAGCCTCAACATCCACTCCGGCTTTCCTACTGCCCTTTTTTACTCTGGCATTTTTGTCTTGCGTTTCTGCAAAATAGTACTAATCGGGTATCTTGGGTCCCGACTTTACACGCTTTGCATTTGCCCCCAATCCACGGCTGTCGGTTTATGACTGGTTTTGTTGTCTGACCTAAACCAACAGACGCTTGGCTTCTTGGTGGCGCTTTCCCGAACGAGTGTGTACGCACTTGCACTTTCTGTCACTCGAAAAATGATATCCCAGCAGTATAAGTCTCGGCCGGGCCCTCTTTCCTCTGATTTAATTTCTTGTCTCTGTTTTATTTGTGTTTTGCTCGTCATTACCTAGCCCGCAGACTCTCTTTGGCATACATTGACCAAACTTTTTGACTTTGACCATCCTAACATCAACATCACATCTCCTCATTACTCACCTCAAACCCACCGCCATATCATACATCACCATGTCTCCTCCTGTGTTTTCAGCCTCCTCCACCTCGTCTTCCTCCAAGAGCTTCTGGCCCCGCGAACTCGTCCTCGCCAGCCCCAACCCGACACAGCTTGAGGGTGGACGCCAGTTCGAAGGCGCACCCATGTGCCCTTGCAACGACTGCTGGGAGTACGGCTCACACAGGCTCGCGCCGCCCAGGGCTCCCAAGGCTCCTAAGGCTCCCAAACCATCCACAACCTCGTCGTCGAAAGACAAGAAGTCGCCTCTGCATTTCCTCAAGAAGGCCAACACCAGCAAGGAGAGTGTGGCCTCGGACACGCACCCGCTGAAGCAATCCGTCACGCTGGCCTCGGCAGCCAGCTCTGTCTACGGCGACAAGTACTAAATCGGCGGCGATGAAAAAGCTCTCACGACATACTGTACTGTGTTACGGCTTTTCTGTTCTTCCATTCTCTTCTCTTATTTTTATGTCGTTTGTCCGTTTCCACTTCAGCGTTGATACACCATTTTATCATTTTCGTCCTGCGACATTTCACTGCAAGCCATCTTTATCTTTGTCTTTGTTTTCGTCTACATTCGCCCCGCCCTCGACGCCACACTATTGGCAATAACCACATCTCAGCACACTTGGCAATGCAGCCAAACGGACAAACAGAGTCCTTATCGAGGGACGAGGCTGCATGACCAGTGTCTTGAATGGGAAGCCAAGGATGTCATGGGGGCACAGTGGCAGGCAGGGCGCGCCGTGTGGCCCCCAACCGGTTGTGACGTTTACACCTTTGCAGGCATGGCGTAACTCCCCAATGCAGGGGACACTTTTGCAACAATGACCGCCAGCCCCCAATGGTCATTTATTTGACATTCAACAAGGGAGCTCGCACCGCCATCCTCCAACAGCCAACAGTCAACAATCAAACGAGGTCGACGGTCAACTGACAACCCCCTCACGCCCAAAACTTGCACCATATCCCGACAAACAACAGACAACACCGTCTCCTTTGGGTGTCCCTTGCTGTTCGGGCTTAGCCGTACCGGAAGTTCCCTGTCTCCCATTTACGAATCTCTGCAAGCCACTCTCGGTCGCATCTCGCTCGCTACTTTTCGGTATTACATCTTGTCGTCAACAAGCGACGGTTGATGTTATTCTCTTCCATCTTTCCACTTTTTTCTTTCTTTTTTTTTTCTCTTTCGGTTTGCATTTCTCACTCGGGATATGTTCGGACAGTGCGAGGCGTTTCTCGGACAAAGCTCAAAATCATGCACGGTACGACACAAGACTACTCTATACAATATAAATAATAATAAAAAGCATAGACCAAAAGACACATAACGTAAAAGGCTTCACATCCGCAACCAATATCAGCCTTAAAATAGAAAAGCGACTTCGACTAAAAGCAGATCTCTCTCTTAGAGGAAGGCCGCTGGCTGATGGACAGACAGATAAATCAAGAAACTGTATGTCGTACTCTATTATTTTTTAAATTTCTTGTCCTTTCACACATGAGAACGAGCTCATTTCCGCGGCGAATGCAGTGTGGTATCGTGCTGG
>LVYW01000002.1:3261242-3704296 GCA_001630435.1 Sporothrix globosa
GGGGGGGGGTGGGGGAGGGCGCGAAGTCACGGCTGCAAGTCAATGCGCTACAGCGTACTACAGCGCCTCACCACCGTCTTCAGCACCTGTATCCCTCTGTGCCTTCGGCGCCCATGACACAAGGTGACATGATGTCATGTGGTCTGCCACTCAGACACTCCGGTTCCGACAAGGCAAATTTCGCTGTAGCCATATGCCTCTGGATCGATTCAGTGAGCATCTGGACAGTGCTATGTCGTGTTTAGAAAATGCGTTGCCGTCTTGCGATATCTTCATTGTTTCTTTCGTTCTCGAGAAACACCGACGAATGGTGTACGCCGTAAGTACACAGTAGCCGGACAGCTCGGGACATGCTGCAGCGGCACGGGAAGTCTCCCCGCCTTTGCGGTGCATCATGCAGGCGGTGTCGTATTCTGGCCTGAGATCATGATACAGCCGTGTGTTTTTGGGACTTGTTGATGTCGATCGTAGTTGCTTGTCGCGGGAGGATGACTTGGCATGTTTGGCGGGCAGGTGTGCGTAGTTCGTCTGCTGATCTATTACGTCGTTGCCCCTCAGCAATACCGCAATACGCAGCCAGCCTCAGCTCCCGTACAATGCCACATCCTCAACATCATGTCTCGATCCAGTGTCCTCAACAAAACCACCAAACGGCCGCTGATCCTAGACAACGATTGATAACTTGGCTTCAATTGACCATTGAGACGCGCAACCCGACTCGACATTCGAAAGTGCACGTCCGAGGTCGAAGATGCCTACCAACGTCGACCCAGCCCTCGTCGAGGCACTCGGCCTCGACCACGCGACAGCCAGCATCGAGTCCCACGGCGGGTCCGGCTTTTCCTCGACGTACAAATTGACGGGTGACAAAGACGGCAAACGTGTGCAATACTTCGTCAAGACGGGAACCGGCGCCAACGCTGCGACCATGTTCCGCGGCGAGTTTGCGTCGCTCAACGCCATTGCTGACGCCGTCGCCGACTTTTGTCCGCGGGCCCACGCATACGGAGAGATGCAGGACCGCGCTGGAAAGCACTTTTTAGCGACAGACTTTCTCGAGCTCGGTGGAAGCGGGGGTGGAAACAGGACTGGCAGTGGGCGGTCTTTTGCATCGAAACTGGCCGAGTTGCACACGCGAGAGAACACATCCTTGCCCGACGGCACGCCGTTTGGCTTCCCGGTCACGACATGCTGCGGCTCCACCGAGCAGGACAACAGCTGGAAAGCGTCTTGGTCCGAGTTCTACGCCGACAACCGCCTCCGCCACATCCTCGCCGCCTGTTTGCGCAACAACGGCCCCGACGAGAAGCTGTCCGAGTCCGTAGAACGCCTTGCATCTACAGTCGTACCGCGTTTACTGGGTGATGGCCACCTGCGGCGCAGCAGCGAGCGCGGCGGTGGACCCATCCGGCCCGCTGTCATTCACGGCGACCTTTGGAACGGCAACCACAGCCGAGGACAGATTGTCGGCAGCGGTGGCGACAGCACCGGCGTCGAGGAGGTCGTGTATGACCCCTCGAGCGTCTACGGCCATTCCGAGTACGAGCTGGGCATTATGCGCATGTTTGGCGGGTACTCGTCGGCATTCTGGCGCGAGTACGCCACGCTGGTTCCCAAAGACGAGCCGGTCCACGAGTGGGAGGACCGCGTCGCGTTGTACGAGTTATATCACCACTTGAACCACTTTTCCATTTTTGGCGGAAGCTACCGCAGCGGTGCTATGAGCATTGTCGACAAACTGCTCAAGAAATACGGGTGAAGCAACGATAAATGTGTAGCCGTCCGTCGATAAGACGGTATATTTGAACGATAAATCCACGCTATGTTGCGTGCTATTCTGAAGTCGGCATGGCGTTATCTCTCCGTGGACGCTCATACCCTTGAACGAGCGCGAATGGGACTATCGCAAATAATAGGTTGGACTTTCGTCATTGCACCAGGTATTGACATGTAGTAGCGCAAAAGACCAAGTCTCTGCCAAGAGTTTAACCTTCATAGAATTTATTTTCTTACTGCTAATTGCCTGATGGAAAAGGAGTTGTTCAGTTTGGAGCTATCAGTAAAATAACAAGGAATCTCGGTGGACAACTCCGAAAGACACAGGAGAAAAACCGCCCAAGGCCGCCGATCTCCAGCGATATCGGGTTCAATTTGACCAGTCAACCGCCCTGTATTTCTCAAAGCTTGGTACGCTCTCGGGGCAAACTAATGCGAGCAGCCACGGGTATGTGGCGCTTTCGGTCGTTCCTGCAGGGGTTTGGAAGTCCATGTCCACGACATCGGGGAATAGCATCCTGACATCCTGTAATAACGATTGAATTTAACTGATTAGGTCCTTTCACATTTCTCGTAGGACAGCAGTTGACACCTCCGGTAGGCTCATACCGCTGGAACATACCCGGCGCCATATAAATGCCGCCAAGAAGTGGTTCAGACACAGCACATTCGTTTCTGACAATTTGGACATATGGCGCATCCCTCTATTCCTTGTTGATGCGACGCCGTCTAAAACTCAGAAGGCTGTGATTGGCTTGTTGACTGGATGGACTGGTAGCTCTTTCCCACATTGTGCAACTGTTCCTCCCATCCTGGCTCGTAGCGGCCGGACCGGACGCCGATACCCGCAGCCGCTGGGAGCGTGTTTGGACCCACTACCGGCGGAGGTGCAAAAGAGCCCACAAAAAACGTGCCCAAGCACGACTCCTCTTTCGCCTAGTTTCTCCTCCCACGCCGCTATCGCGCCCCCCAGCCTCTTACAACTCTACTCGATACATTAAAGTTAAAAAAATGATGGGTTCAAGCAGCCCGTAGGCAGTCATCATCCATCGTCTACTAACTGGGCTGCAAGTTTGTTGACCGGGCATAACGAGAAAAGAAAAGAGGGGTATACCGTAAAGGCAGGATGGAAACCAAAACAGGCCGCCCAAAGATGGGATCCTATTTCTACGTTCCTTACTTTTCTGTTTAGACTCCTTTTCGGCTCAGACTTTTTAAACTTTGAATCCATATTGCATCCATCCCGCATTCTTGGGACTCGCCTCTCATTTTGCTGCTTAGACTCGTTCGTCCCGTTGAATTTTGGTTACGGTCAGCTTTCGTTGCCTGCCGCCTGCTTACATCCGTCCTAACCGGCAAACTACGTCTCCCAAAGAAGGCCTCTGTTTTTATCCAACAACACAACAAAGCACCCAATATTCCTCTGGCCCATCTGGAAATACACTCGACATCAGGACTTTTCATCTACACCGGCTGACAAGGTGTTCGTCGTCCACCTCTTCACCAAACCTGGTAAAAATTCCGCTTCCATCGACGAAAGTGGCTCCACAGTCACAAAATGACACCAGAAACCCGTTCACCGCTTTAATAAACGAATAGGACCCAGCACCACCATGGCGCCCTATATCCAGATTCCTCAGACACCCAGCGCCAAGACACGCTTTGATGAACATGTCAATGAGCTTGCCTCCGCTTCTGACCGGTCGGCGTCTCATTCCACCCTCGACCGAGCCGCCGATGCTGAAGAGATTGCCCGGTACCGCCAGAAGACTGTGTCCCCGAACCCGTCACAACAGGAAACCCGTGATTCGCACCTTGGACTACTCCAGCAGGACGATGCCTTCCACCGCCTATCGATTGGCTCTTTCTCGGACGCCGGCTATGGCCCGTCCGTGTCCCCGGCGGCGTATCGCACCTACCCAGCATCGCACGGTCTAGCCTCCTCGCCCGGATTGGTCGCACCGCTACCCATCTGGGCCCGCATCTGGGCCCGCCACAAGGCTGTCTTGCTCGTCTTCGGTGCCCAGTTCTTCGGTGCCCTCATGAACCTGTTTGCCCGCCTTCTGGAGCTCGACAGCGACGGCCACAGCTTCCATCCCATCCAGCTGCTCTTTGTCCGCATGCTCATGACCACCGTCGCAAGCTGTTGGTACATGCACTATTATCGCATACCCCATTTTCCCTTTGGTCCACCTGGTGTGCGCTGGTTGCTCGTTCTTCGCGGCCTCACGGGCTTCTTTGGCATCTTTGGCATGTGGTACTCGATGATGTACCTGCCGTTGGCCGAGGCGACCGTGGTCACCTTTTTGACGCCCAGCGTGTCGGGCTACATCTGCTCCATCCTGCTGAAGGATCCATTCACCCGCAAGGAGCAGATTGCGTCTGTCGTGGCATTCTTTGGCATCATTCTCATCACGCGGCCGCTGTCGCTGTTTTCGTCGTCGTCGCCGGCGCCGTCCGAGTCGGTGGAGTCATCGGATGGTTTCGACGCTGGAGCTGTCAACGCCACCGTTATGGCCTTCCGTGACATGGTCAACTCCACCATAGACGCGGCTCTGGACACTCCGTCCGTCTCCTCGTCCAGCATCGCCGACGCCGATTCCGGCAACATCTCCACGGGCCAACGTTTGCTGGCCATCGCTGTTGCCCTGTTCGGCGTCCTCGGCGGCTCCTTTGCCTTCACCACCATCCGCGCCATCGGCACTCGCGCCCATACCCTGGTCTCCGTTAACTATTTTTCGACCTGTTGCATTATCGTCACGGTCTGCGTCCTGACGTTTGCTCCCATCCTCGACGTTGGCCAGCCAGCCTTGCAGTTCGCGTTGCCCCATTCGCTGCGGCAGTGGGTCTTGCTGATGCTCATCTGCATCTGCGGCTTTGGCACCCAGATCCTCGCCACCAAGGGCCTCGGTCTCGAGCGCTCCAACCGCGCCACTGCCATGGTCTATACACAAATGCTCTTTGCCGCCGGTTTTGACCGTTTTGTGTTTGGCCACGAGATGGGTCCCACGAGTTTGGTGGGGTGTGGCCTGATCATTGGCAGTGCGCTCTGGGCGGCCTTGTCGAAGAAACCGACGCCGGAAACCAAGGCCGTTGGTGCGTCAGCCATAGCAACTGAGTTGGGCGTGCTGTCAGAGCCGTCCGGGGCTTCCGCTGCAACGGCGGCCGAAGCGCCGTTTGTGAGCTCAGCGGCCGATCTCGAGGTTGGCCTAGTCGACTCTAGGGGAAGACAATCCGAAGCAGTGCCCATGCTTGCCGCCGAGGATGACAGTGACGAGGAAAACGAGGAATTCCGTTCGCACTAAACAACGCCGTTGGAATGCGGTGCTAGAGAGGACGGGGCAACAGGTCGATGAATACCATGATAGAGCGCGTCATTTTCTTCGTTTGGAATAGAATCTCGAGATGTTCAATGGACTTACGTCATTGATTGGAAATTGGACTTATTTATGTTAAAAAGGCTTGTACGACGTAGAAAAGTAAATCTTTGCTGAAACTCAAGAGAAAGGAACCAGAACGCGGCTTGACACGCGGTTGCGGCCTGCACGTGACCAAATCAATCCTTTGGTAGCTTCCTTATCGATAACGGTCGCGTTCGCCAGAGATTGAAAGAGCAAGAGGCCCGGTTTTCTCGTCTTGACCTCATCTCTTTATCTTAGCTCCCACGACAGCATCTCTCTCTCGTCGTCATCCAGCGGCATCCGTCCAATCCATTGCGCGCGCATCGAGTCTCTGCATCTACGTAATTAAAAGGCCGTCCTTTCCACCCCGACCCCCTAGACGACCCCCCGAAGACTACGGCTTCCTCACGGCGCGGCCAGAACCACCACACTCCGAATCGCCCAAAATGGTGCAGATTAGCGAGGTCAAGAACAGCAACCGGGACCACCGCACGTCCTCTCACACGCACATCAAGGGCCTCGGCCTGAAGAGCGATGGCACGGCAGAACGGCAAGCATCTGGCTTTGTCGGTCAGGCGTCAGCACGAGAGGTAGGTGGGAACAGGAAACGTGGAAGACGTGCGCGTGGGGGGACGACTCAACTAACCTGTTGTCACTTTCCTCTTTCTCTCAGGCATGCGGTGTCGTTGTAGATCTGATTCGCGCACACAGAATGGCCGGCCGCGGCGTGATGCTGGCCGGCGGCCCGGGCACGGGCAAGACGGCTCTGGCGCTGGCCATTAGCCAGGAGTTGGGCACCAAGATCCCCTTTTGCCCCATTGTCGGCAGCGAGGTCTACTCGACCGAGGTCAAGAAAACGGAGATGTTAATGGAGAATTTCCGGCGCGCCATCGGGCTCAAGGTCCGCGAGACAAAGGAGGTGTATGAGGGCGAGGTGACGGAGCTGACGCCCGAGGAGGCGGAGAACCCGCTGGGCGGCTACGGCAAGACCATCAGCACGCTTCTGATTGGCCTCAAGAGCGCCAAGGGCCAGAAGAAGCTGCGGCTGGACCCCAGCATCTATGAGGCCATCCAGAAGGAGCGCGTCACGGTCGGCGATGTCATCTACATCGAGGCCAACACGGGCGCCTGCAAGCGCGTCGGCCGCTCCGACGCGTACGCCACCGAGTTCGATCTCGAAGCCGAGGAGTACGTGCCCATCCCCAAGGGCGAGGTGCACAAGAAGAAGGAGATTGTGCAGGACGTCACGCTGCACGACCTCGACATGGCCAACGCGCGCCCCCAGGGCGGCCAGGATATCATGTCGATGATGGGCCAGCTCATGAAGCCGCGCATGACGGAGATTACGGACAAGCTGCGCGGCGAGATCAACAAGGTCGTCAGCATGTACATTGACCAGGGTGTCGCCGAGCTGGTGCCCGGTGTGCTGTTCATTGACGAGGCGCACATGCTCGACGTCGAGTGCTTCACGTACCTCAACCGCGCGCTCGAGTCGCCCATTGCACCGATTGTCGTGCTGGCGTCCAACCGCGGCATGACGACGATCCGCGGTACCGACGACCTGGTGGCGGCGCACGGCATCCCGCCGGATTTCCTGGCGCGCCTTCTGATCATCCCGACGCACGCTTATGACGCCGACGAGATCAAGCGCATTGTGCGCATCCGCGCGACCACCGAGGCCACGCCCATTACCGATGCAGCCATCGACAAGATTGCCGAGGAGGGCGTTCGCATCAGCCTGCGGTACGCTCTGCAGCTGCTTGCCCCGGCCAGGTACGTTTCGTGACAATTTCTGCCCTCGTATTTACTCGTATTACTTATATTCTGGACACTCTTCTTTGTCTAACAATTATAGCATCCTGGCCCGGGTAAACGGCCGCAAGGAGATTGATGTCAAGGACGTCGCGGAGTGCGAGGAGCTCTTCCTGGACGCTCGTCGGAGCGCGCAGCTGCTGACGAGCGAGACCGCCAAAGGCTTCATAGTATAAATGAGCTGCGCATTTCATTTGTACTTGGCATGGCGAACGAGGATGAGCACTATGGACATTAGGACGCGCGGGAGACGACGAAAAAGACAGTAACACGGCAAGACAGAAAGACAGAGAGACAGAAGGGCAGTGAGACAGAAAGGCAGCGACCGAGACCGGACAAAGGATGCTGGTCGTGTAAGATGGAAGATTGTGCCAGCGGCGAACCGGGATGCGAACGGGCGAAAACGGCGAACGACAACCGGAAAGGAAGGATCTATTAATTTTTTTTCTTGTTTTTCTTGTTTTTCTTCCTCTTACAGTTTTATGCGCTACCAAAAACGAGAATCGTATAGGCGACGCAACAATCCCCATTGCAGGGGAAGCTATCTGGTTCACAATAAAGGCGTCCCATTTTTGTAGCAATAGTTGTGTCTCTGTTCGTCTCGGTGATGCTCAATATTGCCCTCTTCCTCTGATTGTGCCCTCAGTTCCAGGCCCTGTAGACGACATGTCGAAACAGACACGAGCAAAATGCGCAGCTCAGTTGGTCGTCCCCAATCTATATGCGACATGCAACAAGCAGGCAAGCAACGTTCGTCCTCACTTTATGGCCTAACATGGCACCTTGGGGCATAACGAGTAACATGCGTGTCTCACGACGGTGGTAGAACAAAGAAAACAAAATGAAAGACTATGAGAGGATAAACAGGGGTGCAGACGGAATTGGCAAATTTTGCGACCGATGTCCTTGACAAAGTATTTACGCACTCTTCGGAAAACGAGAACCAGAAGACAATCTACAGAGGATGAACGGCTGTCAATAGGAACGAGGAGAGCCCGGCCAAAGAAACCAGGCAAGGAGTGACCAAGAGCGGAGGTGACGCCATTCCAAGGTCTAGAATTACAAAGAGACATGTCATTTTATGCAGGTGCATTCAGCATATGCCTAGACAACAGATCGCAGACAGAAAAGCGTATGCAACGACAGGCTCAGGCAGACTGCCACCAGGATGACACTTTCGCGGGACACGATGTTTGTATGTATTATTCGAAACGACCTGACCGCCCGTCGCATTTTCAGTCCTGTGTTTTCGTGATTCTTCTTGCATTCACATCCCGTTCTTTTCCTTTCATATGTTATTCATTTATTGGATTCGCCGCTTCTCATTTCGGTTGTTGATATATCAAACGCCACAGTTGATAGGTATGCATGGTTCGGACCTTTTCGGGGAGCGACGGCGATGGGAGACATGCCAGAGCCTCTCCTGCGTCTGGCCGGTCTGGCCCTATCTTGTCTCTTTTGCGGTTGACGCCCCGTTTGTAATCTCTTGCAAACGCTTCCGTATCGTTTGTGCTCTCTGGTTTGTGATCGCGTCTTGCTCTTGCGCAAAGCCATTTTCTTGCAATTCTTGGTTGCCGCGTTTGCCATGAGCTGCAGTCCTTTCAATGCGAGACACGTCAGAGAATACGGCCCCCAAAGCCAATTATAATGAGACCATGAAAAAATGGTAAGGCACGCCGTTGTTGGTCGCTCAAAATATTATCACGAAGGTTTATTATTTATTTATTTTTAAAAAAAAGAAAAGAAAAGAAAAGAAAAGAAACACATTCCCAATTATATCTGATTTTGTCTTAGCACCAATGCCTCCGACGCCCCTCTCGAGTGTCGCTCTCTCTGCCAAGACTCTAACTAGCCGTGTTTTCCGTGAACTTGTCTGTTTCTACTTTCCTCTGCCAATGGGTGTGTATATCGTATTACTCCGCACTCATTTACGAGTGTCCACGTTTGCTTGTCGACTTGCCTCCCTATTTCAGCTCATCACAATGTATGTACTCCGTATAGAGCGCAAATTAACCCTGTTGACAACTCGCCTCCATTTCGTTTTCTTGTTGGCAGTTTCTCTTTCCAAGAGACTGTTCGGCCGGTCTGGACTTCATACCCCCTACCCAGCAACGTCGTATTTTCTTTTTCTTTTCTTATTGAGCAAGGCATTTTGTCCCACTTTCCTACCATTTTCGTTTGTGACACAATACACAACGCGACGTCCTGACGTGGGGGCAGCGTAGATGAAAACAAATTCAAGGCATATAGACAGGACTATCAAGGATATGGTGTCTGTTGGTGGTCAGACCGCTTCCGTCACGTGAGAATAGAAGGATAAGAAAACAAAGACGGGGGAGCGAGGCGTTAGAAAATGCAGTGTGTACACAACATCCAGAACAACTACTCCGAACATAGGGACATGATAATAAGCTGGGGTTTGCAGAGCGCAGATAGAAGTATTTGGATACACAAGAATTAAATACGGCGTGGCAGTTTGTGCCACATTAAGCTGTAACCAAATGGAGTGTATGATGCGACCATTCTTCTCCATTTCTCGTCTGGTCAAAGGCCGAACAGCAGTGCAGGTGAGGATGAAGGGCGGATATGTGTGCCTAATAGAGTGAGGATATGAATGAGAATAAGAAGGGGAAATAAAGAAAAGAAAAAGCACATCGAAGAAAAACGTGGTAAAAGCCATATCCAGCTGCAGCCATTTTGTAACACGCTGTTATTATCCTTCTTTTATTCCCTCAGACACATGCACTCTTTCGTATGCATGCACCCACACTCGTTGTCTGAATGGATGGGACGCTGGAATTGTTCCCCGACCAACGACAACGGCAGAAGTACCAAATACGAGTGCATCAACCGAAATACAGAAAATCCAAATTATTTTCAACAGACAGTGCAACCAACGTATAAGTCGAATACGAAAACAGAAAACAAAGGCAATGTCATCATTTTCAGGATCATATCACATCACGTTTGTCATCTCCCGTTTTCTTTTCCCTTTCAACTTTCATGCCCTTTTCTCATCGGAGGACTTTTCGAGTTGGTTGAGCACACGTCTCATGTTCCACATTCAGCCAGTATCCACCTTTTGGCCCCCATCAACCTCTCCCCCTCCCTTTTGCGGTTTGCTCGCCGTTCTCCAATAGTTTGATTTTGACCAGCCGTCACAAACTCAGCTGGTTGGCTCAGATAATCTCGAGGACACAAAGGAATGAGGTGAAGACGGTTTGGCCGAGGCGAAGCAAGGGAGAACAACAATCCCATGCACGGAATCAAAGAAATGGAAGCTTCGCGCGGCGTCGAAGGAAATGTGATTTTAAATATAAAAAATATATAAAAAATGAAAATAAAAAACGAGGCGAATTGCATGGGATAGCCGCGAAAGGCAAAGTCTAAGAGGTGAAAATATAGTTGAAAAAGAAACGTACTAGAAACCAAGCATTCTTTATTTGTTTCTTTTGCAGTCAAGGCTGCCACACTCGCTGCCCAACTCATAACTGTATCAGAACTGAGCACGATCCAAGAACCCTGCGCACAATAGGGCACAAGGCTCGACGGGGGAACGTAATGCAACCATCATATCTAATCGGCGATGTGGGAAAAGGGGATAAGATTTTGACAGGTGGAAAAACGATTGACGAGCAGCAGACTAAACGGCATTGTCAAAGTCAGTGCCGGTTGATGTGTGCATCATGCTCGCTGCCGCCAAGCCAGCCTGCACGACGCACACGTCCACTTCACAAGAAATTACAGTGGGTTGGTTGTCGGCTATGCAAACGCCAACCCAGAAATGAAGCAGTGTGACCCCCATGTTGTCGATCGGCCACTTTTCCCGGGAAATAACTTTCGACTCCCAGGGTCTAAGACTCCCCACGCTTGCCCATTTCCGTATCGTGGATACTTTGTACTCCGTACTTCGTAGTTGCAGACAATCGTACCGTACGTACATTTTAGACAAATATTAGACAAAAAGGGAACATCGGCACAGTGACAATGCCAACTGCGCCTTCAAAAAATATTGCCGACGACTCGCTCTCCACGTTGAAAAAGTATTGGGCAGACGACGTTGTACAGAGTGCGACGTACAGGCCCGGCCAGGCGGCGTCAACGAAAGGATGTGGTAGTTACTTGCATCTTGACTCTGGTTGCATCGATTGTTGGCTTTGGACCATATATGGTGCAATACAAAGTGATTTTCACAGCGTCTTTTCTACGTCTTTGTTTCCGTGGCCTCTTCCATACAACAACTCGTTGCGGTTAATTGTCCTCGTATGTCGTAAAACTACGAGTGTTGCTAGTCGAAGTAAATGCAAAGGACGGAACAGGATCCGTCCACTGCCTCGTTTTCTGGCCAGTGATTTTGTAACTTATCAATACTTTGTTTTCTTGGAGCCTGTTGGTTCCTGTCCTCAGAGAGCAGCCAAGGGAGGCCGCATTGATGCACCTGTACTTGCAGCCAGTACTATCTGGCCTTTTGTTTGCATGTATTAGTTCCCAGTGGTTCTATTTATTTGCTGTCCTGTCTTTGGCGCTTGAACGCCAGTCCCAATGGACTTATACCGCCGTGCCGCGCATTTTCTTTTTCGGCACGGATCTTGACATTGACACGATAACACTTTTGCTACCTTTCTGGGCATCTATTTGTTATTTAAGGCACCTTTTATTGGAGTGATATCTGAAACGCGGAACGAAATTGGGGGGCGCGAGACGAACAAAGAGGAAGCTAGGGAGTCAGGGAGTCAGGACGGACAATAAATAAAAATGAGAGTAACGAAATACCACAGCCAGAACCCAGCAGGCACAAACAGAAAGATGGCCCTGACCTAAAAATACAAACGCAATAGCGCCCTATGAGGTCAAGGGCAGCAGCAAGGAGAGATCATGCGGTTTGGAAACAAAGCACAGGAAAGGAAGACAAAAAACGAAAAATCAATAACATTATGCATGCAGGGCCCTTGTCTTTCGTTGGCTGGAATCCGACCTGAAATACACGCGGAAAAGAATAAAAATTAAATAAAATCACAGTAGGACGAGGAAGCTCAAAAATGTAACGCTCAAGGCTAATGCAGACATGGAAGGAGGCCTAGAACAATACCATGAACAACGAGACGTCCAAAGCACGCTGAGTAGTGTATGGCGGATCAGTGAAACCCTCCGAACGGTCATGGTGGAAAGAAAGCAGTCCAGACCAGTGAAAGGGAAAGGGGTGTACAGCCCGTAATTATATCAAACCTGCAAAAAACAAAGGGAGATGATGACGTCGCAAACAATAACTGGGAGCAGCCTAGGCCGGAAGGCCAAGATATCTTACTTTAGACAGTAGGACGTGTTCAAAGAGAACCAGGACCGAGAAAGCCATGCAGCGGGAGCTTGGGAGGATCTACCTCTTATCTTCGTACTTCCGCGTGTAAACGGAGCCTCGCGGTACACTCCTTTCTCCAGGAAAGCAGCATCTGTGCAGACAAATGGGGCAATGGGAGGACGCTCGGCGTTGACAGAGGGTGGAAGCTAGGAGAATAACCATGACCCGTAATTGCACAGAGAAGAGGTGTCCTGCCCCCGTCGTGTCAGCCCACGGACCTATCACAAGCGCCAGGCGCTCAACAACTGCCAGGTAATAATATGGCGAAATAAGAGACGGGCTAGTGTTGCAAACGAACAACAGGGTAGCACAAAAAAAAGGACGAAGGGGGAAGACGAGAGAGGGATGAAAGAAAACAGCAAGCTGAATACAGGGTACGTCACTTTGTTGTGCTGGCGGGCCATTGTCTCATGCACGTTAGCCATTCTAGGCTACTGTTTGTTGGCCTGTTGTCCCGCATTGGGACCAACCGCTCGTTGTCTCTTTGTTAGCGCGCGGAGTGCCAGCTCGCTGCCCTTATTCGCGATGTCTGTTGGGCGCGTATTTAATTTGATCCTGCGCAGGAGAGACAGCAATAGCAGACGTGAGGAAGCTCACGCGCTAGGAAGGCGGCCTGGGGCGGGACTGTGTATATGGCTTCAAGTTGAGCAGTGTGATGGGGAGGACGGCGCGAACAGCAGCTTCAAGTACTCCGTAATTACATAGCCATTGACACCGCTGGTGTCTCTTGCAGCACACCTTTTCCGCCGTCTTGTTTTGTTCAAACGAATTTTACGGAGAGAACGGCTGGTATCCCTCGATTGCCCCTCCCTCTTTTAGCATCTGTCTGTTGGTTTGTCGTTTTGCATCCCTCCTTCCTAGTTTTTTTGGGATGTCTGTTTACCTTTGTCCGGGATGAGAAAGAGCACCGAAGCAAAAAACCAACAACGCAAGGCGCAAGGGGAAGGAGCATACAAAGAGGGCAGGAACAGGGAGAGAATGGCTTCTATTGTTTGTGCTGTGCGTCGCCTTTTTCTTCCAGGACGCATTCGATGAATGCAGAATATGGCTTGGATGGACGACACATCGCGACTGGCTTTGGTCACGGGAAACCAACGGTGTGCTCAGATGCATACAATCACAGTAAAGATCCACAGACAAAGGAATGAGTCAGTAGTCGTCCAACCGGACAAGGGCGCACGTACTTTCAATGCTGTAAAGGGAAGCTACGATGCAAGCGAACCGCATCGAAACCAGAAGGTGCGTTTCAGGCAGCCTCGTTTCGCAGGGAAGGAGCAGGCCAGGCATGGCTAGGGTTCTTTCCTACGCTGATCCTGTTATCCTCGCTTTCCCAACTCGCCTTTTCACGTTCGTGTTTGGACGTTCTTCTTTGTATTTTCTTACGACCCCCCACAACCTCCCACGAACAACCTCATCAGCCCTTGGACGTCCATCTCCGCGATACGTCTGCCTCTAATTCCTTTTGAGCCGCCATGCATCACATCCCGGAGCTCTGCTCCCCCTCCCCGAGCTTGAAGATGGTCTCCACACGCTTCTAGATCAACCGCTTTTCCACTTTCGCCTTACATCGTCGATCTCTCACGGCTTTGGAGATACTGATCTAGTCTGTATTTCAAACTTTGTTCGAGGCATGTTCGTGATCCTCCTTTCGGCCACTTCTTCCAGTTGGTCTGCAGGCTTAAACATCAGCTCCGATCGCAATAGTTGCTCTTTCTGAGAAGGCACCGCACGTCTTGATTCGATGCACTCTTTCGCACTCTTTCTGCTCTCTCTCGTGTGCCGAGATATCACATATCTCTTTGCTGGCAAGACTGACACATCCAATCCCATGACCGCTAGCACAAGCTTTCTCTGATATACATGAAATGTTATAGCAGTGCGGCCGGACCTGGATTGTTGCTTCTAACTCACAATATCCCAGCTCCTGACTCGTCCGTGGCAATTACCGTCTACTTAGGCTTGTTGTATTTCATTCGAATGTACACCAAGTCACCCTGTTTCGGTCTCTTCTTACCTCTTGCTTTCTTTCTTACTGCTCACTTTCGACCATTCATCGGCATATCTTATTTCTTTTCAGAGAGAGGCAACGGAGAATGATACCCACGACTTATCTCTTCAGACATTTTGTATCGGCATTTCTTCGACTTTCATCGTCCTCTGTCTTCTCTTTCCAGACCAAACGCCTACCAGCTTGACCCAAACGACAGGCATGTTTGGTTCCGTGTGAAACTTTCGATATCCGCAACTTTTTTCTCTTTTTTTCGTCTTTTTGTGGTCGCTGTTCGTCATCTCACGCACATTGACTAAACCGAGCGGCATACATCGTTCAAAACATCGTCTTCACCGTTGACCTTAGGTGTCTCCCGTCCCATTCCCTAAATCATTTGCCGACTTTGTCTCAAAACCCGTTCCTCATTTCCCTTTTTTTTGTCTTTACAAGAGCTATTTATTCGCTTCATTGTTTCTTATTGCCAGACTTGACCCATCTGTTTCTTCATACCTCGTTTGTTTTCATACGAATCCAGGTGGCCCTATTTTAGGTCTCCGTCCCCTCTGCATTTTTTCTTTCTTCTCCCTGAATCTTCTTGCAAACCACACATCCTTTGTTGTCTTGTATGGACCTCCTCTCCCTCTCGTTCTCTTGCATCCCCACCTACACCAGAGTCATGTTTGCTGCCCACGAATAGAACTCTCCGTCTCTTTTGCCCTTTCTATTATATTTGGACGTCTCTCACCTTGACCGGCCCTTGTTTGGCAGTCGCCTTGTCCTTCCTTTTTGCTGTGTACCTTCCTCGTTATATACAACCCGTTGTCCTACTCTCGACTGGGATTCTTGTTTCTACCGTCTCATTTATCTTCGGTTTCATCCCCTCTCAGTTTTCCGTTCCCCGGTCTATCGATCTCTTTGCTGCACTGCGTCTCGAGCCGCTTATTTCATTTCTCTTCCTTGTCCTGCACCTACCCACCCGAGAATTGACGCATTCTGCCCTCCGTCTTCGTCCTTTTGGTTTCAAATCAAAAAGTGCAGCAAAAAGCTCATTGTGTACTCCAGCTCATTATTTCGCCATATCCATTCCAATACCCTACAACAGATATGACGCTGAAAAGTACCAGACCCGTCGATGACGAGACATCCGATGAAGGTGCAGGCGCAGCAAGGAGAAACGGATCGTTGGGCCACCGTTTTGCACCGCAAGGTCGAAACATCGCATCACCAAACACAGGTTCGCGTGCCCAGGCCCACAGGCCTCCACCTTTGGATCTCACGCCGCCGCCGCCATCAAGAAATCACAGTCACGATGCTCGCAGCAATGATAACGCGCGCGGCCCAGGTCGTGGCGACGGCGACCCTGGAGATGGCAAGGGCGTGGCAGGAGACAACCGGGACAACACACTTGGAAGCACTGCACCTCTGCTAAAACGGAAACGGCTGTGTGACTCTGCAACACCGCCTAGTGAATACGACGACGAAGAAGAAGACGAAGATGACGGGGAAGTCGCGGACTCTCGATTCGATATATCTGTTACCCAAACTCCCGTGCTGCCTGATGCCCATCTTGCAGACGACTCGTTTTGTCTCTGTAGAGAGCAAAAAGTCCCGCGTCCTCGCAACGTGTTCATACTGTACCGACAGAGTTACCAGTCTCAGGTCGTGGCAAGAAACCCCGGTATCGCAAATCCGGACATCTCCAAAATTATTGGCAAAATGTGGAGGGAGTTGGATGGCAAAGGCAAAGCGTACTGGAAACAGCGTGCCGAAGAAGAAAAAATACGCCATCAAGAGATGTACCCAGACTATCGATATCAACCCAAGCGAGCAAAGAAGAGACACACGAGCGGAGAACAGCGGGGCACTGCATCGTCGCTTGGCGGTGAGAGTCGGAACGGAGCCGCCAGTGATGGACCAGACTTGGGTACTTGTGAAAAGTGTGGTCGCCGCCTTAAGGCACCGCCTCTCTCGTCACGCTCCATCCCCAGCTCGGTCAGGTTAGCCCCTACTCCGTCCTCGCCGTTTATTACTCCTCGCGGACGTATGCAGTCAGCTTCGTTTGACGGCTTCGATATGGATGAGGATCGTTCTCGTCCTCCTCATCCCAGTACCAGTCCGAGACAGCACCAGTCGCCTCCTCGTGGCCGTGGTGCCATCTCGAGAGATGCCGTAGGAAGACGACCCTTGCCACCACATGGACGACCGGGTACGGTCGTCCATGTGCCTCGTGGCTATCCAAGTGACAAGATCGAAGACACCTATGCTCCATCTGATCAGAGGATGCGGCACTATGAGCCACCTACTCCTTTCTCGGCACAATTTCCTCCTTATGGAAATGGTGAGGGTCATGTGCACCCATCTTACATGCGGCTGCCATATCGCTCTGGCTCCGACAATGATTCGTCTTCGCTTCCCCAAATACCCCATTCAGCATCTGTGTCGCAGTATCCTTCCTCAGGACCTGCCCCTCCGCCAGCATCCCCGTGGATGGGACCTCCACCGCCGCCGATGCGCCATGCCCCACGAGGATATGCAGGGCATCCGCAGCCTCGTCATAGCTATGATACCATAGGGGGCCCTGCCACACCTGCATCGGGGCATCCAGTCAGAGGTGAAGTCTATGGGTTCGTGCCTAATCGGCTGCCACCACCCACTCCACAAGACGACTATGGATACTACCAAGTTTCAGGCCCCGGTAGTGCGGCTACGCCATCAACGGCAATGGCCGGACCCCCGACTCGTCCAATGCCAACACCAACTTCAACTCAAACAGCATTCAGCAGGTCAATGTTGGATTCTAGCAGGGTACCTACTAGCAGCCGTGAGCGCCTCCTCCAACAGAAACATTCGCGACCCACGTCGGGTTTCACCGACGAGTCCCTCAAGCTGCCCCCTCTCATGACTGACGTATCTCCCGCACTCCAAGTAGCCCGAAGAATGTCGGGATCGAGTATGGCGACAGATCAATCCGCTTCGAATGTCCGAGGGTCTACCGGAAGTAATGGGCCCTCGACCGGGAAACTTGCTGCCACTCCTGCACAATTACAAGACATGCACACTTTTGCTTCATCGCCGACGCCCATTGTGGCCAGACGCGACGACGACGGAAACATCGTCGACAGAGACAGCCAGGCAAGCGGTATCCGAGCCATGGTAATGAGTGTGTCTTACCTCAAGAAATTTGAAGTACTGCGCCGGATCTCTCCACCGCGGCCAATGCCTCCTCGTCGCGGTCCACTCATTGCCATCGAGGGCCACAATGCTGCTCTTCGAGATGCTGTCGGCCGCATTGTGGAGCGAGCACTTGTCTCTTGCGGCGAGTGCAACGTCCGCAGTTGGACCATGGCCTCTCTGGAAGGAGACGAGGCCGATGGTGTTGCCTCCGGAGTTCATGGTACGCAGAAGAGAAACGCAGACAGCGGCGTGGGCAGCAGCATCCATGGCGAAGATGTGAGCATGGCACCCAGCCCGGAGTCAGGCGGTGACTGCAACAGCCGCCGTGGGAGTACAAGCTTCGAGAGCGCCCACCCAACGTCGCTCTCTTTCACCATCAGCACGATCGAGGATCTTATGCGGCTCGTTCCAACATGGCACAAGATCGCTACCGAAATGAACGATCACATTCACTCGGCTGGCGGCGGCTCGGGGATTTTGGGGTC
Source organism: Sporothrix globosa (assembly GCA_001630435.1). Classification (NCBI taxonomy): domain Eukaryota; kingdom Fungi; phylum Ascomycota; class Sordariomycetes; order Ophiostomatales; family Ophiostomataceae; genus Sporothrix; species Sporothrix globosa. The sequence continues at coordinate 3,279,237 of LVYW01000002.1, forward strand.
GGTTCCATTGTCGAGGAAAGGGAAAGACATATCCACCGGTCCACCGTCACCAGCCAGGTCTCCAAAGGACATGCGACTCTCGCCGACCTCACTGTCTTCGGCATTGCAGAGTGCGGGTTTGTCCAAAGCATCTGAGAGCTCTCGGATATCACCGACCTGTGACGGTTCACAAGCCTCTGCCAGCCCCTCCCTTCAATCTACAACGACAACACTCGCAAATCCACGGCCGTCCCAACTCTTGCCTGTGGCGCTGGTCACCACTGGATACAGCCTTGCCATTGCGGACAAGTGTGCGATTTCCATCCCCATCAACGACTCGTTCCCCCCCATAGCCCACTGGGAATACATGGCCGGATTATGGCGTGGCACACCAGGGCCAGACTTGGTGGTCTACGCCGATCCCTCACCACCGCCACTCACTAGTAACGGGGCACGCGGCCCCACCGTCCACTTCATCGACCAAGAGGGCATTCTTGTTGCCCACATCCCGCCTCCTAAGAGAGCAATAGACAAGCAAGTGGGCAGCGCGGACCATGGCAATGATGCCAACAACAACGACAATGATGGGGATGATGATGGAAGCAATGTCATGGACCAAAAGACGGAAAGGCGGTTGACGTTTGAGCTCTTGGAGCTGGTGCGTTCAGGAAATTTTGGAGCACTCAAAGAAGAGACCTAGAAGGTGCTCTTTGTAGAGGATCGTGCAAGACATATACACCAGTGTTTTGGAAATAAGGTTTTGAGATATGTTTAAGTTCTATTGAAATCAATTCTGCTCTGTTTGACAATTCTGTGAAAGGCTTGATGAGATTCTTGTTAGTACTTCAACCTAATGAACTTGACAAACAACGTTAAACGGAAAAAAAGAAAGAAAAATGCAGTTCCACCCAAGACACGTTCCACACATTGTAGTACATTCCACGCTGTCTTCGCCCCCAATATGTCCCGAATCCCTGGTCTTAGTACATGGTCATCTCCCCGCACTTTCACCTGCCCATCGGCCTGTGTTGCCCTTCTCGCTCCTTCCTTTTCCCTCCCTAGTTTCTCATTTGGTCATTTGTTCGGTTCGGACCGTCTGAAGCTAGTCGATACGAGGAAAGCACCGGCTCGGTACTTCCATTTGCCTCTAGGACGACGTCTCGTCAGGCCGGGGCGGATTCGGCATTGGCGGCTCGGGTCCCGGCTTGGGGTTTGGTTTGTCGGCATTGTTGCCATTCATCATTGCCGAATTTTCAGCCATTGTTATTGTGTTCTTTTGTGGTTTATTGCCGTGGTATTGATTTGGACGAGAGGTGATTAATCTTCTAAATGATAAATAACAAAAAGAGGCGAATGATCAAAGAGCGCTTTCATGAACGGTATTTTGGAGAGGCAGCTACCGAAGTTGCTAAGGAACAGTCCTCACTGAGATGGGTGCTGGAGGCGTATTGGTAGCGAGATGTGAAATTTGACTAATGAGGAAAGAAAGGAAGAAAAAAAGAAACACAATTTTTAGAGGCCGATGGTGGGCGAGCTTTGATATTTGAGCTTCTCCAAGACGTGTGCCTTGCTCATATTTTTATTCTAGTCATATGACGGAGCGAGCCTACGTTGACCCTCCATCACGACAAGGACCGAGTTTGTCATCCTATTTGATATCCTAAGTTTCTGGCTTCCTTGCCCCTTTTCCTGATATGCTTCTCATTTTCTCGTACTTTCCCACCCCCACCACTTAACTGCCTCTGTCTTTGCTTCACACACACCCCTCCCCCCCGACATCTGTCTGACAAACACCGTCTCCAACACCTACCACATACGCACACGCACACATACATGAAGCTGGTAAGCGTCATACAAGTACAGCATATACCATTCCCGGCCTTGCAGCATTTCCTCTGGTGCGTCCTTTAGTAGGCTCCTTTCCGGCTTACCGGGACGCTATTACCTGCTTTCCTGAAAGATACACAAGAGATGCAGCACAATGCTCGCGAAGCACATGTCACAGAATATGTGATATGAACAAAGTATGGTTCGAGTAGCACGCAACATTCCATGGAATGGGGACCAGATGATGGGCAGCTGCGGTTCCTACGGGCTGGCAAGAAATCAAAAACCAGAAATCAGGCTGTCGGCTCCACACAGGCAACAAGGGCACAAAACGTAAGAAACTTGTACGGCGTCTCACACACTTTGCGATCTTGTTATCACATTGTTTTAGGAGTTATGGAGTGGAGGATTGTGGAGAGAATGCTTTGACCTCGAGGAATTCTGTCTTACCTCTTCAGCCATGGCGTTCTTTTGTTAATCTCTATTTTTCGACTCTCTGTTAATCATGTCCGCACGTGGCACGCAAAACGTTTTCTTTTGCAAGTGTCTTTTTTATTCCGGGATCATCCATGCTTTGCCTGTCAACGAGCCGCTGGCATCGAGCCGTTTTGACCCCTATAAATGTGGGCTCACCCCAGACACGACCACCTTGCGATCTTGCAAATGTGGCAGGTATTGGCTACAAGAGCACGAGCCATAAAGATGCAGACTCTGTTCATGATCCGTGCCGGTTCGTATCTCTGCGACTCCCTCGTCGGTTTGTACCAAGATGCGCACGGATAGCAACCCTTGCCACCATTGCGCCATCGGTCTTGGTGTCATACTTCGTCTGGATAGAACCGATCTCTTTTGCTGTCCCCTGGGCTGATAGGCCTAGCAGGCGTCTTTTTTTTTGCTTTCATTTTTTTTATTTTGGGCCGCAGTGATGCCCGCTATATGTGTCACACAATTTTTGTTGCCTCGATGTTGCGTACGCCAAATGCAGGTCTGTTTCGTCTTATTATCGTTTGCGCCCCCGAACCTCCAGAAGAACTGTTGCGATACCTTGCCGATTGGCATCCTTCTCCTACATGCATAGCTCTACCAGTATATCTGTGCTATAGGAGGTGGTCACGAGAGGCATTCAAAACCGGGGTGGCCTGTCTTGCGCGTCGTAAGGCCAGTGCTCCTTGCGACATGTCAGGTTGAGAAATCATTGGTACAAGGGAAACGGGTGACACGAGCTGCGTCGGACTGGCCAGACACAGTTTTGCATTAAACCCTACATTGGTAACGCTAGCAACCGGTTTTGGGTTTGCATTTCGATATATAGCACCCTCCGGTGATCCTGCTGATAAGGCAGAAAGGGTGGTGTACGGAGTGGAGGAGACGAGACTGCCATAGTGCCATATAGAAAGGTCCCTGACACATGCTTCTGTATCAAGCTTTTGCGCCAGTGACGTATATACATCATATATAATTACTCTGCACAGAGCGTCAGTTAAGTAGGTTGCCTGGTTAGAAAAATACTTGTACACCGACCGGAGCAGCAATTGATGATGGAGGGCTATAGGAGAGGTTTTGCACAGCCGGGTCATTTGAGGTCACATGGATGGTAAGGTGTTATATGTTTGTATATTTCTACTATTGCAGCAGTTGTTTGGTTTTTTACGGCTCGTTCCCGAACCAAGACCTTTGACCGCTTCGGGGCGCTCTTCATTGTCTCGCTGTTGCCTGGTCGGCAAATCCATGTTGAAGGCAAAGAGAGTAGATCAAAGATAATCCACGCGGAGAAATCATTCGATAGACACGGGTGCAGATTCAAAACAAAAAGAAAACTGCAAATCCCCAGAACCCCAGAACCTGGTCAATAGCCTTCACTAGGCCATCTCTCTCTTTTGTATATCGCTCTTTTATCCTAGCTCAAGGGAAGAGCCGAGACAAGCAGGACGACGAACAATGATCATTCATTTCTGCCCCGGCTTGGCAACTGTGTCGATAAAGTAGAAAAAAAGTCGGCGACAAAATGGCAAACATGCCCAAGGAACGACAAAAATGAAGCCAAGTAGAAAGGACGTCCGTTCACAGGAGAATACCCACCGCCCTGCATGACCCTTCTAGAAATTCTCTGCAGCTCGGCGTCGTGGCAAAGTGTCAGTGCGTGCATTGGTGCAGTCGTATTGTCGCGTTGCAAGCAGCTGTGTGAGAGGAAAAGGACTTTGCACTGACTGATGTTCTTGTCATCTTGTTTCAAGTCGATGGATAGTGATGGGGGCAAAAACAAATCAATCTTAGCAGAAAAGGAATGCCTTGGCAACGATGAGAGTAATGCAAGTCAAAACATATACGAGATTGTATTTGGGAAGATCGTGTTCTTTGGCCCAACTTAATCGGTCATTTTCCACAGTTTTTATCATCAGCGACTACTTTGCTTAAAAAAGAATCCGTTAATTAAATAAAATAATATAATAAAATAAAATACATCAACTAAAATATACAACTGAAATGCCTTGCCATAATGACGAGTGGGAATTCCCGCGGCATGACTGCGAGAACGCGTCCTAAAGTTTTGACAGACCGGACCCCTCGACTCCCATGAACCTCTTTGGCCAACCATAGTGCATCCCATCTTGGCCGAAAACGCTATGACACTACAAGCGTTGTATCACGTCGTTTTACATCGGGGAGCTCTCTGCGTTCCACCCCGACCGACTTCAGGAACATTATCTTCCACTTCCTCCAATATGGCGCTTTGACGTTCACAATGAAATTACTTTCGTGAGGATGACATAGTATTGTCTGAGAAAAAAAAAGATAAATAATATTGCTAATACTTTAGGATGAGTGTAGATGTGATAGTAGATACGGGAACCAAAAAAGCTCCCGCTTCGCTCATGAACGTAGGTCCAATGCCTCTTTGCTTATGTCGACTCGGACATGATCTTCTTAAGGCGTGCCATCTCTACCTCGTACGTCCGGATCTTGGTCTGCGACGCCTGGAGCTTGTCTAGCAGGTACGTCGTCCGGTCTATTGTCTGCTGCGGCTGCTTCGCCAACGTGCCCAGCAGTGCCAGCTCCTGCTCGACCTTGGCCACCGTCTTGGCCTCGGTGCTCGCCTTTTCGGCCAATACGCCGCGGTCGAGACGGGCCGCCAAGGCAGCATCGGAGCGGAGGAACTGGAACGCCGCCAGGTAGACGGGGCTACCGGCCTTGATGGACTGTGGTCGGCCGCGGAACGACTTGACTGTCACGAGCTCAGCGGCCGCCAGGGCGTCAATGGCTGCAATGCCAGCACTCGAGGAGGCGAATGTGTCGGATAGTAAAATATCGTTGTAGCAAATGTCGCCGCCCTTGGCGCCAATCTCGCGCACGAGGTACCACGCTTGCTCAGCTGTCCATGCGCGGCTCGATGGCGACGAAGCTGCGGCAGCAGCAGGCGCACTGGATGACGAGCCACTTCCACTCGACGCCGACGACGTCTTGGGCTGAGACAGCAGGAACATCTTGATGATCTCCGAGGCACTCTGCTCCACAATCTCAGACACGGCCCGCTTCGGCGATTGGCCGCTCTTCAGGCGGCGGACAAGGGATTCGAGGTCCGTCAAGCGGCCGCCAAGCACGCCGATGCAGCCGTCCAGCTCGCGGATGACGTCTTGATGTTCAGGCGACACTTGCGAGTGCGAGGCTGTGGCGCTGATAATGCCAGGAACACCACCCTCGGCACCTAGGGCCGCCTTGGCTGCAGCTGTGTTGATGGTGCTCGGTTCACCGCTGACCCTTTTCAATTTCCTGGCCGACGTAAGGCCCTTTACCTTGGCAACGGCCTTCTCGGTGAGTTTCTTCTCTGTAGGTGATGCTGCTCCTTTGGCAGCGTCTGCATCGCTGCTACCGGTCGTGGTCGTCGTCTTGTTGGTGTCGTCGCCATCTGCCTTTGACTTCTGAAACGGCATAATGACCTTGTCGAGGATGGATTGCTGCTTCGGCTGGGCTGCCAATTCGTGTGCCTTCTCGCGAGCCTTCTTGGCGTCAATAGCAATGTCCGCCGCCGCAGTTGAAGCCGGGGTCTCCGGCTGTTCCGCTTGTGGTTCCTCCGCACCACCCGCGGCAGCGACGACCTCCTCCTCCTCTTCCTCCTTCTCGGCCAGGTGGCTCAGCACATAGTTCATGGCCACTTCGGGTGACAAGTCACCCAGCGCAATCTGTCGGAACACACGGTCAGGCATGGCCTTGACCAGTGCCTTGGGGTACGACGTATCCGACGTCAGGAAGACAACATGTGCAATGTTTCCTTGCACCAGCGTAGCCGCCCACTCTGCGAGCTTATCGTACACCGGACCTGAGGCATCCTCGTTACGGTGGCCAAAGTTGTCCAGCACGATCACTGCCCGGCGCTCGGGGTGCGCTTCCAGATACGCGTCCTCGTTGAGGTCGGCGTCGACATCGGTCTTGTGGCGCCCGTCCAGGCTGACCTCGCGCAGCGCAGACGTGGCCGTCTGCAAAATCTTGGACAGCTGTTCATCGAGTGTCTCGGAGAAACCCGTCTTGACACCCGTTGTGCCTTGCACAGCCAAGTCAACTAGGCTGCTCAGGTTGTTGGCCCACGAGAACACGGGACGGTAGCCAATGGCTGTGGCAATTCTCTTGACAGTGACACTCTCGCCGCGTGCCTCGACAATCGGCTTGCAGTCGATGATGAGCACATCCTTGCGGCCCTTGAGTGCCTGGTCGACAACGAGCTCGTTCTTACCCGAGCCACGCGGGCCTTGGACAACAATAAACGTCTCGGACGTCTCGAGAAGCCAGGTGCGCAGTGCATCCAAAAGGTCGCGGCGGTGGGTCATGAGGGCGTCCTGCCCATTCATTCCGGGCCCCTTGCGGCTCTTGCCATTGCCAATGCCCATGTTGTCAGCGGCCGTATCATACGAGTTACGTGCATACGCGACGAAAGCACTGGTACGACCCTGGAGCCACTTCCAGAGCTGGCTGTCACGCAGCGCAAAGGAGTGTTGCACGTGGGCGCGGATGAAGAACGACCGGATGGGGTCAAAGACGGCGACCGTAATGGTTGCCAAGAGGGCAGCCAGAATCGGAATCACAATGCGCGGGTGGGATGTCAGCCAGTCCCAAATGTGGTGAGCGCGGGCGCGCGGCTCGTACGATGTGCGCAAGCGCGTGGTGCCGCTGACAACGAAGCCGTGTAGACAGCTGCGTGCCATGACGGCATCACGGAGGCGCATAAAGTCAATGGTGGCGTACCGCGGCAAGGTCTTGGAGTCAAACGGCAGCGAGCTGATTTCGGCAATTTTGCCGTACCGCCGGAACAGGCCATAAATAGTCTCATGGGACAGCTCGAGGTTGGCGCTGCCCGACGCATCACCGACGCCACCGCTGCCGGAAGAGGCTGCGGGTGGCGCACAAAACTCGACTCGCACTCGGCTGGACGGGACGCGCGACGCCAGGTCTTCGAGCCACGGTACGCCGCGCACGAGACCGGCACGCATACAGCCCCAGAGCGGGTTGAACCACGGCCGCACGGGGTGTGCTTCGAGTGACTTGGCCAGACGCGACTCGATCTCCTCCAGACTTGTGTCAGCGGGATGCCGGAATTTGACAAAGACGCCGCCGTCCTTGAGGCGGGGAATGATCTCGGAAACCGTCAGGTCGAGACTGTCGGGGATCGCGCGCTTGACAAGGCTGACGGGGTCCAGCACAGAGGCAATGGACACCATAAAGCTGGGAGTCGAAGGCGGAGAGGAAGGGGCGGGTGCATTGCGGTCGGGATCCTTGGTGAACCGCTTCAGAAGCTGTGAGATCTCGCCGTCGTTGTAGTCCGCCGAAGTTCGCCAGGGCCGCCAGGCGAGGAGGTTGCCAATGCGGAGAGGGAAGACATTGTCGAGGAAGATGATGCCCTCTCCGGGTGAGGAGGCGATGTGGCCACTCTTATCATCGCCTGTTGTAGAGGTTTCCCAGCGCCGGCCAGAAAGCACGAGCGATGTCACGGGCGGCATGCGTGCTCGGCGGGCAAGCTGTGTCGTTGCAGCCGTCGCAAACCTCGACGAAGCTGTTGTGGCCGACGGGAGTAAGGAAGAGGAGAGGTTGTGTTTCTGGGAGAGAGAACGGGCCCCCTGAAATTGCGCATGTCGCCATAGTTGTTGCCCTTGCCAGGCCCCAAGGGTGGCCGGCCGGAAGTTGCGCCCGAGGAGCATCGTGTTGCTCCTTCCCTTCCCCTCTGCGTGCGTGTAATAGAGGGGCAACCAGGTAGGAAGGTCTCAAGGCGATTGGGAGTCAATAATGACAAGGAAAGAGCGACTGTAGGTGTTTCCTAATTCTACAATTCCACGGCTACGACATAATAAAAAGTAGGAAACTGCAATGCTTCTTTTACTATCGTGGAATCCTACTTTTTGTGGGAAGGAGGGGAGCTTAGACGGAAAGAGTAGCCCACTGTTCCAGCTCAGTCAATGACCTCACAGTGGAGGATAAGCGGCTTTTAGCTGCCTTTATTAAATTTTAACTAGCTCGATCATAACAGAGGTCGAATTCCTGGAGTTTAAGTGGGGCCACCCAGGCGACAGAAAGCAGCCGCTGGCCAATCAGAGCTTTGGCATCAGAAAATCACGAGCCGTCGAGTTTTCGCCTTATGTTGAATGGGAGGTGATTCTTGTTGAAAGTTGAGATCCCATCGAGCAGGAGGAAGACCTTCACGACTTGGAACCCACTGGTACTTGACGGCGGTACGATTGTACTTAAATCTGACCTACTCTCACCACGAAGTCAAATTCGGACTCAAAATGGGCTGGTTCTGGTCCAACAAATCGGCCGATGAGAAGGCACCGCCATCCCAGGCCTCACCTTCATCTTCACAGCCCGACGCAGCGTTATCATCCCTGCCATCACCACCATCGGCTGCGCCAGAGACGCCACCGACGGCAAACCCAGTCAATGCTGGTAGCCCCGAAAATGACCCAGAACTGCGCAAGCTCATGGCCATGTTCGAGAGCGGCGAGATTGGGCTGGAGGACCCCAGGAAAGCGGCAAATTCATCTTCAACAGCAACAGGAGCAGCGCCCTCCAAACTCGCATCATGGAAGGCTGCCTGGTCGGCGTCGTCAGCAGGAGAGGTTTCTGCCCCCGCGGCCGAGGGAGAGGAGCCCTTTGAGCCCCGCGAGCGCTCCCTTGGCGAAGCCGTCCTGCCCGTGCATATGTCCTGCCGACAGGCGTTTGACCTTGCCTGGGCCTGCCAGTCGCCGGCGGGCCAGTGGCGCGCCGTGTACCGGCATGGTACTGTTCGGCAATGCAGCGACCTATGGGACGACTTTTGGTTCTGCATGCGTGTCAAGGGATACGCCGAGGGTCCGATGAAGGAGGAGGCCGTGCGCAGCTACTACCGCAAGAAGGAGATTGACCGGTACTATTTGCCGGGCAAGCCGTCAAGTGAGGATGTGTGGCACAGCCGGACCGTCAATGAGGTGCTCCCACCAGGCGCTGTGTTCCAAAACGACTTTCAGGTTGTTGTGGGCGGTGAGGGCGGCCAGAAGCAGCAGACAGAGGCACCAGTGGATGACAACGGCCGCGAGGATGCCAGCAAGATCTTGGCCGATGCAGAGCGGCGCCAACGTATCCGCGAGCAGATGGGCTACAACAAGTGATTTACGGAAGGGAAATTTGCATGTTTATTAATCGTTTGGCGTTCTGGACATCACAATTAATACCATCACGATACCATTTCTAGTATTTTGAACCGAGAGTTGGGTAAGGACACATTTTTGTGTGGACAGTCCTGGAATTCAGTTGTCACATATTGCATACCGGGTCACTTATATAGGAAGCTCGTGTTACGTTTAATCTTTTTATTCATTACAGTTTAATACCACTGTATACCGGACTTTTTCCCCAGATCGTATGAATCATCGCAAAACGAAATAAAATCAAATGTAAGACCCAGTGAGGTAAAAAGGAAAAAAGCAGAAGCATGGTAGAACAAAAAATCTAGCCCTCCCTTGCTACCCTCCTGTGACCGAACGAGCTAGCTGCATTCTGACAGCAGCACACTCAGGCGTATCTCTAACCATTAACAAAGCATGGGGAAATCATTAAAACAAGGATAGAAATGAAAACGAGGACATATCAAAGAGACGACTGTATTTAGTCGACCTCCTCGACGGTCGGGCCGTCGTCGTGGGTGGCACCACCGGCAGCACCGGGGAAGCCACCAGGGGCACCATCGGGAGCGCCACCGGGAGGACCGCCAGAGCCGTAGAACTTCATCATGATGGGGTTGGCAACGGCCTCGAGCTCCTTCTGGTGCTCCTCGTACTCCTCGCGTGTAGCCTGCTGGCTCTCGTCGAGCCAGCTGACAACGCGGTCGATCTCACCCTTCAGCTTCTCCTTGTCGGCGGCGTCAAGCTTCTCGTCGACCTTGGAGTCGCTCAGGGTGTTGCGCAGAGAATAGGCGTACGACTCAAGGCCGTTCTTGGCAGCGACACGACGGCCCTCAGCCTCATCCTCCTCCTTGAACTTCTCGGCCTCAGCGAGCATGCGCTCGATGTCGTCCTTGGACAGGCGGCCCTTGTCGTTGGTGATGACAATCTGGTTGGACTTGCCGGTGCCCTTCTCGACAGCCGAGACGTTCATGATACCGTTGGCGTCAAGGTCGAAGGTAACCTCGATCTGGGGAACACCACGGGGAGCAGGGGGAATGCCGGTGAGCTCGAACTTGCCCATCAAGTTGTTGTCCTTGGTGCGCTGGCGCTCACCCTCGAAGACCTGGATCAGTACGCCGGGTTGGTTGTCGGAGAAGGTGGAGAAGACCTCAGACTTCTTGGTGGGGATGGTGGTGTTGCGGGGAATGAGCTTGGTCATCATGCCACCAGCAGTCTCGATACCGAGCGACAGGGGGGCAACATCGAGCAGCAGGATCTCGTTCGTGGACTTGGACGAGGTGTCACCGCTGAGGATGGCGGCCTGAACGGCAGCGCCGTATGCAACAGCCTCATCGGGGTTGATGGACTTGTTGGGCTCCTTGCCGTTGAAGTAGTCGGTGATCAGCTTCTGGATGCGGGGAATACGGGTGGAACCGCCGACCAGGACGATCTCGTGGACCTGGGACTTGTCGATCTTGGCATCCGTCAGGACACGGTCAACGGGCTGCAGGGTGGAGCGGAACAGGTCCTGGCACAGCTCCTCGAAGCGGGCACGAGTGATCGACGTGTAGAAGTCGATGCCCTCGAACAGGGAGTCGATCTCGATGGAAGTCTGAGCGGACGACGAAAGGGTGCGCTTGGCACGCTCGCAAGCGGTGCGGAGACGGCGCAGAGCACGGGCGTTGGTGCTGACGTCTTTCCGGTTCTTTCTCTTGAATTCAGAGACAAAGTGGTTGACGAGGCGGTTGTCAAAGTCCTCACCACCCAGGTGCGTGTCACCGGCAGTCGACTTGACCTCGAAGATGCCCTCCTCAATGGTGAGCAGCGACACATCAAAGGTACCACCGCCCAGATCGAAAATCAGGACGTTGCGCTCGCCTTCGACCTTCTTGTCCAGGCCGTAGGCAATGGCGGCGGCGGTGGGCTCGTTGATGATACGCAGGACGTTGAGGCCGGCAATGAGACCGGCATCCTTGGTGGCCTGGCGCTGGGAGTCGTTGAAATAGGCCGGGACGGTGACAACGGCGTTGTTAATGGTGCCACCCAGGTAGGACTCGGCGGTCTCACGCATCTTGATGAGAACCATGGAGGAAATCTCCTCCGGGGTGAACTGCTTGTTCTCGCCCTTGAACTCGACCTCAATGACGGGCTTGCCACCACGGTCGGCGACCTTGAAGGGGAAGTGCTTCATGTCGGCCTGGACCTCGGGGTCGGCAAACTTGCGGCCAATCAGACGCTTGGCGTCGAAGACCGTGTTCTGGGGGTTCATAGCGACCTGGTTCTTGGCGGCATCACCAATCAACCGCTCCGTGTCCGTGAAGGCCACGAAAGACGGCGTGGTGCGGTTACCCTGGTCATTGGCAATGATCTAAGAGAGAAGAGTTAGTACTTGCTTGTTTTTGAAAACACAAAACCTCAACGAAGCGCAAACGGATCAGAGACGTACCTCAATGCGATCGTCACGGTAGATACCCACGCAAGAGTACGTGGTACCCAGATCGATACCGACGGCGGGGGCCATGGTGTCTGTGTGTATGTGAGGGGCGGAGATGTGATGAATGTGAGTGAGAAATAAGATGTCGTGAAAGCTCTCGCAATGCAGAAAAAAGAAGCAGAGAGAGAGGTAGTGTATGAAGAGAATGGGGAGGAAGAAGAGAAGGAAGGGAGAAAAACTGAAGCGGAAGCAGAAGTTTGCTTATATGTGTGAAAAACTCGGGCAGGTGAGGGCAAACGGCAAAAATGGGTTGCAGTCGAGTGAGCGGAAGGTGCTTGTCAAGGACAATGGCGGGCGGTGGTTGGCGGGACACCACCAAAAAAAGTTGCGAGACGGAAGGTTCGAGAAAGCCGCAGAAACGAGTTGACCCCACCAGCAGCTTCCTGCAGCTTTCATGGTGGGGAGGGAAAGAGCACTGGAGGAGCCTAACGACTTTACGTCGTGCACTGCGTTTACTAGGCCGACACCCCGCGGCTGCAGGGGAAGTGCCAATTGGGCCAATCAAGGGCCCCACAGAAGCTGCTGGGTGACCAGGGAAGGGAAGGAGGGGCAAAAGTGGTTGACGACACTGGCAGCCGCTGGTTTGCCCTGGTCAGAGCTGGAAACTACTGGATAGTGCCTGACGACACTGAACATAGCTTTACTGGACAGGACATACATAGCTGAATGGTGTTGGCAGCACTGAGAGCCTGGCCAGTGAGCTTGCCTGGAGCTGCAAGCACTTTGGCACCCAGTCTGCCAGTCTTTGTGCAGCCTCAGGGGGTGTCATTAGTGCTTGGCACAAACGATCCAGCAATTGCCACCCTCTTTCCGTCTCGCTCAGGCCAAGGACGAAATGAGAGGCAGCAAAAGCAGATCTGAGAAACAGACCCAAAAACCCTTCCTTCAGTGGCAACCACCCAGTCGATCCGGGATGCAGGCAATGATGCTCTTCCGCCTCTCTGGCCTGGACTGTGACAAGATCAGATAGATCTAGAAGGGATATGCCCCCGATGACTTCTGTTCAACTGATGAGGAAGTGAAGAGCATATGACGGAACGTAGACGACGGTCCCCGAAAAAGAGAGCTTCTGTCCCAGATTGTGGATCACCAAACGTGAGGCCAAAAAAGTTGTCCCTGCTGAAATGCCTCCGTAACTGACCTATGTTGTATCTTGGCTGCGTCTTTCGAAGTACGAGCACTTTTCTTGTGGCTTTGAGAGGGCGTTGGTGCTTTCTTCAATCTGTTGGCAGTTGCTCCTGCCTGTTCTGTTGCAGATTATGACGCCCCGTTTTTTTTTCTTTTTTTCCGTACCTGCCCCTCCACAGCCATTGGCAGCGCCATTCTGCCCCGCTGGCGAGAAGTAAAAGGAACGTCAAAGAACTGAAGGGGAACAGGAATCAGTAGATGATGGGAGGCAAAAGACTCCAACCGACAATCCCCCAAGCCAAGAGGCCCGCGAGACCCGCACTCTGAACCACTTTGACCCAGTTTAGACCAGGAGGTGACAGAGCCTGCGACAAGCAGCTGGAGCTGTATGGGACGCCATGGAGCTTCGGATGCATTGTAGCAGCAGTTTCCAGTCGAACCACTCTTGCTGCCATTGAATGATGTCTCGCGAGCACCGTAGCTCCTGAGAATAGCTTCAAGTGGCAGCAACTTCCTGTTCGGAGTGGGCGGGTCCGGGACCTGCTCGGCGTAGTACCACGTATGCGCGATGGCGCCGTGGCCAGGGATCGGATGGCTGTGAGTAAGATGATCAAGTTAAAAGCCAAGTATTTTAATAGCTGGCTCGAAAGGGAGGGAGGGGGAAAGTATCAAACGTGCACCCGCCAATGGAGAGGACCACACTCCGTGTCGCTCAGTAACCGCCGTCATTAACCTTTCATTGGGGGTTTTGTTCGAAGGACGGCACATAGACCAACAAAGGCTTCAACCAGTGACGCTGTTCATTTCAATCCCCTGACCCCTTTCTGTTACTGCCAACAGCTGTTTAGAACTGTTGTTGTTGAGCTTTGTACGTTGAATTTGTATCATCAAGAGACACCAAAAGTCACATCAAACTGTGGTCACGTGATCCGCAACGTCGCCTCGCTCACGTAAACCGAGCATCAAGACATCAAAGCTGAGGATGGATGAATAGTTTATTCAAAGTCCATGACTCGGAATTCTCCAATCTGACTCTAGAAATACCAATGGGCAACCAACGCTGTGGAAGCCATGTTCATAGAAATCAAAACGCTAAGAAAAAAAAGGGAAGAGAAACAAGAATAAGACAAATTGCTCAAATAGATGCCAGCCGTCTTTAGATTACGGGCAATTCTTGGTGTCTTTGGAGATTAAGACGTACAAAGACGAAAGGAAAAGAAGGCATTAACCCAAAGATGTCCAAAGTCCGTCTATAACCAAATGACAAAAGGAAATGGGGGAAAAACGAGAAACAAATATGAAATTGAAAGTGACAGAAGAGCAGAAGATATTCTTCAAACCCGTCCTCTCAGCAGCTATTGCTCATAGCTTCACTGCTGCTGAGACTGGTTCGGCTGCATAAGATTCCGCGGAGGCGGCGCGTTGTTGCCGCTGCGGCCAGCCAACGAAGAAGACGACACGCCCTGCGCCGGGTTCAGCGCCGACGGGTTCGTTTGGTACGCCGGCTCACCGCCTGTGGCGGAAGCGTACGCAGAATATCCCACGGCGGCCGTGGCGCCGGAGGGTGGTTGGGCCAGGTACGGGTTGTTACTGTTGTTGTTGCTCGTGGTCGAGTACAGGGCACCGCTTACGGGGTCCATGTTGGCCCCTGCACCGGCGCCACTAGCTGGTTGGATCGGGCTGCCGCGCTCGAGGTCAAACGACGGGCCACCACGGCGCGAGGAGGACATGGACGCGTACCGCGAGAGATCGGCCGGCGGCAGATCACCACCAAGTTGCATGGGCGGCAAGCCCTGGCCAGCCTGGCGACGGCCCTTTTGGCTCTGCGTCTTGAGCAAATCACTGCGGATGGCCTCGACATCTGTGGCGGTACGCGACGCCGAGGAGGCGCCACGCTGGCGCGAACGCGAGGCGGCAGACTGGGCGACAGACGCCGTGGGGTGAAGGTACGAAGTCGACGAGGCAAAGGTGTCCTGGCGCTCCCGCTCCAGGGAAGACTCGCGCGATCCGTTGTTCAGTGTGTAGTCGTCGTTGTCGGCCAGCGGGTTGCGCGTGTTGAGCACGTTGATGGCAGCCTTGCTCTTGCTCGAGCTGCGGCTGCGGCTGCTGCCGGTGGAAGGAACATGGGGAACCAAGCGGCTCTGGTTCTTGTCGTCGGCAGACTTGGCACGAGCGGCCGCTGCAAACTCGTCCGTCACGGAGACGGAGTATGTCGGGTTCAGGGGGCCACCAGCCGCATCGCCACCGCCACCAGGCCCGTAAATGGGCACCTTCTTGAGAGCCAGCGCCAGCGCGCACATGAACTTGGACCGACGGGTGGCACGGACAATATCGTTGTGCCAGTTGGACTTGTGCATGATGGAAACCTTGAGCTGCAGCTTGTCGCAGTCGCCGACACCGGCCACGCTGAAGGCAATGTCGGGCTGGAAGTCGCGCGAGTTCTCGGAGTCACGGACAAACTTCTCCATCTCCAGGCGCAGCAGCTCGATATCCTCAAAGGTGGTGTCGTACGAGACGTTGACGTCGATGGTCTCACGCATGGCCTTGCTGCGCGACACGTTCTCGATCCACAGGTTGTTCAGCACAATGTTGGGAACCTGGACAATCTGCATCTTGTCGATGCGGTGGAACACGGTGTAGAGTAGCGAGATCTTCTCGACAACCAGGTTCTCCTTCTCGGGGCCCTGGATATCAACACGGTCACCAACATCATACGGGTGCTTGACGAAGAGGAAGATGCAAGAACCGAGAATCTCCTGCGTGGTCACGGCGAAGACAAAGGACAGCGACAGGAGGGCGGTACCGGCGGTGGCGAGGGTCGTGATGAAGCTGCTCTGGAAGAAGGCGAGGAAGATGAAGATGACGACAAGCAGGACGAGGAACAGCAGGACGCTGTCGAATGCAGCCAGGGCCTCGCTAATGTCCTTGAGACTGTTGGCCATAGCCTTGCGCTCTTTGCCAATTTGCACAACCTTGCGAATCATCTCCTCGAGGCTGATGTCGCCGTTGGAGTCGGCGTCGATGGCGGCAAAGCACTCCTCGGCATCCTCTTTGTGCGTGGGGCCGAGAACCTCCTCAATGTCGGCGGGGTACAGTGCCTCGCTGTCTTCAACCACAAACGACATCCAGATACGTCGCGCCAGCGCCTCCGACGAGCGGGTCTTCTCGAGGGCCTCGACCACGATCGAGTGTGCCGAGTTAGGGTTGAACACCTGCTTGCCGGTGATTTCGGAGGCCAGGTTGCCAAAGACGGATGTGACCTTGTCGCCGAAGCGGCCCACGTTGCCAATAATGCGCATCGGCGCAACGGCCGAGCCTTTGTTCTTGCCGCGGCTGCCAGCACCAAGCATAGCCTCAATGCTGTCGTTGATGACGTAGTCCTCCTCGGCGAACTCTTCACAGTACATTGGGAAAAGGGTGCGCGAGGCGTCGTACATAAGGCCCAGCAGGTAGATGTCGCGCTTCGACTCCTTTATGCGGTTGGCGAAAGACCGTGCGTGGTAGCTGATGCTCATCAGGTGGATGATGGCACGCTCGCCCAGGAAGACGGCGGACGACACGAAGACCGCGCCGAAGATGTTGGTCAAGGCGTAGATCCAGGTGATGCTGGTGTTGGTGAACAGGAAGCGGAAAACCAGCCACGTCACGAGGGCCCAGAAGAAGAGCGACAGCGGGATCTCGAGACCACGCAGGACGGTGGCGTACTTGCGCGTGCCGGAGCTGACGACACCGCAGAAAAAGACAAAGACGATGGGAATCAGGTGGGCAACAACCTTGCCGGCCCAGAGGCCAGCCCATGAGGCTTCGAACCATATGAAAAGGTGGAAGAGCGGCGGGCCGTACTCCTTGGTCGGTGGGTCGGTGGTGGCGTTGGTAACGTGGGAGCCGAGCGGGATGGTGTTGGTGTTGCCTGTGACGGGGAGGAGGACGAGAGGGATGGCGAGCAAGACGGCAACGGGGATGATGTAGATGAGGTATCTTGTCAGTGTGGACTTGGCCACAAGGCGTGTGTACAGGCGGCCCATGAAGTTGAGAGCCACCTCGGAGTCGGTGCCGCGGCGCTTGAGGGCCTCGTGCTCGTTTCTCTTCACACGCCGGCGCCCAATCGGCCCGTGGCGGTGGTCATGAACTTTGAAAAGGCCATGCTTCTCGTCGGCAGTGCTGCTGCCGCCGGAGGTGCCAGGGGCGCCACCGCCAGACCGCAAGCGCTCGATTTCGGGGCCCACGCCGCCTTGGTTGGCCTTGCGGGCGCCAAAGGAGGCATTGGACCGGATCGGGGCGAGGGGGATGTCGGCCTCTTCGTGATCCATTTGGTTGCTACTGTCGTCGCGGCTTTGGTTTCCTAGTGGTGCGAAGCCCTGGTACTGGGGAAAGCGAGATGATGTCAGGGGTGATGCCGGCATTCGATTGGCGATGTGGATGCCGTGCTTGGAGTATGCGAGACTGTCAAAGCCTCGAGAATCGTTGAATTATAGAAGAAAACGCCCCAGGGAACGATATCGTTTATCGTTGACTGAGGACATATAAACACAAAATGAGATTGTTTAAAAAGCACCGGACCCGACGGCACTGCAAGGCGAGCCAAAGTCTAGCTTTGAGGGCGCCTGGGTATCGAACTTTGGGATGTATGAGCTAGGAAAGAGAAACGATCGTGGAAAGAATGGGATGTTGGGAAAAGCAAAAACGGGGACAGGAAGGGATGAAGAAGGACGAAGAAGCCGTGCTGCTTGGATCGTTCAGATCTAGGCTCGAACACGAAATAAGAGGGGATGAGAGGGGATGGGGGAATAGATGATATGCGGTGCGAAGGCAATGCAAGAAAAGCAAAGGAAATAACGAGAGATGCGCTTGAAAAGTCAAAGACCTCGTGGTTTGTCGTGACCCAGAAGAAGAGATATTGAGTACGGATTACAGGGTCTATTTTGGGACAGCGGGATGCGACAAAGGAGAAAATAGGAGATAAAACAAAGGGGACGAGGAGGCAGGGATAGTTGGGCTGTCGAGATCCAAATAAAGAGCGAAAGTGAAAGGTTGGGAAGAAAGAAGCGAGCGAGTAGGACAAACGTCGGGCGTTTAAAAGAAAAGTGGTAGGAAAATTGTGGAAGAAGGGGAATGGATCAAAGGTCAAAGATTCAACGCAATCACCTAAAAAAGAGGGAAAGAGTGGGTGAGGAGGAAAGGTCTAGATACAAACAAAAGGAAAGCGTGAGAATAGTGGAAGGAGCGAGGGAGGAGGTTGAACGTACATCACGGGCGGCGACAAAAGATGTGGAGATCCGCATCGAACTTTTTTTGGAGGGGGCATCCGCGTACCTGCCCCTGCTTGTCTGCGCCTTCCGTGCTAACTGCTATGTGTGACGAAGGGAGCAGGGAGGGTCCTTCCCATCAAGATAGAAAAAACCGGTTGGGCTTGAAAGACAGCGGGTGTGGAGCACCAATGGTGGAGATTATTACAACAGGAAGGAACATATGGCATTCGCACTCTGGCACTGTCGAAGTAAACAGAAAGATGGTAAGAGCTACTCAGAAATACATCGGAAAACGGAGTCAGGTAGAGTTATGCAAGGCAGGTACGACCACGCAGTAAGTCCCAAGGGTGGTAGCATCTTTACACATGCATCTTTTGATGCCTTCGCACAATAGGCGAATTAAAGGAATTAAAGGGGGCTTGGAAGGTCACAACCCAGCATATCAGGCGGTGCAATTGAACAATGGGCACGAAGACCAGATCAAGTTGAAACACAGGCGGGTTCAGGGGTCCCAGACCACCCAGCCCAACGGCGTCGACTTTTGGACCGGCCTGGCCATCACATCATTTACGGAGCACAGAAATGAACAGCAGGCGGGCTGGTTAGATGGCGCCGCGGCCCCTTTTCTTTGCCCAGTTGCCGTCGCGTTTCAGAATGCGTAAAGCACGACCAGAGGAATGCACAACAGTAAGGACAAAACGAGAGGAGCCAGTTGGGGGTTTTGCTGGGCTCGCTTGGCTTGGGTTCCAGGGAGGCGAAACAGGCGAAAAAGGAAGGGTTTCCATTGGTGTTGCCAAATACGACGTACAGGATCTGTTTGAACGTGGTGGACAGCAGGAGTGTCCTGCAGCGGATAGCGGGCAGTGGAGACCCGAGGCCCACTACTGCCCAGGTTTCGAGTGTTCGCGCCTACCCAGTCTCCACTGACGACCAAGATGGATATGGCTCAATGGTCAACCGTAGTGAATGTGAGGGAAGGAGCATTTGGGTGCTCGTATCACAAATGAAAGCGGGAATTAAGGGCCTCAGGGGCGTACAATGCCTGCGCGCGGCGCTCGTGTCTGCGCGAATGGCAACGCCGCAATTTGTTTCAAACGGTCAAAACATCAACACATGCAAACATCAGGGCTTCGAGCGGTTTGGACCCTGAAGCGGCTGGCCTCTGTCCGGCTGGCCAATCTGGCTGCTCCCGTCGACCCTGACGAACGGGCTGTTGGGCAAATTTGCCTCGTTATTACTTTCGTTCTCTTTTTTCTTTCTCGTCTCCCCAGTCGCCCTCCGCATTTGCTTTGGCCTGCGACGGACGTTTCAGTGGCTTGTTAGCGCCGTTGGTGGTTCCTGGCGCTGTGTTGTCCGCTAAAACTGTTCGCCGACTATGACGTTTGCAAGGTGGCAAAGAGGATAAAAAAGGAACAAACATTGACAACAGGACACAAAACGACAAGAGCGACAATTTACCAATTATTTCAAAAATACCAAAGCCGAGCCGAAGCTAAACGAAACAGAAGAGCCCATCGGTTCTTCGACGTTCTCGATCGTTACGTGTAGTTACGTCGTACTCCGGAAGGGGTCGAGATTCAGGGATTGCCGAGCCCATGTAACTCAGTGGCAATTTGTGGTCAGTATTTTCCGTCCGTAGTCGGTCGGTACGAACGTACGTCGTACGAAGTAGACGAGTTGTCGAAGGTGTGCTTGTGCGTGATACGCCGTTTCTCTTTCCTGTCCTATCGCCATGTCACGTTCATCGTGTCTGGTGCGTTGATGTTGTGTCTTCGAAGACGCACGACTTGCCCGGTTTCAATTTAAATTTGCATATGCACACTTCCTGTACGACCTGCCAACGAGCCAACTTACAATGTGTCGCTGAAGGATCCTCAGGACATAATCGGACAGCGCCGATCAATGGTTCAAGGAAAACGGCTGCTGGACGACAAGAACTGCCAAGACCAGCCACCTTTCAGAGTCGTTAACCGGAGCCGTCCTCCGTGACAAAAAAAACCGCTAGTTGTTCGACGTACGACATAGTGGTACTCAAACGCGGGTCATCCCTGTATATGATCGTCCCCTCCATCAACGCGTTTTCTTACTTATTTCGCTCTCTTTTACGTCCGTCTCCGGAGGTGTTTTGATTGCAAAGGCACCGAGGCAGCGAGGTTTCTGTTCTGGGAAAGCAACCTCAGCATTCGTTTTATCAGAGAGCTGCATCAGCAAATGCAACCTCCTCTTTGACGTGCCATCGTTCGATGCGGGGATCAGCACTGTAAAGGGGAAACATAAGATAATGATGGAATAATCGGAGCAAGACCGATCCCAGCCATCCCAGCCATCAACACAAATCGAGGATTGGATGGATCAATCATGTGCTCTGTCGACTTTCTGTCATGGTCTCTGCAACCCCCGCCTCGAGAAACGCCGTCGCGGCAGAGGTTGCACGAAGACTTGGTCAAAGCCTGCTCAACCTGCAGAAGCGACGGGAACAACGCAGGGAGTTGGATGCGTCAGTCGGTGGAGACGGTGCCAGCCTTAGGTTTAGGGACAGAGGGAACTCGGAGAACTTGTTGTTTTTCGTACTGAATATGACGACGAGAATTACTCTTTCCCATCCACATCCTTTTGACAGTCTCCAGTTTTGTTCCATCCAGCAAAGAGGAGGCGCACAGCGCGGCATGCATAATTATGACGATGCCGATGGATGGGGAAAAAGCAGTCTCACAATAGATGCAAAAATACACTTCGTTTCGAAACTGTCCGCAAAGACAAGTCCCTCCAAGTTCTCAAAGCACAGCAGACCACGACATGGACAATGGACGTCGGCATGACGTTTAAAGTAATGGCTGAACTTCCTCTGTATTCAGAGAACAAGTCTTTTGAACCGGTGCGTCGACGTTGACTCGAGATTCACCTGTCAGTCATCTTCTAAAGTGACCGAGGAGAATGCTCAGTTCAATGCAGAAGAGGTGAATTGAGGTGAATGAGGTTTACGTTGATTGGTTCATATTGTCGTCCAGCACATGGTGGGGGCTAAACGGCAGGCACGCGAGGTGCCATGTAGTGGCACCTTTGTGTGGTCCAAGCTCAGAAATGCACCTTCCCTAAAATGTTCCAATTGGAGCTTCCACTGTGTAGCGTGACATCACGAAAACTTTTGAGCTTCAGACAACCGACGACCAGACGACGTCTCACGGCCGTCGAGCCTGCACGTCCCATTTGGCACTCTACAGGCAACTCCCTCTGTCATTGCCTACGCTGCAACCAGATCTGCCATGCGTTTCGTCTCAAGGCCGTGTCTTCGCGGTGTGCCATCGACAGCCCGCTTCTGGGCGACGGCTTCGGCTTCGACCACGCGGCCACTTGCGACACACCTCCTCCGCCGCTGCTACTCTTCAGAACCCCCAGCCCTGGATGCGCCAGAAACACCAGCAGGAACCCCGCCGGCACAGCCAGCACGACCACTGCCGCCACAAGGGCCCCAGCCCGCAATCGACCTCAAACACATCCGCTTCCATGTCGAGCAATACTCGCAAAACTGCGTGCGCCGCAACTATGCTGCCATGGCCGACTACCCGGGTCGCATTGTCGATATCCACCAGAAGCTGCAGCAGATGAAAAAGGACAACGCGGCCCTGCGCCAATCCGCCAACCGCACACGCCGGCAAATGATAGTGCCCAAGGACGAAGCGACCTTGGAGCGGGAGGCCTTGAGGAAGCAGCATGAAGACGCGCGGTTCTCGGACAAGGGTGCCGGCATGGCCGTCGACCGCAGGAACAAGCTGCCAAATGAAGTGGAGGAAGAACTCGGAAAGCGCGACCGGGAAGAGCGCAAGGTCCAATACGACACGAGCCGCGAAGACCTCATCGAAGAGGCCCGCAAGCTCAAGCAGGAGCTGGCAGCCGCCAAGGCCATTGAGACGGCCCTCAGCGACGAGATGGAGAGCCTCGCCCTGGCCCTTCCCAACCTGACGAGCAGCGAGACGCCGGACCGTGAACAGACCGTCCTCAGCTACATCAACTGTGACGGCGAGACAGGCACGGGCGAGCGAAGCGAAGGAAGTGAGGGGAACATGGGCGGTACTGGTAAGCCGACCAACGAGTTTGGCACCCCGTCGCCGTCCATCGTCTTCAAGTCAACAGCCGACACGTGGCGCTCCCACGCCGACATTGGCACCGAGATGGGCATCCTCGAGTTCCCCGCCGCCGCTGCCGCCTCCGGCTGGGGCTGGTACTACCTGCTTGGAGACGGCGCCCGCCTCGAGCAGGCTCTTGTCCAGTACGCCCTGAATGTGGCCCATCGCCACGGCTGGCAGATTGTGTCGCCGCCCAGCATTGTGCGCAACGGCATTGCCGCTGCGTGTGGTTTCCAGCCACGCGACCAGGGCGACGAGCAGCAGACGTACACGCTCGAGGGTCTGCCACTGTGCCTGGCCGCAACCGCCGAGATCCCGCTCGCCGCTCTGTACGCCGACACCACCATTGACGTGGCCTCGGACAAGCCTATGCGCCGCGCCGCCGTCTCCCGCTGTTACCGCGCCGAGGCTGGTTCGCGCGGCACCAGCACCAAGGGCCTGTACCGCGTGCACGAGTTCACAAAGGTCGAGATGTTTGCATGGACGGCGCCCGACCTCGACGACGCCACAGACACCTTCAACGAGCTCGTCGACGTGCAGACCGAGATCCTGTCAAGCCTTGGCCTGCCGTGCCGTGTGCTGGAGATGCCGGCCACCGACCTGGGTGCATCCGCGTACCGGAAGATCGACATTGAGGCCTTCTTCCCCGGCCGCATCCGCGCACCCAAGGCAGCAAGTGGTGGCCGCTACGACTACAACCCCGGCTGGGGCGAGGTGACGTCGGCAAGCATCTGTACAGACTACCAGACGCGGCGACTGGCGACCCGCACGAGAATCAGCACTGAAAAAGGCAACCAGCTGTCTTACCCTTGGACGCTGAACGGTACAGCGCTTGCAGTACCGCGTACTATGGCCGCGATCCTCGAGAACGGCTGGGACGAGTCGACCAAGACGGTCGCCATTCCCGAGTGCCTTTGGCCGTGGATGGACGGTCAGGAAAGACTCGGAAAGCCGGAGGATCTGGCAAGGCTGGCGCCCAAAGAGCCCGAAGAGGCCAAGGAGCCGGACGAGGCGAAGGGGTCGGAAGAATAGCGTAACGATGTAAATATAAAAGGACACAACCGCTTTCACGATGTACTTGTTTGACTATAGTGGCGCATTGAACTCGGCAAATTCACAAAAGTAATACCAGACCAGGCGTAAGATGAACAAAAGAAAGCGCCAAAAGGGAAAAGCGCATATGACAGCAAGTAATAAACGAGGTACGTGAATGGTGAATAGCAGCAATGCAAAAATAGGTACAAAAACCAATATCGAAAGAAGAAAAAGAAACCGCAGCTGAAAACCCAATCAAGTAGCAATATTCATGAAGCTCCGTCATCATCCAAAGAAAATAAATATCAAAAAAACCAGCAATCGCTCTCACCGTGCACGTTCCTCACCCCGATTTCACAATCTTCGGCCAAAACGTACCAAACCACCATCCCGAGAAAAAATACACATGGTCAAGAAAAGAAAAGGTCCTCCCACTCAATACTCGAAACACCCTTTACAGCTCACTGCCGTAAAGCACCATCCCGCCCGGCGGTGCAGAGCTGAGCTCACTGCTTGTCCACTGGCTCATCACATCGTTGTCGTCCTCATCACCCGAGTAGAACTCGCCGGTCTCGCTTTGTGAGTCGCCCGTCACCACTGACATGCCAACACTGGACCGCCGCAGTGTGCCCGCTTCGCTGTGCTTATCATCGGCCTTGTTATCGTCATCGTCGTCGCAGCAGTCGTCGAAGTCATCGGCACCTGCCCGTCTGTAGGGGACGATGGCGGCACTGATTTCTTCGGCACGTGGTGTGCTGTACTCGACAGACTCGTGCTCGTCGTCAACCCCGTCCGGCATGTCTCGGTCGTTCTCTTCGTCGCTTTCCTTGAGAGGAGCGTTCTCCTTGTCCATTTCCAGACCACCGTAGCCCTTGGCCGGGAGCCGGCCACCCCAGCTACTCTTTCGGAGGCCGCCCGCACCGCCGACATTGGCACGCACGCTGTTGCTGCGCTTGATGCTGCCGCTCGACATGCTGCTATTGATCTGGCTCAGAGACAGAATTCTCCGAGAACCATTGGGCCCACCATTGGCTGCGACACCGAGAGGCGAGTTGGTCGGGAAGGGGTTGCGCTTGGCCGACATGGCCATGTTAAAGGCAGAACGCGGTTTGGTCTCCGCCGGAACAGCTCTTGCAGCTCTAGGCGTGCTGTTGCTATCGCTCGAAGGCGGGCCTTCCTTCTTAGACGGCACAACGCGCTTGCGGCTCATAGCCTCGCGTCCCTTGTTTGCCTTTGCCATGAGAAGCACCCGGGAGTGATCCATGACGCCCTCAAGGATGCGCCGCTCTAGGCCCTGGGCGCGTGCGTCCATTTCATGCAGCTCCTCGCGGCGAAGGTGAAGCGCCGTTTCCAGGGACGAGACGTCGGCCGCGAGCCGGACCTTGTTGCGCTGGAAAGCCTCTTGTTCAGCACGCAGGCTTACAACGCTCTCCTTCAGTCTCCGCTCCTCTTCGCGAAGAGCCGCTACACTGGACTCGGCCTCCTCCTTTTCAACCTGGCGGCGCTCAAGGGCAATGATGGTTTCTTGCAGAGTCCGCTCCCGGTCTTCGTGGTCGTCGGAAAGCCGCTGTGTTTGCGTGGACATGTACTGTGCAAGGTCGGCCGCTGTGCGCATCACCTGCTGATGAACCTTCTCGAGCGTCTCGAGCTGAGATAAGGTCCGATCAGCCTTGTCGTTGGCGACACGTGAATGGCCGACAAGCTCGTCTAGCTGGTCGAGTTTCTCCAGCTTCTCCAGCTTCTCAAGCTGGCCCAGACTATCGAGCTTGGTATATGCATCCTGGGCCACCTGGGTATGATTGACAATCTTGTCAATCTTCTCGTGTTGGGAGTCAAAGGCACGTCCAGCCAACTGAGTCAGATCGACAATCTGGTCAAGCTTCACCAACTTCTCGAGGTTGCCAAGGGCCTGGCTAGTCGTTTCGGCCTGCGCAACAAGATAGTCCATCTTTTCAAGCTTCTCCAACTTCTCAAGCTTTTCAAGTTGGCCCAGCTGGTCACGCTGCTCACCAAGCGCCTTGTCAGTGTCCTCAGAGTGCTCCACCAGTCTGTCGAGCTTCGTAAGTGCCTGGCCAACCGCAAGCGTATGGTCGACAAGGGCGTCCATTTTGTCGAGCTTAGTGAAGGCGTCGGATGCTCTGTCGGTCTGGCCCACAAGCTTGTCGAGCTTTTCTTGCATAGACGTGTCGTCGTACTTCTCGGAGGGTGCCAGCAGCGGCATCTCTGGTGGCTTGGTTTCGATGATCTTCTCTTGGATCGACGTTGTTGACGACTTGGAGTGTTCAAAGTGCTCACTGACGACCAGCAAGACGTCTTTTATCGCCTCAAGAATCTTTGGCTGGTACTCGGTGACATGGCCCTGGACGCCCTGGACAGCATCAATGGCCTGTTGCACATGGTCGCGGGTCTGCTGGTGCTCAGCCTTGCCATCCGAATGGTTCTCTTCCGCCTTGCTGACCATATCATCAACGCGTTCGAAAACTGTCTTGGATGCCTCCTCCATCTTCTCCAGCGACTCAGTGACGGCCGAACCAAGTGTGTCAATAAGAAGCTTCAACTCGTCTGCAATGGCCTTTGTGCCAACCACAGCAGCCTCCACCTCGACATCGCGGCCCTCGTTCACCCGCATACGATCGTCGGAAATCGACTGGAACTCATCAAATTTGGCGACAAGCTCACCGATACGGTCGTCAATCTTAGCCTCGAGGGCGTCGGTTGTCTGCTGGAACCGCTCGTCAGTCTCCAGCTTGGCGCCGACGACTCCAGCTCGCGACTCCTCGAACTCATTCCGCATCGTCTCGTACAGGTCGTTCAGGTCGGAGCTGTTGCGACCGATTGTGTCACTAAGAGAATCGAGAATCTTGCCAACCGACTCAATGCCGAGAACGCCGTCTTCAAGGCGGTTCTTGACAGTCTCATTCAGCACCTCAAGGAAGTTTTTGACATCCCGGACACGCTCGCCAACGCCAACGATCTCAGCCTGGCACTCTTCGGATGCCTTGGCTGCGACGCTAGAGTCCATCTCGAGCTGGCTCCGCACATCGCGCACAATAACAGCCAGACTCAGGAGGTCGTCCTTGGATGGCAGACCAGTGCTGTCGTCAGCCTGGGACATACGCTCAACAGCAGACTTGACCTGCAGACAAGCCAGAGAAACTGCCTCCACATCGGACTTGGTGACTCTCTCCGGATCATCAAACTGCTTTTCGTGGCGCTCCTTCATCTCGTCGAAGCCATTGGCCACCTGAGCGACAAGCGACTCCACCAAGTTGATATCCTCGCGCGACGAAAGACCGTCCATCTGGGTCTTGAGGTCAAGCAGGCTGTGCTTGGTATCCAGAATAAGCGTTTCAATGGTGTCGATATGGTCTTTGCGCACGTACTGTTCGCTGTCAATGAGGTCGTCCAGACGGGCTTTGGTGTTGCGGAGAATTGTCTCAATGGCCTCCACATCCTCGCGGGAGGCGGCATCAGTAGAGGGCCGCGGCGCAGGAGCGCCCTCGGATGCAGAGACGGTCGAAGCAGGGACTTCCCGGCTAGCCAGCCCAGTAACAGACTCATGAATGGAATGGAGCTTGGACTCCATCTGTGTAATCTTCTCCTTCCACTCTGCATCCCGCTCCGTGGTAAGGGCAGACGACGGGTCTTCGTCGGATGTGGTGGTGATGTCGCGGTTGGTCGTTTGCTTGCTTTGTGAGGCGTCGATAACGTCGACCTTGGTGCGCAGCTGTGTAATGAGCATCTCGAGATTCTTGATGTCGTCGTGTCTCAACATATCGGCAGGGACCAGTGCCGTGTTGTTAGCCTCAACGGTGGAAACAGCATTGTGGTTCTGGTCCCGCAAACCGTCAATATCGGTGCGAACATCACTGAGCCCGGACTTGAGCGCATCCAGAATCTCGTCATTGGCGGTAAGATCGGCAGGTTTGTTGCCGAGTCTGTCGATACTAATCCGCAGGTCGGAAAGGCCCTCTTGAATAGCGTCAAGAACTTCCGACGTGCTGTTGACATGTCGATTGCTGATCTCGTTGCGAAGGAGGTTGACGCCCTCCTGGAGCGCCTCGAGCACCTCCCGGTTATTAGCTGGAACTGCAGCGGACGGGACCGGAATGGCAGGGACAAGCGATGTGTTGACTGTATCTCGAAGCGATTCAATCTCCTCCCTGAGCATATCCTTTGAGCCGTCCGAAGCCTTGGAGACCAGGTCCGAGATCTCGTCCCGGAAAACATCTAGGGTGCGAATAAGGCCCTCAGAGAAATCCTGATGCGTCACGGCAGCAGCGACCTTATCAACATAAGTCTCAAGATCACAGCGCAGCTTCTCGAGGCCATCTCTGGTCGCATCCAAGACCTGCTCGGTGTCGCGACCGTTGGCAGCAACATTCTGCTTCGCCTCGTCGGAGACAGCCTTGAACTCTTCGCGCATGAACTTCATGATTTCGTGGAGGCGTGAAACAATCTCGTCGCTGTTTTCCGAGGGGCTCATTGAGATTAGGTCACGATTCGTCTGCGGGAAGTCAAAGCCGTTGAGGCCCTGCTTAACGGCGTCAACCATATCCTCCTTGCTAATCTCAGCCCCCATGGCGGACGGAGCAACGGGGAACTCAAATTCCTCAAGACACTCGCGCACAGCGTCAAGGACCTCGTCACGAGACATGCCGCTGGAAGGCATCTGAGGTGGGACAAAGTGGGCGAGGCCCTCGACAACAGCCTTGAACACTTCTTCACGAGTAGCGCCGGCGGGCTGGTCGTTGCGGGGAGCATAATCGCGGAGGCCCTGCTCCAGACAGGTTAGGACCTCGTCACGCTCGAGGCCAATTTGCTGAACCTCGATCTCAGGCTTGTATGTCTCCCAGGCATCTTTGACCGCCGCAATAACATCCTCGCGGCTCAAATCTGGGCGATTTAGCTTGTTGGCCTGCGAGTCCTTCAGGGCGGCACGCATCGAGTTGTACACCTCCTGGTAGTCGATAGCCGGAACGGCTTCGGCAGCAGCGGCGGCAATGGTGGCAGCCGACGCAGCCGACTGGCGACGGTGTTCACGCATGAGGTTGTTCATGTGCTGCTTGAGTTCGGAAAGGCCCTCTTCGACAACCTTGGCCATTTCGGCTTGCGTGGCAGCCGACGGTTTGCCTTCGTCCTTGGCGCGGACCTCGACTTCATCCAAACGACGGCCAATCTCACGGCCCATACCCAAAACCTCGCCACGAAGCTCTCGGACCAGGGCCTTAACTTCGGCCGTGAGACCACCACCCTGGGCAACACTGTCCTTGACCGTCTTGATGATATTGAGAACATCGTTGTTGATCACGTTATTGACGCCAGTGGCAGGCGCAGACGAGCGACGCTGTTCGATTGCCGAGGCGCTCGCAGATTGAAGAAGGCGCTCCGCGCGTTGGGTCATGGGACCTTTGCGGTTGTACTCGATCTCACGCTGAGAGTTGATAGGCTCGTCGTCAAAGCTATAGTTGCGGGGCCGGCTAGGACCAGAAGCGGCAGGAATAATAGACTGCTCCTGGCGCTCCTTGACAAACTGCAGGAGCTCCTCAAGCTTAGCTGCCGATGCCATGCCCGAGAGCTTCTCAATGACTTCAGAGAGTCTGCTCATGAGAAGGTCCTGGCCTTCCTTTGTGCCCATTTCGCGCACAATACGTTCCAGCATAGAAATGGTGTTGGGCCCATCCGCTGCATAGAGAGACGGCGTGCTCATAGACTCGCGGTCGAGAGATGCAGCAAAGCTGTTGGGAGATGGAATCCGGGGAAGCGAGAAGGGACGCACGGATCTAGACAAAGGCGAAGTAGCATGAGGCTGGCCATGCGGCTTGTTATCGATCATGAAGGGGCCACCAGGGTGCGAGTCGCGAGACCGAGTGGATGCCACCTCACTCGCGTTGGTGATAAGTTCGCGAAGGCTCTTGCGGATGTCCTCGTCTCTTGCATTGGTCGCCTCCTTGAGGCTGAGTAGATCGGTAGCATTGTCCCTGCTTCGCCGGCTCAGTGCCGACATCTCCTTCTGCAGGGAGGTAGCAATATTGGTAAGGCTCATGATTTGCTTAGACAAATGGTCCATTGGCATATGTGACTGCTTGACTACGGTCATGGCCATGCTGTTGTTGTTGCTGTTGTTCCCACTGCGGCTCTTAGCACCACCTGCGGAGCTGTTGTTTGAGACATTTGTGAGGGGAGCCGGGGCAGGAGCAGGAGCGGCCTCCAGCTGTGCAGTTGGCTGCTGCGGCGGGGGCTGCGGCAGCTGCTGTGTGGACGAGGGTGGCAAGGGAAGCGGTGCTCCCGGCTCGCGTTCTCTCTGGCTCGGGTTGGATGCGGCCATACTGTGCAAAGCGAGCATCGTCGCCGACTGAGGCGGAGTGTTCTCGCCCAGGATGCTCTGCTGTGGCCGCCGGACGATGGGTCGCACAATAGGCGTCAGGCTAGGGCCCGGACCCGGGTTGATGTTGATGGGCTGTTTGTCGTCTGACAGAAAGGGGTCGGTCCGGTTCTTGAGCGGTGTCGAAGGTAGACCGATAAGGGCGGTCTTCTCAGGCGACCGGGGCGTCGTGCTGTTGGAGTCACGGCTAGTGTTGCTGTTTGCGCCGCCGGTCTCAATCATCAAGCTGAGATCGCGAACTGTGTTGGGCTGCAGTGACTGCATGCGCCGGTGGGATTGTGAGCGCGGTGCGGAACTGGAAGAGGAGTTTGTGGAGATGGAGCTGGTGTTCGAGAGGGAACCGCGAGGCGTGCGTTCGGGTGAGGCGTCGCCGATGCGCTTAGCGAGAGCGTTGGACACGAGAGCGCTCTCGCGGGCCTTCTCAGTGAGCGCGGCGTGGGCTGACTGGATGGTCGTCGAGGTACCTGGCCGAGAGGTACCGACACTTGGCGACTGCGGGTTCAGAGGCAGCGGCGGTGGTGCCCGCTCGGGATCCGAACTGTCCCACCTGTTTTTGCGTTTCTGTGTCAGTCGACGCCAAACGACCGCCATTTCTGGGAAGAGCGAAGGGAGATTAAGCGAAGCTCATTGAGAATATTGGGAAAAGTAAAAGAGTATCTAATGCCTTTGTTTGTGGCCAGATGCAGAGCCACAAACCGGAGCACGCGAGGCAACAGGCACTGTCTGAAACTGCGTATACACAATAGAATGCAAAATAAAGCGAAAGGCAAGGAGGTGGATATCAATCACACGCACATGGGAATGAAAGAACGGCCATGGTCAGACGAAGATGAATGCTGATGTCTGAGCACACGTTCCGGGTCCCAGAGAGCGACGTCGCGCTCGATGGGAGGCATTGTTGTGGGCGCCGTTACTGGCGAGAGACGAGGCCGCGCCGCTCGTCAGGAGGAGGTAGGTGGGTGCAGAACTTGACTGGAATGGCGCACGTTGCAGAAAGGGGGAGGAGATGCGTGGCGGGAGGAATGTTGACGATAGTTCTGAGAGGGCGAAAGTACAAGAAAATATTCGTGATCAGCGCTGGTTTGCCGTTGCCTGCCTTCCCGGATGATTTTAATACTCTCGGAAAGGACTGAACATTGGCGTAAAAGATAAGAAACTGGGCGAACTGAAAGCAAAACTTGAGAACACAGGAGTTCTCGAAAAGGGTGATAAAAGAGCGTAGTATAGAAAAGCGATGCCCAGACGGTTGCCTTCTGGTTGAGGAGGATGGAGGATATATCGCAAGGTTTATCGCACCTGCCCGAACCAAACTTTGCGTACACAGCTAGTGACTGATAATACAAACAAATGAAGGCACCGGGGGGCGTTTCGTCATTGCAGGGAAGGGCGTGCGGGCACTGCTTGCACGGCCAGCCCTTGTGTGGATCAAAACAGCGTGCTAGGATAAACAAAAGACCCCACTCGCTGCTGGGGCAACCACGACCGCCACAGTACAAATTAAAGTGGGTCATCAGAGACGTCTTCAATTTATCTGCAAAATTCCATATTGTTGAGCACGCAGAATCCGTCTTGATAACGCAGACAACCACTTCAACGTCACACAGCTCGATTGCTACGTTGGCAAGGTCATCGAAATGCTAGCCGTTTGGTAGATACATTGCGTCCAGCATCCGATGAATCCGGGTCCAAAACACTCTTCAGATAACGGCACACGGACAACGGATTAACTAAGGAACACATCTTTTCCAAACGATTCCGTCTTTCTTTTGTTGCCCACTCAATCAATTCAGGGAGATGTTCTATGGCCGAAAACAAGGCAGAAAAATTAAGAGACAAGAAAAAACACATGCCAGGGTTATTTTAACACAAAAACGCCATCCATCCAAGTCTACCTTTCTCCCGGGAAAAGACTGTTGCCCGCCCAAAAGAGATCTTTTCTTTTTGTGCAACGTAAAACCGATCTCGCGCGTCGTCACAGCCGCTTTTGTTTCTTTACATTTTCAGTTCATCCTTCGGTTACCTGTCTTTGGCTTGCATCACGCGTCAGGCCTCTTACCGCTTCAGAGCGGTGTCGAAAGCCGGGATGAGCGTCTGTGCCAGCCAGAAGGAGAAGACCAACTTGGGACCCGTCATCAGCAGCTTGGGGACAAGGCCCTTGAAGAAGCTGGAGAAGCCCTCGTGGCGGGCCATGTTGGTCAGAATGCGGAAGCCGCTCTCGGGGTTGTCAAAGTTACGGTTCTGGATACGGGTCTTGATGACGTCGAGTGGCGCAGAGACAACCAGCGAGGCGGAAGCACCGGCAATCGAGGCAACAAAGTTCTGGAACCAGGTGGCCTTGTTGTAGTCCTGCAGCTTAAACAAAAACTCCTTGGCGAACGCAGAACCACCGAAGAGCTAGAGGGCACGTCAGCACGGGCCCACAGAAGACAGACAGAAATGCAGACGGAGAATCGACACAATGTCAAAAGCACAGAAAACGTGGGGGCAGCAACGTACAGCAAAAGAACCCGGCGCGTTGCGGGCGGCGGTCCAGCCCCAGCCACGGTACAGGCCGAAGCCCTCGTCACGGATGATGCGCAGCACACCACGGCCACGGAAGGCCTCGGGGTTCGTCTGGCGCTTGATCTTGAGAACGTCAAGGGGCAGCAGCACGATCTCGCCAATGCCAATCAGACTGCCAGCAGTGGAGTGCATGATGGCCTTGCCTGTCTTGGCACCGAATGCATTCTCAAAGTTCTTGCCGTAGTGCTCGGAGAGGTAGTCGCGAGCAACGGGCTGGCCACCGTACTTGTATATCCGCTGCAGGACCTTGTAGCCAGCAGCGTAGCCCAGGCCGGGGAAGAGAGACACGAACTTGCGGCCGAAGGGGGCGGCAGCCTTGTCCTTGAAGATGACCTTGTTGAGCTGCGCATAGTTGACAATCTAGAGGAAGAGCACGGGTTAGTCGGGACGTCCGGCGCATGGGCATCATTCATGATGGGGTCGCATACCTTGCCTTCGTTGCTCATCAGGCGCTTGGCGATCGTGTCAACCTGTCGTAGCAGAAACGTTAGAAAAACTGGTCTGTACTGGAAAAACCATATCGCGCCTCGCCGCCGTCTTGCGGGGTCAACATACCGGGTGGAAGACAGCAAGCTCAGCGATACCAGCCGATCCTATAGATTTGCACACCGCCAGTCAGCCTCAGTTGCGTCTTCCTATTGAACCCCCAATACAAGCCATTGCTGCTTGTCCGTCGCCGTTCGTGGTCGCATACCAGAGCCCAGCAGACGAGCCAGGTTGGACTCCTTCTGGGAACCGCCCGCAGGAGGAGACATTGCGTAAGGTGGATGTGTGAGGAGTTGGAGGTTGAGGAGGAAAGTCGAGGAGGGAAGTCGAGGAGGGCGGAGGGATGGTCGCAACTGGACGAGGCGTCTTTGTTTGTCCAACCGCCGATTTGTCGTGAAAGTCACACTTGCGTCGGCGATTCTCGGAAAAATCCAGGGTCACACGAAGTAAAGTCGAGGATTAAAGCACTTCTCGCAAGACCGGGACGACGACTCAAAAAAATTTCCACAGCGAAAAAGGCGTGTGAAAATGACTAGCGTTATCGGACATGGGCTGGCTCGGCTTGTGCCTGACCAGCACACTGGGAAGGTGCGGCCTGCTGGGGAAAATGGCCCTAAAAGCTGACGGGAAGGACCAATCAGCCGGCCCAGGTCCCTTGTGCCTTCCTTGTGCCTTCCATGTGCCTCCCCTTGCGCCTTCCTCCGCTAATTTTCGGTTGTATTCTGGTCGCGACAGGCGGTCATACCCAGGCGGTGTTGGTTGGCTGGCCTTAGGTGGGGCAGCCAACTGCAGGACGAGTTGCTGTCATTCGCTAGCCGCGACAATGCTGTTCATGAATACAACAAACTCTGGCCACTCCAAAGCCCTTCTTCAATTAACCAAACCTGAACACTTTTATTCCATTAATTTTTTTTATATTCGTTCGTAATAACCAATCGGTTGTGATCAAGATATTAATCTAGTTTTTGTTGCCTGTACAGGTCTTATATTTTGTATTTGATTTTAAACTTTTTTTTTTATAAAAAAAAATATTAATTATAAAAAATATTGAAATTCGACGCATATTTTTTTTTCTCATTATTTTTCCTTTTCTTCTCCCCCCATTTGATATTCTTGTTCAATACATAAACCACGAATCGAGAAGCCCCCTTCATGTTTTTATTGTCATTTGAGATTGAAATGTGGTAGTTGTAAAATGTGAAAAATACGAGTCCCAACCGGTAAACGCACATGAACATAAAAACATTGGCAAAATAACTCCTTGAAAACTAACCGCCCGTCTTCCTTCATTCCTTAAACATGGTATTGCCGCCATTCACTCCTGTTTGTTCCATTTGTCTACCGCCACAGCGGTGCTGTCACCTCCACGGCACGCTCGACAACAGCGCGCACGCGCTCGGCAAATACTCGCTGGGCACAGTCAATTTCCAGATCATCAAGCCAGACCTTGGCCTCCATCTTGTCGACCTTGACCAAGACGCCCGGGACCGGGATGCCGGTGGCGTGCAGCCGCTCCAGCTCGCGGCGAACGCGTTCTTGGCGCCTTTCGTCTGCAGCATTGGCATCTTCACCGCCCTCGGCAGCTTCCTCTTCACCATTGGTGATCTCCTTGATGGCCCCTGCATCCACGTCCTCTCGCAGTCGTGGTTC
The DNA here is from genome assembly GCA_001630435.1 of Sporothrix globosa. Classification (NCBI taxonomy): domain Eukaryota; kingdom Fungi; phylum Ascomycota; class Sordariomycetes; order Ophiostomatales; family Ophiostomataceae; genus Sporothrix; species Sporothrix globosa. Next base: position 3,313,778 of record LVYW01000002.1, read on the forward strand.
AGCGATGGGCGATACATTGTCGGCACCAAATTGGGCCTCCAGGAACATGCAAAGGCGGCTAAATTGCTCCTCAGGCGTGATACGAGCGTGCAGGTTGCGCACAGGGAGAACATGGTGTTCATGATCATGTTCGTCGTGACCGTGGCTGTGAGAATGCCCATTCTTGCCGGATTCTAAATGTGTTAGCAATATGTGATCCGTATGCAGCGCAGACGTTGTCGCTCTCAAGGCCGTAGGACTCACGCTTCACGGCAGCCGGGCTGCTTTCGACGGAAAAGAGAACAGCCATGACAGCATCGGCGATGCCGTCGTTGAGCAGATTGCCCTCCCATTCCAGCTCGATCTCGCCGTTTGCATAATACCGCACAGATACGCATCCTATGACGAGGTACGCGGCGACCAGCTTGTTGATTTCCTCATCAGCCGCCTCCTCGTCGTCCCCACCCTCGTCGTCTTCCTCGTCGTCGTAGAACTTGTCGTCCTCCATTTCCTCATCCTCTCCATCGCCGTTGGACTTCTGGGCCGTGTCCGATTCCGAATCTCCAGCACCATTGCTGGCGATCTTCTTCGTAGCTTTGCCATTCTGCTGTAGCTGCTTGGAGCTCTTCTGTTTGTGCATTTCGGGCAGCTCCTCGACGGCGCCAAACGTGCCCTCGAGTGCCCAGCGGATGAGATCAATACCGGCCGCACTCAATGTGAGGCGCTGTCGGCAGACAATGGTTGTTGTTGTCAAGCCTGCATACTCCTGCAAGTCTTCGGGCGCCATGAACGACAACTTAAAGTCGTTCTGGACGAGCACGCCTGTGATAATGGGTCCCGATGACCGGTCTTGGTCTGTGTCTTGTTGTTGAGCGTGGTTGATTTGCGTTGGCGGGGTCACCGTCGCCAGCTTGCCGACGACCTTGGCAATCTTGTCCGTCTTGAACGGGATGCGCAGCTCCTCGCAGTTGCGCGGGCTGAACACCTTCATCTTATCCTTCTCTGCCTTGCCCGAGTTGAGGGACAGCAGCTTGGACTTGAGGCGCATCATGTTGTGCTGCTCGCCATGGACAAGAATCTGGACAGCAATTTGTCAGTGAATAGAACAATCACTAGAATGCACCATAAAAGGAGTACGTACCACCACCGGAGCGTTCACCTCCTCGATGAACTCGCGGTTTTCTGTGCCGTCGACATGCGCAGCAAAAGAGTACTCCTGAACACTGCACCGCCGCGGAATCAAAATCTTTTCGGAGTCTGCGCCCGGCGCCCGGCGGTTGGCGCCTGTCAGACTGCGTGACATAACAGCCTGGATGTGCTCGGGCTCCTGCATGATTTGCTTCGCCATGGTGCCTTCAACACTGTAACCCGTGATGATAACGCCGTTCTTGTCGCTGGGCGCCCACCGCTCGAGCAGCTCGCGACTGACACCGTTCTGCAGCATACCAGGGCTTGCCAGCATGACACAGCCGCCAATGTCCTCAAAGCGGTCGAGGCTCTTGAGCGACCGAATGAAGCGGAAATCCCACGGACCACCGCCACCGGCCGTATTTCCCGACGCCTCGGCCTCCCGTGCACGCTCAGCATACAGACGCTTGATGTTGTCGTTCATGGCGCCCGTGTACGTCTGGTACACAACCATGCACTTCTTGGCTAGGTTGCTCGCATAGTAGATAGGAAAGTTTTGGAAATCAGGATGCTTGCTCCAGTACTCATCGAGAATGAGCAGCAGCTCCTGCGCACGGCCGAGAGCAAACACAGGCATTAGCACTCGGCCGCCACGGTTGAGGATGCCCGTGATGGACTTCATCAACGCCTGTTCACGCTCAAGGCGAGGCACGTGCGATGCTATGCCGTACGTGGACTCAGTAATGAGCACATCAATCTTGACGCCTTTGGGCACCTCGGCAGAGACCAAGTGCCGATCCAGCTCGCGCGAGTAATCGCCCGTGAAGAAGATCTTCAAGCCGGCAATCTCGACGAGGAACATGGCGGCGCCGAGAACATGGCCAGCCGGATATGGTGTGATACGGATGCCCGAGACTGTATGTGTTGTGTGGTAGTCGATGGCCTCGATTTGGCGGAATGTGCTGAGATGGTCCTGTTCGGTGTAGACCAGCTGTGTTGTCGGATTGGACGATGTGTTACCTACGCGAACGCTGTCCTGGATGAGCCACTTGTAGATGGCCTTGGTCGGGTGTGTCATGAAGACGCGGCCACGGAAATTTGTCTTTGCCAGCACATAAGGTAACGAGGCGGCGTGGTCGATGTGGAAACTTGTGACATGCTGTTAGCATAAATTGATCCAGCATAGAGGCTCACGATTTACTAAATGAAGCGGAGGAGACTAGAGACAAAACCGTGTGCAACAAAACAGACTTGATTGTATTGATAACTGCATACTAAGCGGCTTCTTGAACATACACACACATGAAACCGAAGTGCCCAAAACCCAGTAATTGCGCATCACCGCAGGACTACTGCAGCGGCAACCAAATAAATCGAAGTCCTTCTACCGCCTAGGGTATGATGACTCCCTGTGGTATGGCTGAAGTGTAGACCCTTAGGATTCCCGGTTTGGCGACACAGGACAAAGCCGTCTCCGGTGCCTTGATGCAAATACAGACTGGTGCTCCGGCAGAAATGACAACGAAATATACACGCAGGTGTAGGCTTACTGGCTGATGAGGAGAACGTCGACGGTGCTGAGATCAAAGTCGTCGAAGAAAGGGAGCGATGCGAGGCCATCGTAGGCAGGGTGCTGGCCAGCGTCGAGCTATATGCTTGATCAGAGACTAGGCTCTAACGAAAGATGCTCGTAAGTGCAATGAGAGAACATACCATGACTGTCTTGCCCTTGTACTGTATGATGTGGCAAGACCGACCAACTTCGTTGCCACCACCGAGACACAAGAACATCAGCTCATCGGACGGGTCGACAGGCTCTTCGGGCGCAGCGCCCATCGCCGCAGCCTTCCGCTTGGAAGCCATCGGAACGAAGTGCTATATTAGTAGTGCAGCGCAAAGACTGTACGCGCAAGACTGTACGCGCAACAAGGTCGCAAAAACGACCGAAGTCGTCCAGGCTCGACAACGTCTTGATATTTCGAAATCACTCGGCTGCGTCGAAAAGGCTAGTCGTAACAGAAACATTTGAGCACAAAGGCTCACTGAAACTGCTGGTGGACACTCGGAATCCGGTCAGGCAAACGGCCGGAGACGTCGTCAGGTGACGGGTAGCTTGGGGAATGGGAGATGCTGGAGCGCATGGCAATGCTTGGACCTGCAACGGCGAGCTTTTGACACTAGAGCAGATGCAGCTTCACCCTGGCGCGCGTGTACGAAAGCAATATGGGATAGAAGCGACCCGCGACTGCGCTAGTACTGTTCCGGCACATCGTTTTTCCGCCCCGAACTCGGTCTGCGCAAGGTGTGACCTGTCACGTGCATCTCAGAACGCGACCGGCATTAGCGCCACGGTCCTTCCCAGAGGTGTTCGTTTGCTTTCGCAGAGGCGAGAGGCAAAACCAATAACCTCCTCTTCGGCATCCATCCGCACTCCCTACTCTCGACAACACCTGCGCACCACGACGGCATCACTACGAACGTACGATCGATCTGCCTCTCGTCCTGCATCTTGCGCTGCGACGGCCGACTCGTTTCTGTCGCGCTTTCGACGACTGCGATTGCGGCGCGTGTCCCGCTGAACGCTGCTTTCTCAGCTTTTCGACACTTCCAACCAGCCTCGTGGAAGATCTGGATGGGCGTTCCAGCCGGCTGCACAAGTCTGGGCGGCTCGACAGGCCTCGCTGTCTGCCGGGTGGCGGCGGTTGCATTGCTTTTGTGAAGCATTTCCATCAGCAACCCATCGAACTCGCCTCTACGAGGCCATCAATCGTCGGCCATTTTGACGACCGCATTTACGCCCCTACTACGAGATCCTATTCACCCTGTCACCAATTTCTCGCTGCAACGAAACGTTGGCGGGATCTCCTACTCCGTATTGCTTTGTCATGGCGCAACCGCAACCTCAGGTCCCCCAAAGGACCTTCTCTCCCGCGTCCCAACTAAGCCCGTCGCCTGCTCCTCATCCTGCGGCGTTTTCGGGACAGCCACCTTCGAAAAAGACGCAGCTCTCTCCTGCACCATCGCCAACAGGTCTCGTACAGTCGCCCTCGGGCATTTTCTCTCCTGTCGGGGCGAACGGCGGCTCGCACAGCAATAACAGCCCCGCGACGCCGTCAACTCCAAATTCCCTGGCTTCGCCATTGGCACTTCCTTCGTCCAATACTCACCCGGCGAACGCGCCACTCTCCATGCCTCTCCCGACCCCAGCACTCCCCACCTCCGCCACAGCTTCGCCGATGCCGATGCCCTCTCCGTTGCTGACCGCCGGCCAGGCAAACAACACGTCAAACGGCTACTCGCCTCACAAATCCCAACTGCCGTCTGGATCGCCTGCACCCCAGATAGTGTCCCCGAAGCCAGCCCATACACCGACACCACCGACGCCATCAGGCCCCCCAACGCCGTCGGGGCCTCCATTCCCGCATGCGACACCGGGCGTGCCAAGTGGCGGCGCTGGCCCTACGAACGGAAACCACTTTGTACCGATTGCTGCCAACCCAACCGTACAGACACTGGCAGGCGGCGCTATGGGCCCACCTTCGAAGCCACCGACAAAGGAATATCAGTACGACGTCGACGACTCGCTGGCCGGCACCGGTATCGATCTCCGCCAAGAAGAGCAGTTTCAGGCCGACTATTTTGCGGGCACTTTCCGGCCAGAGGCACGGACGGGATTTCCTGCGAATACACCGGGACCGCGTGGCTCGTTTTACGGTTCTCTGTCTGCGAACCAGCCGGCCGAGACGGTTGACGAAGCAAATCAGCGGAAGTTTGAGGTGGAAGCTGCAAAGCACGCATGGACCGACGCAGCACGGGCTTTGGCGTCGTCGCGGAGCAACGTGCTGCAGAACCGGTTCCTTGATTTCGGCGCTGTGTTCTTGCGGGCCGAGAAGATTGCCAACGAGTACGGCATTGGTGTGGTTATGGATCCCAAAGTGCCACCGGTAACGAGCGGGCGGGCGCGGCAGGAGGCCGAGTTTCCCAAGCCGTATGTGACGGTCAATACCAAAAAGGGGCCGGACGGCGTGTCGCTTGTCTCGACAACGGCGGCCTTTATCCCGGAGGATACGTTCCTTGCAGACCAGCTGGCGCTGCTGTCTCTTGCAGCCAAGCACCGGATTCGGGAGCTGCTGGAGGATGCGAACAAGGTCGCAGAAACGCGCCAGAGCACGTCCCACGGCGTTGTTCCGGACGAGTGGCTGGAGGCGGCGGCACCTCTTCCGTCGGCTACCGCTGCGGCAGAAGCCGCAGTCGCCTCCAAGGATGGCGATGAGATCATGACTGACGCGGACAAGAGCTCCTTGAAGCGTAAGTTTTATATGTTTTCCTTGTTTTGAGAGAGAGAGAGAAAGGACAATGGCGCAGATACGCACTGGAGCGTCTGTTTGTATATGTTGTATTCTAACAATCGGAAGGCACTCTCGAAGTGGACGACAAGACGGACTTGGGCGGTGTCGCGAAAAAGATTGCCGCTGGCAATACCCTCATCCAAAGTTTGCGCATCGTTAGCAAGGCCGAGCGTAGCTTCGAGGAGCAGCGGCTGCTCAAGCGTCAGAAGCGAGAGGGTAAGAAAAGCGACTCGGCCACGCCATCTACGCCGACTGCGAATCGCACAGCCACACCTGGCACGCCTGGGTCTGTTGCGCCGGAGCCCGACAAGGCGCCGACAAAGAAGGAGCTTAAGAAGAACGCAGCTGCTAAGGTCGCCGAGCAAAATGATACACTCAGTGCCAACCGCACGAGTATGGCCTTCTTGGGCGGCCGCAAGAAGCAGTACTCGTGGCTGTCTGGCGGTGCTGGCGCATCGCCCAAGCGTGGTCTAGGCGGTGGCGGTGGCGGCAGCGGCGGTACAGGAGGTGCAGGAGGCTCTGGCGGTGCTGGAGGCAGCGGTGCCAACACGCCTGGCCGGAAGTCTAGTGAGCCCGCCATGTTGACTGCTGAAGCGAGAACAAAATGGGGCTCGTGGCGCGAGGACGGCATCAAGGGCAAAGACATCCAACTGCGCGACTTGGTGGTCGTCCTCGAGGCGGACGGTCGGGAGGTGGCGGCACTGCAGACGGCATACGACAAGCTGGACGGCGTGCCTCTGCCGCCGCCGAAGCCAGCACCATGAGCGGCAGCATTGTTGTGCTGTCTTCCTAAACTTTTAACACAACATCTCTCACAACATCTCTCACAACAGACTCTACACGCATCTTCTTATCCATTCAACTATATTGCACAAAAGAAGGGGAAGATAAAGGACGGCAGTGGGGTTTTGCTCTGCTGCTCTGTCTCAGCTTTGCTTTTGGCTTTCCCTTTACGTTCTATACATCTTCAGGGAGTACGGCGCGTGTCATGTGTAATGGCAGATACTCGATCATTTCGTCAATGTTTCTGCGGCTTTACTCATTTGGGCTCATGAAAAAGGGTTTTTTTTACTCCCCCGTCTTCATCTCAGTTTCCTTATATAGGACATCTCTAGAGGGAGCGGCGACGTTATTGTAATCATACCTTTTATTTTAAACTGTAGTTTGTATTCTCGACGTGGACCTGGATGCTGAGATTCGTGTTTTGCCGTAGCTGTCTCTACATCGTAGCTGCAAGAATGATGCAATCGGGTCCCGCCTAGCTCGTCTAAGCATTATCTCCGTGCATGCATGGCCCGCGCCGCTTAGATAGCATCGCACCTGCCGCAACATGACAACCTGTGTCACACCTTTATACAAACACCGAATCGACCCAAAATCGTTTCATAATGGCGATTGCTGTACGTAACTTCCTTGTCGCCTAAACAAGAACAATCGCCAGTCTAACACACCCCACATCTCCAGGCCATCGGCCAGATCTGTTCCACGGCCTCCGTGGCCCACAACCTCGAGCAGTGCGTCGGCCTCGTCGGTCGTGCTGCCGCCGCCGGGGCCAAAGTGCTCTTTTTGCCAGAGGCATCTGACTACATTGCCACGTCGCCGGAGCAAGCCCTGGCTCTTGCACAGCCGGTGGACGAGTCGCCATTTGTGCTCGGCCTGCAGTCGGCTGCCGCCAAGCACGGTGTGGCCGTGCATGTGGGCATCCACGTGCCAGTGGCCGTGACCGCCTCCGCCGCGGGATCTAATGCGGTGATGCCGACTGTCGTAGTAACCGGCGAAGCTTCTTTGGCGACAGCACCAGCAGCCGCTAACAGAAAGCTGCTCAACCGCACCATCTACATTGACCCGGCCGGCCGCGTCGCGCCGTATGGCAACTACGACAAGCTGCACCTCTTTGACTATGCGGCTGCCGGTCTGCGCGAAAGCGCCCAGACACAGGCCGGCACGGCCCTGCTCCCGCCGTACACGACGCCCGTCGGCCGCCTGGGCAGCCTGACGTGCTTCGACCTGCGGTTCCCGGAGCCGGCCATTGCGCTGGCACACTACGCCAAGCCTGCACCGGCGCACATTATCACGTACCCATCGGCGTTTACGGTACCGACAGGCCGCGCGCATTGGGAGGTGCTGCTGCGAGCGCGGGCCATTGAGAACCAGTGCTACGTCATTGCGGCGGCGCAGGTCGGCCGGCACAATGCAAAGCGCGTGAGCTACGGGCGCAGCCTGGCCGTGGATCCGTGGGGCAAAGTGCTGTGCCGGCTGGGCGGCGTGGTGGGTGGCGACGATGAGAACGCGACGGGCCCGGATGTGGGCAATGCCGAAGAGGGGGCAGAGGGCCAGCTGGGGCTGGTGGACATCGACCTGTCCGTGTGGGAGAGCGTGCGGGAGCGGCTGCCGCTGGTCAGACGAACGTGAGTACTTGAGCCACTGATTGTGAATGTTGGGTTTGTCAATGGTTTGCTAACAATGCGACAGAGACGTCTACCCGGCGCTGGACTCGGTCAAGGATGGCGAGACAGTAGGGAGAGAGGCGGAGCATTGAAGATATGTATTCGCTAGTTGGCGCATGCTTAGATACACAAACAAGCCTGTCCAAAGCACGGCCTCAAATGACCGCTCGTTTGCAAACAATCCCGTACAATTGGTTGCTGTAAAATCAGGGCGGAGGAGGCTTTTTTCGGTAGAGCGATATGCGGCTCGAAGAAGCACTCTGTATGCTTTCACATGCCGATTTTTGCTCCCACTTCTCTAACTCTCCTTCTCTCTCTTTTCTCTCCCTCTTCCTTCACATTCAGTCCCATGGTCCCAAACGCCGGCGCCAAACAGTATGCAATATAAGAATGTAAACCGAAGCAAAAATAAATGCCAGAATAGAAAATGATAATGACAAAACGACAAATAATAGCGGTCAGCGTCGCGAATCTCGTTTTACTACCGCCCGTATGCGGCAAGTGTCGGCTGCCCTTGCTGCGGCACCTAGCGTTGCGGCGGTACGGGCTTGGGCGGCATGTTGCGGATTTGCTTGATGAGGAACTCGCGCTCGTCAATAAACTGCTCATCCTCCGTTCGCTCCTCGAGGAAGTGTGACAGAAACGTGAGAAGCTTGTCCCGGTTCATGATCAGGATCTTCTGGACGGCGACCGACTTGTGGGGGTTGGCGACAAACACCTTGAACACGTGGAAACCCTCGTACTGGACCATCTTGCGGTCGTCGCGCAGCAGGTTCATGCAGATCTTGAGGTGCTCGCCCGAGTCGACGTACCGCGTCATGACCGTGTAGTTGGAGCGGTCCAGCAGCACCTCGCCAAGCAGCTTGATAGACTGGCGCTTGGTGACGTAGCTGTGGGACTGCACGAGGGTGGTGTTGTAGCGGCTGAAGAAGAGGTCGAAGTTGATGCCGAGGTAGCGCGGCACAAGTTCCTTGTGCCTAGTAAGCAGTTCCTAGGAAAATGGGGATTTGGGTTAGCTGTGACAAAGACACGATGTAATGAGCAACAAAAACGCAGCGAAAGAACACAGAAACATACCCGAAAGGTGTTGAATGCATCAGCGGCCACCTCGAACGAACTCGTGTCGATCCACTTGAAGAACTGCCAGAAAATGCCGCGGCCACTTTGTACGCGGTTAAACGCAATCTTGGACACGCCGACGGCGCTCGAGCCGCTGTTGGGGTCTTCGTCTGCGTCGTCGTACAGCACTACGGCTGCGGCAGCCTCGTGCTTGAGCACCTCACGCAATATCGACCCGGCGGTCGTGGCGCTCTCCTTGTGGTCGTAGCCACGGCATAAGGCAATGAGCACGGATGGCGCGTGGTTGCTCACAAAGTCGACGGCGAGCGGCGCCGGCTGCTGGTTGTTCTGCGGGTCGGAAGCGACCGGGTAGTTGCTCGGCGGTCGGTAGCGGAAGACAAACGAGAAGATGACCTGCGCGTCCTTGCGCGACTCAAAGGGTAGCAAGTGCAGGATCTGGGGCAGCAGGCAGAGCACCTGCTCGTCGATAATGCCGTGCACGAGTTGGTAGACCTGTTCGGGGCTGGACTCGGTGTCGGGTGTGCCTTGGAGGATGGCCTTCATCTGGCTAAGACATTTCGGCAGCGGCTCGTCCACCTGGCAAGATTACGGAGGATGGTCAGCATATGCTCGGTAGTCCGGAAGTCTGAAGCCTGGAATCTGGAATCGGTGCTTTGTTTTCGTCCCCTACCTTTATCTCTGGGTTCTTGGCGACGTCGATGCGGGACAACAGATCGTATGTCTGCCGCGCCAGCTCGGCCGCATTTGTGCGGTTGCGCCCGCGGTTGAAGAAAAACGACATTGGAAGAGGCACAGGCTATGGCACTGGCGATGTCGAGGACAGGATCGAAACAGAGTCCGGTTCGTCAAAGTCAAGATCGAGCGGCGACGGTGCAACGATCGCGGCGCAACAACAGGCTCTCAGAAACGACGGTCGCCTGCGAACATTGAGAATGTCGGATGGCATCAACTGGTTGCGCGTTTCCGTGCTGTGTCGTTAGTTGGGTCGTCAAGACAGGATAGGAGAGAAATAAAAGGGGCGTGCTGTGCTGGATCGTGGGATCGCAATTGGGGTGAAAGCGTAGGTGCCACTATTTACATCACGCTGTTGTTTGTTGTTGCTGTTGCCCGTAAGTCTATCTCCCCTGCTTGGGCCGCTTTGGGCAGTCGCAGCAACCGCCCGCACCACCTAGCGGGAGGTGGAGTGGAGTGCGCGTGGTCTGTTTACTGACCGAACTGGACCCCTGCCGTGTTCGCTATCGCTGTTACAATGGGTTAATTGGAGGGTAGTTGCGGGGACTGCAGCACGAGGCACACAGGGGCCTGTTAGCGTGTTTGACATGTGGTGCACAAGGGCAAGGTGCATGATGTGACATCGGATAGTGTGATAAATATACTGTTTACAAAGATATTCAATTGAGGCAGGACCGCATCTACATTATGAGTGTGTACGGACATGAACGAATATGAACTACGTAGCAGAAAGAACTGCAATCAACTTCGCCTCATTCTGATACATTTCGGTAAATGTATAAGAACACGTTCGTACGATAATGTAGATATATGTAGCCTAGTAGAGTTCTGTTGGTGTCCTAGGTGGTTGTTGTTATCAAATTCATTAATCGACTTGCTGCTCCCCACCATGCAAGAGGAGCATCTGCCACAAGAAGCGTCCGGCCGCACGAATGCATGTGGACTCTATGTCAATCAATAAACGTTGCGTATATGGCATCGTGGATCGTGGCATCCTTCCTGGATCGGCCCTCTCCAGGGTCGACCGCTCACGTCTGGCCGTTGTCGATGCATGAGCAATATCATGCACAACACGCCTGGAGACCTTCTTGGCATGCTTCCAACAAAGTTTCGTGCCAAGGAGGAGTCTTTCGTCCGTCGATAGTGACCGCAATCTCCAGGCACTATTTGGACTTCTTCATCGCAGCCTTGGGATGGTCAGCCACTCTCCAACACGCAGCCTCACGAAGCCAGCCCAGCCGGCACGTCTGGTCTTGTCCAGCATTACAACTCACCAGGTAGCAGTCCTTCAGCTTCATAAACTCGGCGGCACATTTGTCCTTGTGCACCGCGTTGTAGTCGGCAACAATGCATCTGCCATAGACGGCGGCCTAGTTGGTCAGCTCGGGTCGTGCATCCAACACTCATCCTAACAAACCACAAGTTTCCATACCTCAGCAGTGCACTGCGATGCGGCGGCCGCAACCCGCTGAATGGGACGTGTTCGTGGCTGCATGGCTGTTGCGGTCACAAGAGCACTTTCATGCGTTGCTTTGTCGTGTCCTCACACGGCTGGCCAGTGCAGTTTCCCAATCCAGCTTTCGGTTCTTTCCATCTAGGCCAAGAAGCGCTGTCCTTCCACGCGATTAGCGGACCATGCCAAATCCGTCTCTGGTGGCAGGAACCCACTTTTCTACTGGGCAGGCGCCATCCTACGCGCTAAACCTCAAGACCTCTTAACGCGTCCCCCTGGGCCCTGTCTTTTCCCAAGACGACACGACCAGCTTTTTTTTTGGGGCACGCTGCGCAAATCGCATGCCGTGGCCACGCAAGCTGCAGAGCATACGATTCTTCCCGGGCGTTCGTTCTTTTTATGTTACCTTTCTTTGTGTCACACCGGCATTACTGTCCTACCTGGTGGGCTCTCTACCGTACCTCCTTGCGTCTGGCGCGACTCGCCAGCCTGAGCCTTGGAGTTGCGATTTGCTCGATTATCTTCTTGCATCGACTTTCTTTGTTATTCCCTTATTTTCGCTCTTTGTCTTCTGCCCCCTCGTGGCCTCCTCTTTGTCTCGCCCAACCCCCTCTATCATGCCTTCGCCGGTGTGTTCGACCCCATGCCGTCTCACGCTCCGCTGTCCTCTCGAGATGGCAGGATCCGGTCATCGTCCATCCGCCAAGGGAGCGAGCCCTTTTACTATACCAACGAGGGTATGAGACTCGTCCTCCGTATCATCACGGTCTCCGGCCTCGGTTGCTAACCCCACAGACATTGAACTCCTCCACCAAGTCGTCGCGTTGGGCCAGGACATCCTGCCCACGCTGCCGAAGCGCGACAAGCTGCCGACGACCGCGCTCTTCCGAGCCGCCGATATCGTCTTCCCTCGCCATGGCCTCGACCCGGACGGCGAGGATAAGCTCAGCCGCATCATCTTCCTCGTGGGCGGCATGCGCTCCACCGACAACCTGCTCGACCGCTTTCGAACCGTGCTCGGCCGCATGGGCATCGAGCTAGAGTACGTCCCGGATAGCAGCAGCCTCAATGCCGACGTTGACGGCGACGACAACAACAGCATGTACGATTCAGAGGATGGAGAAAGCAATGTTCAGCACGCCCGTCGCCGCCAGTCACTCATGCAAGCTTCACCACCTTCTCCCCACCCGCCATCACCACCTCTTTCAGTTCACTCCCCAACGCCCTCATCCGCTGCCGGCCTGACTTCTCACTCTGGTGTCTTTCCCGTTGCTCCGCATGTGACCGGCCGGCGACGACGCAACTCTGACAGTGTGGCTGAGTTTTTGCTCGCGGCGGGGGCGAGTCGGCTCAACCGCGGGCACCCTGAACACCACGAGGCACATATTGACCACCAGTCGCATCGACCCACGGCCCGGCAACCACAACGACGACAGCATCACAGACGCAGGTCCGACTCACTTGCGCCGCCACTGGTGAACTATAAGGACTACTTTGGCACAGCAGATGAACCAAGACCAGCTCCACGACTACCTTTGCCACAGCGACAGGAGCGGCCGCAGACACGGCCGCGACCCCCTCACACATCGCGGCCGATCGACCCATGGTTGTCACAGGTTCCTCGGTACCCTACTGCGCCCGAAGAGGTCGAATATACGGATGAACATGGCAACGATCTTGAGGAGAATCGAAATGGTCTTCCTCCCGAAGGAGACTTCGATTTCGATGACGATGATGATGTACCTAGTGTAGACCAATACACGCAATCCTTGGATTTACTTCGTGCGGGAGCGCCACGGAAGGACGAACATGACCTACAACAACGCAAACAACATGATACACTTCCCAACGTAATAAGCGGCCACGGCGCTGCTCATCTTTCTCACAACCACAACTACCAATACCACAAACAACTCCCCATCCGCACTCGCCCATTCTCGCGGAGCCTCCCACCCTCTGCGCCACCCGGCGCTGGCCCAACAGGCCCGGGTTTTGTTACGCACACCCAAAACTCCTCCTTGCAGCCAGCTGGCTCCTGGACCGAGCCCCAATCGCCCCGATCGCGGGTCTCCTCCTTGGCCTCTGACCATGAAGCCTTCCACGGCGCCAGCGACACGACCGTGCAAGAAGAGCTCGAGGCCGGGCCGCCACCTCGGGTTGACCCCTTTATCATGGCCAAGGTAGCGGACACTTATTTTATGCGGTTTGCTTTCCTGGGCGGTCTTGCCATTGATGTGTGGCGAACGACATGCGCTGCACACCAGCAGCAGGAACGGTATGCCGCAATCATTGACCGGGAGCTATCCGCATCAGAAGCACTTCTCATGTGGAGCAGTGTGGCCGGTACGCACATTGATGATATGACGGGGAAGACCAGACAATTAACCGCTCTGCAACAAGAGATGGCCACCACAGAAGAACATCAACCGGACGACGTTGAGCGGCTAGGCGACGACGACGAAGAAGTAGCCGAAGCGGAGGACGGCCAAGACGACGAAGCCGCTGCCCAATACCGAGAAAAGCAAGAAGAGCGCGAGAAGCTCATGCGCCGAGCAGCCCGCGTCTTCACCATCACGACCATGTTCAATGCCGTCAGCCACTGGCATGCCATGGCCAAAGAGGAAGCCGGCCGTACCAAAGTGGCTCGTCGCCACCTCTTACGTCGCAAAGTCTTTGGTGCCTGGCGCGAGCAGACCGGTACTGAAAACGTCAAAGCCGACTGCTTCGCGCTCAGCTGGGCCGTTCGGTGCTGGACGTCTGCGCTGCACCGAGGACCCCAAGAGAATGGGAAATTGGCCATCCAATTCCACCGCCGCGACTTGGTGACCGTCACGTTCTGGACGTGGCTTAGAGCACACCAGGAGCGGACGGCGGACGCATGGGCGGTCGATCGTCTCAAGAAGAAGGCCGTCGAGGGCTGGTGCCAGCTGACCATTGCCTTGGCGCACTCCGATGACAAGGCCGCCCAAAGAGCACAGCAGTTTCGCCTAGGCGCAGCGACCGCCACGTGGGCCGAGCAAGCTCAGAGTCAGGCACTCACGTTCCTCAGTATTGAAGAGCAAGAGAATGAGACCTACATGCTGGCAGCACTACAAGACTGGTCCAAAGAAGCGTTCTGTCAGGAACAACTGCGCGCTGTGCACGCTACCAATGAAATCCGCACCAAGTCGGCCGTGTTGGGAGTCTGGCGCGAGAGCGCCGCCGAGGCAAAGCATCGTACAACCCAACTGGACCTCGACATCGCCGAAGAGTATGTCGCACACTGGCACCGCGAAACTCGCCTTGCGCTTTTCCGCGCCGACTATGAGTATGACCTCAAGATGGATGCTGTGCAGAGCTGGGTACTGGCCGAGAAGCTTGCGTTCCTTATCCGGTACCGCGACGAGCAGCTTCTCTGGAAGACCTGTCTCGCACTCAAAGAAAAGTTTAGTATTGGTCACCATGGCCAGCAAAGAGAGCAACAACGCGAAGACGACCTGGCTCAGATTGCGGATAGACTAGACAAAGCCAACGTTTTTGCCGGAATGGTCTCTGCTTTCTACCAGCAGGACGAGAGGCGCGGCGCCTGGAAAGAGATTTCAAAGTATCTGGACCACGAGGCCGTGGCAAACAAAACCCTGGGTTTCTGGTTAGCAGCGACAGCCGAACACGACGACATGGATGAAATCGCCCGTCGTGGAGCTTTTTACGTCGGCACCGCCAACGCCTTGAGTGGCTGGTCTACCTACGCCAAGAACATTCGAAAGGAGCGCCTGCGCTCCACATACTACACCTTTCGGAGAGAGGTTAAACGCAAGACGGCGTCCAACTGTATCGCCGTGTGGCGCGATGTTACTCTCCGCCAAGGTACCGAGACGAGTGGCAACGGTGCATACGCGATGGCAGATCAGCTCCGCTACGAACACGAGGCCTACACTGTCTTTACAACGCTCAACCACTGGATCCTTGAGACCAACGACTGCATTTTCCTGCAGACCGTGGCTGCTGAAGCGGACGCCGAGGTATACCTCAGCCGCTGGAGACTGCAGCTGGCCGACTGCGAAGAACTCGGCGCAGCAGCTGCTGAGCACGATACAATTACAAAACTGGCCGGGCGTTGGGACGACTGGGAACTGCAGGCTGTACAGGCCCGGGGCCGGGAACACACGGCGGCAGCGCTTCTCGAGAAAAACGAGCGTCGGCTCGGAAGACGTGTGCTGGCAGTTTGGCAACAAGAGCTGATAGACCAGCTCTACCTTGGGTCGGTTGGCCACCCAGAAGACGACCTACGGATGAGTTACACGGCTTCCACGGCTTCCCGTTGGCAAGGTGAGAAGGACCACGGCGCTGGCCCAGGCTCTAGTTTTTGGCGACTGGGTGCATCGTTTTCTTCGCCACTGGTTGGCCGCTCGGACGCACCTCGACCAACTTCATCGCGGGCGCCTGGTTCTGACGACCGCGACGATCGCTCAGCTCGGTTTGTCCAAGCCGGCGCACGGCCAGCCAGACTTCTTCTTCACCCGATTACAGAAACTCCCGTCACAACAACAGCGCGGCGGCCGTTGTATTCTAGTGGTGTTCCCGGCGCTGTTGGCGGCAGCCATAGTGTCCCTACTCCCGGCACCGCGCCAGCCGAAACGGCGACGGCAACAGATGTGGTTCAACAGCCACCAACTGCAGGCACCAAGCCACTACGGCGACTACACCGATCAACAACCGCGGCACCGTATCGGCACCAAGAACAGACGCAACCGAACCCGACCGCCTTACCATCGTCTTCGTCGCCAGAGACTGCTGCCACCCGGCCTCGCGCGTCGCCGTACAACCACCGTCTTCTGCAACGCCGTTTACAGTCGGCCGCACGCTTGGCCGATTCGGTCCAGCTAGGGCCTATGTCTGAGTTTGACGAAGTGGAGGCTAGAGCGGAAGACGCTGAAACTGATCCACTCCCTTTGCGGGACTATTCTGATGCCGATGTGTCTTCCGAGGGCGATGAAGAGCTCGGTCTGGGTCCTGACAGCCCCAATCGCCTGCCAGATCGCCGTGGCCTCCAACTGCTATCTCCCACTGCCGCTCACGCTGCACACACGCCTACGAGGCACCTGTTTCGCCCTGGTAGCAGTGAGCGAACGGCGATTGCGGCACCATCGTCCCTGGGGACCCCGCAAAGCCGGCCTGCGCCTCCGCCAATCCAGCCACACAGCCATCTTCGGTCGTCCATTGCCGCCACCACCGGAGGTGGAATGCGCCACAGTGTCAGCAGCCTTCCCGCGCCGGCCGATCCAGGGCAGCCGTACTACTACTACCGCCCGAGCCACTCGTTGCTTCGAAAGAGTGCCTTCATCGGCGCAGCGGCCGCCTCTGGCGCGGAGTTCCCTCCGTCCTCCTCCTCCTTCGACCCCGTCACAACGACACCAATGGGACCTCTGCCGTCGCCCTTTGAACGCCGCTTGCGTGCAGCGTACGGCGACCGATCCGGCGACGGGCTCCATAGCGACGTCTATGACGATGCCGACGAAGCCGGGCAGGGCTACAGTGCAGTCTACAGTGCAGTTCCACAGGTCTCCCTTGCTGCTTTCACACCGCGGCAGCTACCGCTGCGAACATCACTTGCGGCATCGACAGCACCCGCGACAGGACGTACAGGAGCAAGGGTGACGTTTGCGGATGTCGACCGCGAGCGAATGAAAGAGTAGGGGAGGGGTGACAATGGGGTTCCCTTTTCGAAAGTATATAGGAGGAAAGGGAAGCGGGAAACGAGTTGGATATTTGTTCTTGTTTTCTTACGTTTGGCGGTTGCGTTTTTGTTATTTGGTCTTTCAATTGCGTGGCGTTCACACTTGGCCGGCGTTCTTTTGGCTTGTATTATCTTTTTGGGAGGCATGTTTCTGTCTGGTTTGTATGGTACCTGTGCATTTTGATTTCCAGGGACAAGGCACAACAGCTCCGTTCGTTGAGCCGAAATTGCGAGCATGTGCTATGACCATGCAAACTGGGCGTTTAGGGGTGTTGTCCATTGTTTATATACCATTTTATTTCTCCTTTTTTCAATAAAAAGGTCTTCGCTTTTGGAATGATTTTCTGCTTATTTATTGATGTACGGCCTTGCCTCCCAAGATTGAGGCTGCAACAAGCCGGAGGTATTGTTCTTTTTACGAAGAACGTCTTGCTATCAGGTATGCGCGATACGTCATTGACGTATTGGGACCTTTGCCGCTTGACATTTGCTGCTTGACATTTGCCGCTTAGTGGCAGGGGTCGATCAGAAAAGCGTACAAAATAACACTATTTCACGCACTAAGGTGGTCGTGTGTGAAACCAGCGGGTTTGGTGTTATTTGGTGTTATTGGTATCGTTTTCGTGCCTGGTCTACGAAGTGTATGTACAATGTATATACTCTGAGATAACCTAAGAGCTAGAAAGAGGACTAAATCAATCCGTCCAAAACATAATCATAAAAGAACCTCGTATGGGACCTAAATAGTTTTAAAAGCACGAGGTTGACAACCCCCTGCTCCAAATTGGTGCATTCGTTCAATTTTACAAAGCCTACAACTCCGCGGCGCTGTCGCACGTCCCAGTATATCCGTATAAAGCAAGACATTGTGCAGCCCAAAACCCAAAAATAACAGATGGCCTCCCTATATAGCTGAAACCACACAAAAAGAAAAGTAGAGCATATTTAAAGTCAGTCTCTGGCATGAATCATTAGATGTCTCCAATATCGTCGTACTCGTAGGTCCCCTGAAGACCCTGCAGTACAGCGCACCGTGTCCGGTCCAACTGCCGGTCTCGCTTGTACAAGAGGTACAGTAGGTTACGGTACTTCTTCTCCCAAAGGGCGGCGAGGGCCAGGATCTCGTCTTGGGTATTTGTGTTCCTTGAACTGGCTGTAGCGGGCATCGTGTCCCCGACAGATCCCGGAACAGCGCCCGCAGTGGGCGGATGTGCGCTCATGGGCATGCCATAGCCGATGCCGCTGGCTGTATAGTCCGTTGTACGATAGTAGTTTTGGATGCCGGGTTGAACAGCTGGGACTGTTCCTGGTACCAAACCATCGTAGCGGCCAGCCTCGTTGAGGTTGTTGTTCTGCGTGGAGAAGCGCATCCGGTCGCTCTCCAAGGCCGTTGGATGTACACCACCAGACCCAGTGCTTCGTGTCGGAGGATACGCCTGCTGAGGACGCTCCTCGGCCTCGGTCTTGAGGCCAACGGCTCGAGCTATGGACGCCTTAACATCTGCCGTCATTTTCTTCCAACGAGCGTGCTCCACCGCTTCCGTTATGTTGAACTGGCCACGCACGTCGCCAAAGTGCAGCTCCCAGGCGAAGTCGTATTTCGTGTACTCGGTCGTCCGCTCGAGACGCTTGATACGAGCGTCTGTATGTGCCATGAGAAGTCTGCTGCCGGCAAGAGCAGCCAGGTTGATTAGAAACGCTTCCTTGCATGCAGCGCTCTTGGTCAGGCCTTCAATAATACTGTCCACGAGGGCGCCAGCCTCCTCGACGCTGCAAGGCTGGATCCGCTGGTCGTTCTCGTCGTACCAGGTCGCCGCAAAGACCTCGGTCATAAAGTACGCCTCGATCTCGTCAATGTTTGTGCGGTCGGTGGGTTCCCCAGTGCCAAAGTGCACGCTGTACATAGGCGGTGCTGTTGGTGTCATCTGCGGCAACTGGCGGCCTTCTTTGTGTCCGTCTGTCCGTCTTAAGTGCTTGTCCGCCCGGCCGTCGGCTGCGATCGCAGGTGTGACGGATGATCCCCCCGTTGTCCCGGGGCCGACATTTGTAGCTGACGCCGGCGAGTGAGTGGCACCTAAACTCGGTGTCTCGCTGTGATGTGCAGTCGCATCCGGTGCAAAATCCATATTGAGCGGTAAGTCTAGGGTGCCTGTACCGTAGATTGTCAGAGACAGTGACTTTTCGGAGACGGCACTCGTACTTGGTGGAGAGAATGGGGAATGCATACCAAAGCTAGAAATTGGGTCGGACACATGCTGTGACGACGGAGAGGTCACACGTATGTCGGTTCCTTGTTTCGAAGGAACCTGAAAAGGCAAGTGATTTGGATAGTTGCTGCGCGACGGCGCTGTAGTAGATGACGAGCTCATGCTATTGGACAATGTGAGTAGAGGCATCGGCGAGGACAACGATGAAGTCGCGGGAACATTCATGTCGGTAAGTTGCATTGTCGGAAGCGGAGCAGCTGTTGTGGGTTCCATATGCGAGGCATACGACGATGTTGCTTGAGGAAACGCTGTGGTGGTACGGTCGACCACGGACGTCTGGTGGAAAATCGGTTCTTGGGTGTTTGAGTTGTGATGGTGTCCGTTGCGGTTGATTGGGGGCCGTCCACGCGTCTTTCCAGAGCCGCCAGTACCACTACTCCGCCAAGCAGAAGACACGACTTTAGCACCGTACCGGCGACCAGGGCGGCGTGATGACTGCCCACCGGAAGAAGCCGCGGCGGTTGGCTTTGGCTCGTCAGCCCAATAATTTGTTCTGGCGGATGGCATGATGCCCGATTGCGGGTATTCCGAGAGCGACGTGGTCATACCATCGAGGCCCGCTGACCAACCTGCGACAGGGGTGGGTGACGGAACGTAATTCTGTCCGAACCTACTCATTTCCGGTGGTGATACATGCTGCAGACCTGTCTCCTGTGTATGAGAGAGGGGGACCCCGAAGTCGTATCTGCTGTCCGATTGAGTTGACCACCGGCTTGCCAACGATGTTCCGGAGCCCGGAGCAGAAAGGTCGTCGACGTAGTCGTCCAGCCGCGGTCGATGTGATGATGAGTGGTTGGACAGAGTATCCTGGTCGGAGTCGTCGTCTGGCCGGCGGCGGCCACGGCGCGGTTTGATTTCCGGAATCAAAGCCCGAAGAGCCATGTCGTCTTTTGCTGCAACACCATCGCGAAGGTGTTCACTAACAGGGTACGGGCTTGTGGGAATGTCGGTCCAGTAGGGATGGGGCCGGTCCATGAGATAGTCGAAGAAAGCATTTGCGTGCATCGAGTGCATCCAGCGCTGAACGTTGCATGTGAGCCAAACTGCCGTAGGCTAGGACGAGCAGCCACAAAAACCATCAAAGAACAGGGACAGGGAGAGCACAAGAAACTGGTTATGCATCTTGCTGTGACATACCTTGAGACGCACAGCATACTGCTGGATCTTCTGGGAGCTCTGTCCCTTGTCCTGGTCTGGGGGGGCGACACCCAATTTCAGGGCCAACTCAGCCCAGGTCTTGATCTCGCGGTCTTCCAGCTGGCAGATCAGCTGGTAGAGTGTGAAGATACTAAAGCTCTTGCCATCGCTCCGGGGCGGTGTGTGAAAGGCCTCGCGTAGAGCAGTCGTATCTGTTGCCGGCGACACAGCTGGGTTACAAGCAAGGATGAACGACACGTAGGCATCCTCTATTGTAGTTTCTGTGACGGCACGGTCTGGTAGGATGGCGGGACTGACGTTCCCCTGCTGCTGCTGCTGCTGTCCAGGAACAACGCCGAGACTATTTGTTGATAACGGAGGCTGCCCCCCAGCACTCCTTATGGACGAAGCACGAGACATTGATGTCGACTGGGCCGCGAAGAAGCCACTGGCTGGGTTTTGCACAGCGATAGCTTGCTCATATGGGAGACCGGCAGGCCAAGGCTAGGTTGTGGAACGGAATGATAATAATAGTAATGGTAATAGTCGTAGCAGTAGCAATATCAGTAGCAGAAGCAGTCGAATAATATGAACAAACACTAGGCAATGGGCGCATGCCCCTGCTGCGTAGGAACAAGAAACAAAATAAGAAATAAAGAGGAAAAAGAAATAGAGCAAGGGGTGGAACTGATGACTGAAGATGACGGAAGTTGAGGTGAAGTAGAAAAATAAGGAAACAGACAAGAGGATCCGAAGACAGCAGACAAGCTAGGACGATGAACATAATATAATAGGATTCTCCGTCAGTCCACAAGAGGGAGCGCCAAGCAGAGAAATAGACAGCAGTAGTGGAGAGGTCGCCAAGGTCCTCGAGAGGCGACGGCCCGGCGACCAGCATGTCGCAGATGCGAGCCGGCTCGCAACGGCAGAGAAGACAAGACTTGAGCACCGAACATCGACAAATGTATGCTCAGTTATGGCATCGCCTGGTACGTGGCCAGCCGTGCTGTAGCGGCGCTGGATTGGACGTCCCGACTCACACGTCGGCTTTGGTGCTTCGTAGGAAAAGTCGCTACACGCGCGGTTCTCGTCCCTGCGACATGTGTCGGTCCGTGATACTTGTGGCGACGCCGGGTGGCGGATCCAGACGTTGCGTGGAGCTAAGGCCATAACCGCCAGGTCGGTGGTTCGAGGTAGCCTTATTGGGATCCGACAACGTGGGAAGAGGTTCTGGCGCCCGGCGTAGTCGGTGGCAATCACAACAATGGGCCCGCCTTGTCTGTTGGTTCCTCTGAAAAGGCAAGTGCCTTCTTTGCTTGGTTCGCAGCTGCCTGAGGAAAAAATCTTTTTGTATAGTCGCAGGCTCCTGCCTCAATTGTCCAGGAAAGGACCGGCGCAGTCTTGAGTCTCTGATACTGACGCGAGCAGTGCATGATGGACAAAGAAGAATACGTGAAGCGAGGCTTTCGTATTTTTTATTTTAGTTGGTTTAATCTGGACCTGCTCTTGTCGTCGAATAAGCTGTATGATTTCATTTTGCCTCCTCACCTTCCTCTTGGACTCCGGGGAAGCTTTTGCTCATCACCTTAGGTTCTCTGAGAAGCAAGATCGTTCCTTCTGTTTCCGTTTTTCCAGTTGTCTTGCGCAGTTGACAACTAGATAAACGCCTTCAAACGTCCTATGTGGCCTGTACTTACGCGCCTACCTCTTTTTGTCTAAGCAAGAGCGCCCAATTGTAGATCATTGCAACCCCAATTGACTGTTCCTCTCGTTTTGCTCCAACCTCCAAATCACCCAGAAGCGCGCTTGTACACATTCGTCATAAGGGTCCTGACCTCTCCGCTCACTTACACACGATTTCTCCTCTCACCCACCTCGATCCATGTATCACGCCGATCCAAAAATAGTACCTCTTGTTTATGAGAATTAACCACCGAATGTCGAGGTTACAGTCGATATTCAGCTGTCTAACAATAGAAAGTACGGTGAAGTTGACTAACGTGGCTTCGAAATGGAAGCATCACATTGGCAAACGCTTATTGTCGGATAGCCCAATACAGAAACACACCATACTACACCACAGTCGACCCCCTTGGTATCTTCTAGATGCAGAGTCTCAAAGTATGCAGAGAAGCGAAAAACAAAGATACTGTACATCCCTGCTACGACCACAACGCCACGCGTGTAAATGGGAGAATCAATTGAAGGGTCTCTACGGAGAACATTGTCCGATAATCTAGAAGGCCGTGGACTGACGTCGACTGACTATTCGTAGTGCCAACGTTGTTCGAGGCACTCTAGTGGCAAGCGAACAGCATCTTCAGGAACATGCTGTGTCGTTCAGCGCTGAATGTCCATCGCGGTCCATCAAGTATCTGACTTTTCGGAGGCAGGCCCTAATTGAGTGCTTGTCGCGTCGCGGTAGGAACGTCTTGGGAAAGGACATGTGGTCTGACGGCAAAGTTCGAGACCGCGGCGCGCTCTGTCTACACTCATTCGAGCTGCTCTGCGTCTGTCTCCATGACACGTTTGCACAATCCATCTCCATCAAGGAAGCGGGCAGCCAGAGAGGGCTGAAGGGTGTGCGTAAAGGTGTGGAAGTGGATCCATGAAGTTCCATCTACAGTAAAACAAAGGAAAGTGCCGACAGTGCGATGTTTCTACCGGTCATGTATGGTCAATTGTTCCGGGGGCAAATAGGAAAGAAACTTCCGGGAAGGTACTTCAAGTCGCCTTTCGTTGAAAGTGGTCGAATAGAAACAAAGAACGACATCTGCATATTCGCCCAGACCTGGCCTTCGTCATGCTATGGAAGCTTTCCAGAGACACCGGTAGGTCTCTATAAACAGGACGGAAGGGAGTATCAGCGGCAAAGATTACGTCGTTACAAGACGAACAAAAAGTAGGGGTTCTTTTCGTGCCCCGCTACTGGAGAATAGTGTTAGGCAGCACCCCGTGTACCGGTCCGAGGGAGAACGGCGAAACGGCGCTTGTTGCAAAGTGCACAACCTCCACCGGAGTACATGGACAAGTTCAGACACTGTTCCGGAAGACCTTGCATAGGCCCACAGTCAAGTACTCAATGACGTTCTCACCAATTCGCCAAGTGAAGAGAACAGGCGCCCCTCATAAAAACGACGGCGCGCAAATATCCCGAAATGGAAGGGAAAGCATCAATTCACTGAAGGCCCCAACGTTAAGGTCTTTCACCGTACTTTTTTTTTTAGCCGGACGCTTGCGATACTTAGGTCGGAGCAAACTGTCCGGCTGGCGACGGATGAGTATGTCTAGAATACAAAGAAATCCGTCCAATAACACGAATAGCACCAAAATGACTACATTCTCATGGACAGCGACGTTTAGAGAATATATTTTGCGGTACCTTGACACTTTGGTACTGATGCGTAGTACTTTCGTTTTTGTGGGGGGGGTTGCGTGTAAGTCATGTAGACAACCTCGCTAGGTTTTCTGATTGAAAAGCATATGTCAGACATTCAAAAAATTTTTACAAAATTAAGACAGCCAAAACGCAGCGAGATGTTCGTATAGTCGATTATGTCGACCGTTGCATTGGAGATTGTCTTCCACGCCGCTCTGTATGGTTACTCTTATATTCTAATAAGCCAGCAGACGTCAAGTTAACCAGACGAAAGTAACCAAACCGTCGATGAAAAGGTCTCACGGATTTCGGCTCATCTTGCAAGGATGAGGATAGTAATGCAAGTGGTGCATTGCCATCCGACGCAGTCTGCTTGGGCAGGGTAAGGGACGATTGAGAGCACACAAGGCTTAGATTGTCAAAGTAAGTAGAAAAAGTCATATCGCCATGTGCTTTTCATGATATCCAATTTTCAGCCTCCTCATCGAGACTCGCATCAAAAAGAGACAACTGTTCTGGCCAAATCTTGCTGAAAATGATCCCAATATCAGGCCATTGCCACGTGGGAGAAGGCGTGACTCCCCACAATTCGGGGCATTTCTTTTGATTGTGGCTTCTTATCCTGGATGTTTGTGTGACGGCGTCGACAAAGAGGCGAGAAATCAGATGAGATATGGTAAAGGGTGGACCAATTCTAGGGAATATCGAGTTGAACAGGATTTGAAGTTGTTATTTGGTTGCAAAACCTTTCTACTGGGGTATCAGGTCGGACAGTAGTTAAAGTTGCTTTTGGTAACAGGACTTTTGGCAGTATCTTCAGGGCGTGCCTTTGTGTCTGATTTCCATTGCCAGTGAGAATCAAAGTTTGAAGTTTCCAAGTTGAGTGTAGCGTATGCAATATAGCAATTCGGATTTAAGCATAATCTACGTATCCGGGCATCTTGGCATGGCATTGGGAACCTGATAACATCGACTGTCTGCTATCCTATTACGTCGCTTGTTCTCAAGGCAATCTCTGCCTTTCCAGGTCGAAAGCCCTCACTCGTAAACAAGGTCGGTCTGTGCCTTGCATGACAGCGAGGATTTACGTATGCCCATCGTCGCATTCCTTGGGCCCCCATTTGGTCCCCCAGATGTTTGCCGAAAAGTGACCAGACAATAACCCTCGAGTGAGCGCCGAGTTGCAGTGTGCCTTCCTGCGATGACAGTGGCTTCTTGATCATGCATCGACCTTGGGTTGGTTGTTTTCTTACTTTCGTATTTTCCTCCAAAGTATCGTCACAAGCCAGCGAAGAGGAGTCTGCTGCAATTTCCGTTCTTAGTCATGCAGATGCCAACGTTTATGCACATTCCCACAGTTTATGGCTGATCGTTCCTTCACAATTTGCACGTGAAATCGCCCACCCAGAACAGATAGAGGCCCTGGGAGCGGAAGCCGACTGTCGGGAAAACACGCACGGTACTTGCAGCCGACCACCAAATGCACTTGCCGCATGGGGTCGCCCCGGCCAAAAATAAAGTGGTTCAGTGGCTCACCCCTAGTCTATTCCCCAACTTGCACTGGAGAACCCCAATTTCCTCCCCGGGAAGGCACAGTCCAAGTGCCTGTAGAAGGCCCGGGGTTGCAGCATTTGGTGCAACTTACCTCGGCATCGGAGGGGTTGGCAGGAACGAACCTCGTCATTGTTCGCACCTTCCCGCATCGCATGCATACCCCAAAGGGAGCGTCTACCTCGATTGGGGTTCCCCTGCATAAAAGGTTCTTACTTTTAATTTGGGTGCTATTACAAGACATTCAAGAAACAAAGGGAGGCGTCTAGAAAGGAACGAAAACAGCTTGTGCTACTACCTCCGTATAAAACAAAGAAAGGGAGAATCGAACCGGTCGCGTTTTTCGCCTCTCGATCCAGACGACCAACGCGCTCTCTCCGCATCGCAGCACCGAACTCATCGCCACAATATCACCACCTTGTCACCCACTGCATCATCGCCCACCCCCCGCCCTCCTATTCATCGCCATGGCTCCCGCTGCTTCCAAGCCCGTGGCTGAGACCACCGTAACCTCGTCTGCAGCTGTCGCCGCTACCGTTCCGGCCAACGACAATGTCGCCCACGCCATCGCTGGTGCTGGCGGTGGCATCCTGGCCACTGTCCTGACCTACCCGCTCATCACCCTCTCGACACGTGCGCAGGTCGAGTCGCGCCGCGCCGATTCGTCGTTCCTCAAGGCTGTTGAGGGCATCGTGGCCCGTGAGGGCGTTGCCGGCCTGTACGCCGGCCTCGACTCGGCCGTCTTCGGCATCGGCATCACCAACTTTGTTTACTACTACTGGTACGAGTGGACCCGCGCCGTGTTTGAGCGCCGCGCGGCCGGTGTTGCTGGCCGTATCGCGGGCCAGCTGACCACGCTCGAGTCCATGCTGGCCGGCGCTCTGGCCGGCTCCGCGACTGTCATCCTGACCAACCCCATCTGGGTCGTCAACACGCGCATGACGACGCGCCAGCGGGCTGTGGAGGCCGACGTGGAGGCCGGCAGCGCGTCCAAGCAGGCAAAGGCCGCGACGAAGCCGTCGACGATCGGCACCCTTCTTGCGCTGCTGCGCGAAGAGGGCCCCCGCGCGCTGTTTGCCGGCGTCGTGCCCGCGCTGGTGCTTGTCATCAACCCCATCCTCCAGTACACGCTGTTTGAGCAGCTCAAGAACGCTGTCCAGAAGCGGCGGTCGGTGACGCCCGGCATTGCCTTTGTGCTGGGCGCCCTGGGCAAGCTCTTTGCGACCAGCATCACCTACCCGTACATCACCGTCAAGAGCCGCATGCACGTCGCCAAAGAGCGCCAGGAGGGCGGCGTGACGGCGTCGCTGCGTCGTGTCATCAACGAGGAGGGCTACGCCGGTCTCTACAAGGGTATGTTCTGCTCGTCATGTATTGTCGTTTTTCGTTTGAAACGGGATCTCCGTGTGTCCTGCAGCCACTAACATTCACCAGGCATCGGCCCCAAGATCACGCAGAGCGTGCTGACTGCCGCGTTTCTCTTCGCCCTCAAGGACGTCCTCTACAACCAGACCGTGCTCCTGCGGTCCAAGACCAAGGCAATCCGGGCTTAAACGCCCCATCCGACAATCCATTGATAGCCTCTCCCGTGAAGTTATCGTCTCAACATTCAGTTTGTTATATATACCATGGCGTTCGTCTGTTTTGCTCCTTCCTTTACACGCCAACCTCCAGCAGCTCCCATCCAGAGGCTGCTGGAACATCTCCTAGTCGGGCATGCGCGTCTTGCCCTGCACACACTATTTGCTACGTTTCCTTTCTGTCTCTGTGCATAATCTAGATTGTTCTATGAAGTACTCTTGAGTACCGGTGTCAAATACAAACCAAAAAGCTTGTAAATATAAAAGGCAAATAAATCACAGAGAGGGGGCTTGTGTATACCATATTATATAACTATTTCTACTATATCATGCGACGTGACGCATTCACAGCTCTAATTCTAGCTTTGAAAATCAATATCACCTCCAACCGAACTGATGCGACTATCGCACAACAACGCGCAACACGAGCCGTTATCACGACGACGTGGCTGGTGCCACCTTTGGGACGATCCACCACTCATGGTAGCACTTGTCAGGTTTCGGAACCTGCGCCGTGACATTCAGTGCCGCCGCTCCTACATCGCTTTCTGATCCGTTGCCCACGCTACGGGCATCCATTTCGACCCGAACCACCTCCTGCTTCAGAGATGCAACCGCGAGGCCCGTAAATATCGCCGATTTGTGCATACCCTTGGTGCCCGACAGCCACCGTTCGTGGTGATGGGCCGAAAAGGCTTCTGCCTCGGTGAAGCGCGTCAGCGCCTCGCAGCCCTTCTTGGCGCCGCCCAGTGCTTTCTCGGCATAGTCCAGAATGGCCTTGATACTCGAGGTGCTTTGCCGCGCTTCCTTCTGAAACGTCTCAAAGGACGGCAGCGCAGGCAGGCCAATGGCCGCAAAGGGCCGCATACGAAGCTCGTACCGCAACTCGTCCGTGCTGTAGGGCCGCACAGGAGTCTTGAGAAGCCCCGTGCGGTGCAGCGCGGCGTATACGGAGGACAATGCATCGGCCAGCTCCCACGTCACGGAAGCATCGAGCATCGTCGTCCGCAAAAACGTCAGCGATTTTGTCATCACGGCCTCCTGGTCGTCCGGCAAGGCCCGGCCGCCACCCCGCTGCCGCATCTCTCCGAGGCTGCGCAGCGTGAAGCCTCGGATGCGCTCACAGTGCATCACTCGCCTCTTGGCGAGGTAACTGAGGTACCAGTACATGCCGGCTAGCTCGTCTGCTTGGTAGATTTCCAGCTCAAAGCCGAGCTGGACGACCCACTCCATCAGCCGGATCTTGTAGAGGAAGGCCCACGAAGAAAGCGGCAGCGGCTTGTCGCCGGGCCCGGTACCGGCCAGGAGGCTATTCCCCGGGACCTCGTTTAGGGTTGACTCCACGAGGTTGTCAATTTCTTCCACGTCCATCTGCACGCGCTCCCACTCGTGGAGAATGTGGCACATCATACGCCGCGCACGACTTCGATTCTGGCAGAGCGTTCGGAAGATTTCCAGGTAAGCGGGGAACGACCGTATCCGGAACTCTTCCATATGTTTGGCAAGAGCAAAGCGCGGGTCCCTGGCCACCTCGATCTCGTCATTGATCGGGTCAAGAAGAATGTTGGCTGGAAGCACCACGATCGACAGGTCGTCGTCCATAATCTGTCGTATGCTATGCTCGCCCAGCATGATGTTTTCAGCAAAGATGAAACTCTGCATTAGCACCCGTATGTACGCGAGCGGCTGTGGCTTCTTGGCTTGGAACGTAAGGACAAAATTCTGTGATACCAGTTAGCCTTCTACCCCAATTCTTGACGCCATGGATGACAACTTCATACCAGTAAACTTTGAGGGTCTTCGTACGCGAGGATGCCCACCGCCTCAGCACCGTCCATGGAGAACCGAGACCACTGCTCAACAGCGTCTTCGAAACTGGGCTGCACGATCGGCCGTGGAGGCATAGTGCTGGCCAAGAGGCCTTGCATTTTCGTGTTGAATGCCGCAGGGACTGCAATTCCCAGCTCATGCGACTCTTTGATGTTCTTGACTGCGTCCGTCATTTGCGTCCACGGTACTTTTAGGGCATCGGGGCGTATCCGCAGTTCGGCCAGCTCAATGGCCGTGAGAAACGTCTCGCGGAAGTCAAGCCGTGCCTCCAGCGCCAGAGACACGGTGTCCGCCCAAGCGTCGCCGACTTCGACGATGGCCACGCGCGCTTCTTGGAGCACCTGGCGGATCTCGTCGTGGCTCACATCTTCGAGCAGAGACAAGTGATACGTGTTTGTCGCAATGTCCTCTTCCTGCTCGAGGTTAGAAATCGCTATTTTCTACGAAAATACGCAGTCCAGACAACAGCGCTGACTCGTGACTAACCTCGTAGTACACTTCATTTTTGAAGCTAGTAATAATATCTCCCACTGTTTTTATCACGGCGATACAGTATGCTCGAAGGACGGCATGAGCTGGAGACCGTTTACCCCCCTCAGCGCTCTGCCGCCGTATATAGTCTGCTTCGTTCAAGGTTCGTGGCGGGGGAGTGAGGATACCAGTCATGTAGATGCTCGTCAGGAGTGTTTGTGACAGCGGGTATCCAAGGTGCCATGCCATCTAGATATACGATTTGTCAGGCAACTGCGAGTCACACAGCGCACGCGTAGGAATATACATACCTCCAAACATAAGAGCTGGTCGATGATGCCAATCACTTCGGCCGGAAGCAGCGAGCGCATAATTTGCTGGTGATCATTGTCCACCAACTCTTCCGCTGAGACACAGCCGCTGTCCATCTTCGGGTCCATTATCTAGAAAAATCAGTTTCAGGGCAAGAACAACGAGATGTAGCCGGACTGGAAGCAATGCTCACCTCTAAGGCACCAACGGACTCAAAGAGTGTAAAGTAGCCATCCTTGATAATGTCTCCCGGTTCCAGAGCTGCATGGTACATCAACAAACAAGATCCAAGAGATCGCGTGCGGTTACGAGGGGACATGAGACATACTCGAAGCTGCAGCCCTAAATCTAGACGTTATATCTATGGATACAACACCGCTGCTGGTAATCCTTGTCGACGAAGACGCCGGTGGAGGCGGCGATCTTGGTGGTGGCCCAGAGTTTGGGGTCAGTGAAAGCTCCTCGAGGCCTACGACGCATATTAGATACGAATGGTTTTGTGGATGACAGCACGCGTGCGCTCACTCACCCTGGTTGACAACAGCCTCTTGGCGGGGTAGCCGTAAGGCATCCCGGGCCGCGTCGTCGGCCATCTCTACCGATCTAGAGGACCGGCGGCCGTGGTTAGGCGAAGGTTTTGGCGACGTTTATATCATGCGGTCGGACATACGGTGGGGGTTCTCGTGGGTCAGTGAATGAGTGGGCGCAGGTCTCAGTGAGGTAGGCGCGGGAATAAGGCCGCAGGCGACGCAAAGTACACAACAAGAAGCAACCGGAACGAGTTGCGCCGTTCGCTTTGCGGCAGGGGTATCAACGATGTCAAAGGTTCAAAAGTTGCGCAGTGGTTCGTGACTCGTGGGAAAGCTCGATTAGTGCAGACGCACTTAAAACCCTTCTTGGGGGAGGAGCCTGCCAACAAGCTCCGTCACTCTTTCCTTATACCCGCGACAGGTTCTAAAATGGGAAACAACCAGGAACAAAGAGACAGATACGATATTGGCAAGAACAGAAGAATATACTTTTAAAACATAACAATTAAGAATAAAAGCGCTTCTCATGCAAATCCGATCACGACGTTTGTCGCATCAAACTCCAGGACCATTGGAGGGGTCTTGGGCAGACAAGTGCCTAGGCGAGACCTGGTGGAGCAACACCAACTAACCGCTAAAAATTCTTAGAAACCTGCCTGTTGGTCGGAGTTAGCAGCCTTCACTGTGGCGGACCAGCGTGGAAGGCACGACTGCGCGCCTCACAAAGCAGACAATATTGGAAGGAGCATCCAACAAGAAGGTGCGTCCAACTACAGCTTCAAGTACTCCCATCCACCCAATTGGCGAATTCAAGATTGAATTTCAAAATTTGGTTCTTTTATTTATGGTTCTAAGACGTACAAGGGCGTTCAAAATTTTCGCCTTGCCGCCATGTCTCCGACAAAATAAGTACATACAGTTGGCTTGGGTGCCGTTTGCGTCGAAGCATCCACAAGGCTGCAATTGTCACACGAGACCCATTCTTTTTCCTAATCCTCGCGTCCTCGCGAACTGAACGGATGGCAGAGTTGGGGTTATCATTTCGTTTCCTCCTCGGCATCCACGCTTCCGGCCGTCCAGTATCCCCTCGGGACTCTTTCATTGGTCGTCCGGTCATCGGTGTCGTCGTTTATGCGGACGCGGCCTCGGTAGCGGCGGCGGCCTGAGCGTCGGCCACGTTCTTAGGCTCACCCTGCTTTCCACCCTGTGTTCGATTATGGGTCAGTTATCCGTCTTCCTGTCGTTCCTGTGTGTCAATTCGGACGGATGGGGCCGTTCCTTACCTGCCACTTCGAGAAGCGGAGGTCGAGCTGGCCGCGGCGCTCAGCAACGAGTCTCTTGTCCTCCTTCAGGCTGCGGCGCACGGCGCGACCGGCAATTGCCAGGTAGCGGTTGTACCTGAGAAAAGAAGTGGTCAGCTCTACATTCGCGCCTGTCGTCTCGGCTTTGTTGTCGCGTTTCGTCCGCAGTCTTGCGCTGGAGTTGGGTGACTCACGAGAGGCCAGCGGCTTTCCACGCGAAGGTCATTTTGGAAAGAATGGATGGGTGTTGTTGGGAGGGCAGATCGGGATGTGGTGGGTGGTGATGATCGTGGGATGAAGCGGAGAGGTGCGGTCGGCAATAAAACCGTTTTCGAACTTCAAGGGGAAAATCTCGAGAGACCAGCAAAATAGCTCGGCTGCGCGACATATTCCGGCCGCCTCCAGTCGGGACATCACGTGATTCTCCAGCCACACCCCAAACAACAGTGACCACCCGTCGCTTGTCAACAACGAACATACGGCGAATGCTCCCCTGTAGTTGCAGGAAGTTCAACTATTGCCCAAATTTAGTTATAAAAACGGGCAAACTCATCGACAACATGGGGCAGGTACATTCCCACGTCTTTTGCGTAAATTTATCGTGAACATGCTCAAAACCTTTCAGATTCACTAGTCACCAAATTCGCTCCTTTAAAACTTAAATAGAGGCTTCTTTCTTTCTTTATATGCACAATATCCGACAAGGAAGGCGGACTGACCACGCTGAACGACAACTCACGTCTTTTTGTTGTCCAGTTGCGCGGATGTTGGTTATGGACGAATGTTGATACAAGAAGGGGGTTTTCTTCTCTCTCCTTTTTTGACTCTGTTTCTTTCCGTATTTCTGGGCCCATCCCTATCTTTCTCACTTCTCGCGCTCTTCTCTTTTCCGGCCATCGCTTCCCGTCTGATGAATCGACAACCCGAATCTAAAACCAAAATTAAGAAGAAAAAAGACAAAGGATCCAACCAGCCTACGCAGCAGAAGCGGAAAAAGCAAAACACACGCATCGACACAACAAGACACCCTTCTTACACTGTCAGGCCGACATCCTCCGCGAAGGGGAGGACGTGCAGGTCACCGACAGCGGCAAAGGACGCCTTGCCGTCAACAAGCTTCTTAGCCAGCTAGAGAGAGAGAAAGAAGTCAGTACGGCAAATCGCTTATGGGGGGATCGAAAGTAAAGAAATGGGCGAGGTAGGAAACGTACAGTCGTCAGCTTCTCAGCAGTGACGCCGGTGTAGGCCTTGCTGGCATCGGCCGGCTGGAAGGTCTTTAGGCCGTGAAGGACGGCCGTACCGGCGGCCGTGATGGCGGCGCTGGCGGGCTCCTGGGCGGTCAGGGCATCGAAGCGGGCCTTGGCAATGGCCTTGGCAACATCCTCTTTGGAGACCGAGCCAGAAGCGACGCTCTTGAGGGCCATGACGGCCGCATCGGCGGCGGCCCGCACAGCGCCGGCAGACTGGCCAGTGACCTGGATGGTCAGCAGGCCAGCGTCCGAGTACGACAGGTTACGGGCCACAGCGTTGGCGCCGTGGACGTCGGCAGAGGCCTTGGAAAGAAGGGTGAAGCCGGGGGACCACTTGACGCTGGGCTCGCCGCCGAGCAGGGACGTCAGGACCTCGACGGTGGCGTCGGGGGCGTTCAAGCCGTTTGTCGG
Source organism: Sporothrix globosa (assembly GCA_001630435.1). NCBI lineage: Eukaryota > Fungi > Ascomycota > Sordariomycetes > Ophiostomatales > Ophiostomataceae > Sporothrix > Sporothrix globosa. Next base: position 3,346,681 of record LVYW01000002.1, read on the forward strand.
GAAGGCAATAACGATAGCGTTGCCCGATGCAGACTCGATGCGCTGCTGGCCGCCGTAGTACTTGGAAGCGGCGCTGGTGAGTGCGCTGCCGGAGCCGGTGGTCTTCTTGAAGAACTGGTCAACCCACTTGCTCAGGGCAACCTGGGTGGCGCCGTCGGCGACCAGTGCGAAGTTGGAGCGGGAGTAGGCGGAGCTGGCGAACTGGGAAACACCGGTGTGGCTGAGGTAGCTGCTGAGCGGCGTAGTAGTTGAGGGGCTCAGGGCCTCACCCAGGCCGGTGTGGAAGGCAACGGCATGGGCGGTGTCCAGGGCGGCAGCCAGGCTGTCGGCCGAGTACTTGGCCTGCTTCAGGTGCAGAACGGGCTCGATCTCCTCAACCAGTTCGTGCTCTATAAAATTGGGAGACAGGTTAGTCTGGTGTGCGTAACGATACACTTATAAATATATATGCAGTCGCGTCACACGGGGACGAGGAACAATCCAATCTAGCATGCTCTTTCTCTTATGACCCCTTTGCTCTGGGTTGCTCCTGGTCTTCTCTTCCCGTTTCTCCTTCTCTTCCTTCTTCCATCCCCGCCAAAACACATCAGGGCGGTGCTTACCAGTGAACTTGGTCTCGGCGACAACCTCGGCCAGAAGCTCGGTGAAGTACGGTAGGTGCTCGCGGAGGAAGTTGGCCTCGAGGACAACGGCCTCACGGGTGTGGTAAGAGGTCAATTCGCCGCCGAGGAGCTCGGTCTCGCGGGTGATGCGGAGGGCGGAGCGCTTCAGGGTGTTCTAGATAGGTGGCATGTCAGTACGTCGAAATCTCTCAACGCGAGCCCCAATTGTGTCCCGAGCCTATGCCCCAGTCGGATCCCAATCCTCAACGGAGCTCGCTCATGCACCGTCGTGCACGAACAATCCTCCTCTAGGTCCTCCAATGCCTTCTGCGGTGGTCGGACTCACCTTGAAAGCAAATCCCTCAAGACCCGCGGTCAGACCGGGTGCCGGCTGGTAACGGGTGCCGGCCTTGGCGACGATGGCGAGCTTCGTGGACGGGCCCTGGGCATCCTTGGACACGATGGAGACGCCGGACACCTCGGTCGGCTCGAAGGCGCCAGACGACGAAGCAGCAGCAGCGAAGCCGCGGCTCTGCGCCTGGGCGCACGACTGCCGCCGAAGGGCAAGCTGGCCTGCCCTTGAGACGGCGGATCTCGAGATCATTGTGAGGAGAATGGGCGGGATGGACGACGAGGAAACGGGGGCGAAATTCGAGTCGGCGAGGTGGTGGGGAACCTCAATTGACGGGTGGTTGTTGCGTGTTGATGCGACGAGGTTGCAAAAAGGTGCAAATGAGGCAATGGGGTGGCTTGCAGGCAAGACGGGCAGCTGGTGCTATTTTTTTCTCACCCGGACGGACGCTCTCTTCTCAGTGGGTGGAAATGTCGTCCAATTGCCAGCGGGTTATTTCATTTCGCGTGAGGGAAGCAACGGCCTAACGACGTTCCGAGCAATTTTCGGCCTGCGACGAGGAAATACAGGAAAACTGGAGCTGTGCCAGCTGGTGGCCGGTCTAGCGGGGATGCTCTGCCAGCTGCAAGAACAGCGAACGCCAAGCGCCAGTACTGAGCGTAACAATCCGCCCTAAAACGACAAACAAGGCAGGTGGCTGTTACTCCCTTGTCGTATTCTGGCAGTCAGTGGCCAACCCCGCTAACAACTCGTCGCCCACCCAGCCGCCTGCATTCAATGCAGTACTGACGATTACTTGCAGCAGACCCAGTAGGCGCGCCCGCCTTCCCCCCAAGGTCGGCGCAGTAGAGCAAATGCAGAGAGAAAAACCACGGGATTATCCACTAAAACGTCAGTGTCCACTCTAGCACGCCAATTAGAGGTCCCAGATGCAGCTAACTCCATTTCCACACCAAAAAAAAGTTCGACGTAGAGCCTTCCGAAGATCGATTTTTGGTCTTCTTCTTGTCCACCATCACCTCTCAATGTTTCTACGGTAGCATATGTGGCAGCTCTAGAGATAGTGAGAGGATCTCTAGACGCCAAGTCCTCCTGGCAGACCTGATTCGACCCTGAACGCCCTTTTCGCTATGTTGTTGGTGGTGAGTCACTCCCCGCAAAGTCGTGGCCTCAGTGTTTTGATCTCGCGATGCGATGCGACAACCGTCTGCTCGCTGCTGGCTGAAGCTCAATGCACATGGGCATGTAATGCACCCAAACGGCAGAGTCTGAAGGAGCCGATTGCGAGAGGACCGCTTGCTGACCATGCACCTTTTACAGACGAAGAATCTAGCAGAGCTCTGCACCCTGGTCATCGATGATATCTACGGGGAGCTGCCATCGGTATGCATCTTTTGTTTGTCTTGGCTGAATTCCGTGTCTGCTCGTGATAGGAAAACACGACTAACGCTCCCCAGCGCATCTTCGCGGCACTGCTGAACAGAGGCAGGGCCGGCCTGGCACAGCTCGCGCAGTACACATCTCTCACTCCGAAGCAACTCCGTCACGGCCTCGCCGTTCTCCTACAATACGATCTCCTCTTCTTCTATGTCACCGGGACAGACCGCACAACCGTCTACGATGCCAACCCCTCTGCGGCCTACAATCTGTTGCGGTCGGGCAAGGTGCTCGAGATGGTTGAGACGCACTACGGCGCCGACGCTCGCGATGTGATGCAGAGCCTGTTTGCCCTGGGCCATACCCGCATCGCCGACCTTAAAGAGGCCTACAAGGCCAAGATCAGCAAAGCGGATTCGTCCAAGAATGGCGCAAATGGTGCAAATGGTGCAAATGGTGCCAGCAGCAGCCACACGAACGGCCACCACGGAGACGGATACACAAACGGCGACATCCCCCACCACCCCGAAGACGAGAGCCGGGCACGAGGTCCGGCGATCCGATCACTCGAGCACCTCAACTCTGTTCTCTGCCGGCTTATCCATGCCGAGGTGCTCGAGGTAGTAACCACGGCGTCGTTCAAGAGCTTTCCCGACCGCCAAGCCGAAACCCGCGAGATGATTAAGACGCAATATTTCGCCGACGGCGTACGAGGTCTTAAGAAGAAGGAGGAGTACGAGACTCGCGTGTCCGAAGAGCTATACAACCTGCGTGATGAGCCTCGCAAACTCAAGCGCACGCTCCAGACAAACGGCGGCGGCCGCCAGAAACGTAGGAAGCTGCTCAACGGCGACAAGAGCAATGGCTTCTACAGCGACGACAGAGACCCGCCATTGGACGTACGTTGTTATCCAAACACCCCATTCGTATTCCGTACGTGTTGAAGTCCGTCGCTAACAATTGGCTTTGTTTTCTTCTTTTCTTTTCACAGCCTAAGATTGTCCTTCGCGTCAACCATGAAAAGTGTGCTGTAGAGCTGCGCAACCACCGCCTCGTACAGGCCGCTGCGGCTGTCATCGGAGAGACCACTGCGCAGGTCTACGACGCTCTACTGCGCTTACTGACTGAAACGATCCCCCGCTGCCGCGCGGATCCGCTTATCGACATCGCTGGCGGCGACTTCTTCCGCCCGCGCGCAGTCCACACATCGGATATCTTTGACAACCTCAGCCCAAACCTCGACGTCTTTACCGGCATCGGAAAGGCCTCGGCTGACGAAATCGACATCCCGACCGCAGAGCGCTTAGAACGCCACGCAAAGGTCGATACCGTTGTGTTTGGTGGCGACGAGGGTGGTGAAGAGGAAGATGTCGACCTGGATGACGAGGACTACGACTCTGAAGGCGAAACCTACCCGCCCCCAGCCGCTCCTTTACAACAAGCTTCTACCCCTTCCTTGAACGGCAGCCACACGCCGAACGGTTCTGCAACCGCCAAAGCAGTAGTCAGCACAAAAGGTGTCAAGTTCGACGACAGTGCTGCTGCTGCTGCCGCGTCGCCGCCCTCGGAAGAACTGCGCATGCAGCAGATGCGCCAGCACCTCCTCCTCCTGTGCGACAACAAGTACAAGTTTGTGCGGCACTGCGACCGCGGCACATGGACCGTCGACTTTGAGCCGCTACTCAAGCGGTTGCGCGAGTCAGAGCTCGACAATGCGATTGAGCGCAAGGTCGGCCGCCAAGGCCTCCGTCTTGCCCGCATTCTGCGCGACAAGGGCAAGCTCGACGAGAAGACGCTGCCCACATTGGCGCTGATGAAGAAGAGCGACGTGCAGAACAAGATGCTCGAAATGCAGATGCACGGCTTTGTCGACATGCAGGAGGTGCCACGCGACAACAACCGGTCCGCCAACCGAACACTCTTCCTGTGGTTCTGCGACACGCCGCGGTCGCTCGACACACTTCTCGACAACGCCTACAAGTCCATGGTGCGCTGCCTGCGCATCCGCGACGTGCACCGCCACGAGAACAAGGAGGTGCTTACGTTTGTGCAGCGTCCGGACGTCAAGGGACGCGAGAAAGAGGCGCTCGAAAAGAAGTACTTTGACAAGTACCAGTCGTACTGCGAGATCGAGCAGAAGCTGATGGGCCAGGTGATGCGGCTGGACAGCCTTGTCGGCACACTGCGCGACTATTAAGACGGGCTGGCGAGGCGCATCTCGGATTCGGGTAGCGCACACAAAATGGGAGGGCATTGTCTAATTTTATCTTGGGACGAAATCGGGCGGATCATTTCTTGCATCGGGGTTGGCGTTCAGTTTTTCCTCCATTTCTCGTTCCTGCACGAATCAATCTACTACTCGCGAGTATTGTATACTACCTCCCGTTGTTTAGCACTTGTCGCACTGTTCTCAGCAATTGGAGAACATGCAAAGAAATGAACAGAAAAAGAATTGTAAACAGTTACCTCATGGACATGCAAAACGGTACTATTTCTCGGGTATATAAACTCTCCTAGAAAGGCTTTTACTTCCACGTCTCTCGCACTCAAACAACACCCCAAGATCCGAGCGTCCAGCTCGCAGTTGCAGACCCGGATGTTCCTCCAGAACCACCGCCCACCACGCTGCGTAGGAGGCCGCCGTGGCCCATGCTCTGCCGCTGCATCTGTTGCTTAGCGTCGACATCACTAGGACGTACCGCGCTCAAGACGCCGCCCTGTTGTATCCACTGCTCCTTGTCGACAACGGCCAGGGCAGGAACACGCAGCTGTGCGAGCAGGCTGGCACCGCTCCAGGCACCCAGCGTCTCGGCCGCCCGCATCTGGCCGTTGACATGGCCCTGTTGCTGCGGCTGGCCACCCGACACGGCCGGTGCAGTGCTGTCGCTGCGCATACGTGTCTTGCGGAGCTCCTCCTCGACTGGGTCGAGCTCGGGTCGCGCGTTGGCAGCGTCGTGCCAAACGCCATCTGCCGATTCACCCGAGTCCGCCGACGACGTCGGCGATATCGGATGGCTGCCGTTTCCGTCGGCGTGGGCGTTGGCGTTGGCATCGCTGCTGCCGTCTAGACTCCCCTTTCTGCTGTCACGCGTGCCCTTTTTCTTTTTCTGTAGCTTTACGTTCGCCTTGTATTGCACAAAGCCCTTGCCACGCACACCGTCCCATCCCTGCTCGTCAATCAAGCGAGCGACTTCGTCAAAGATGCGGCCGCGCAGGCCCAAAACGCCTGTGCAGCCGCCCACAAATATGATGCGGGCCATGCAGACCGCACGCACATCAACGGAAAGGTGCTGTAGATGCCGGAAGATGAGGAGTGGTATGGGGAGCTCCTCGTCGTCCCAGCTGGCCGGGATATTGAGGCCTTCGCCCGTGCCCCCAAAGAACGTCGTCTCGCAGGGCTCGGCGAGTTGTTCAAATGACAGGTTGAGCGTCTTGGGTGGTGAGCACGATTGAAGAGGAACACTCGTCGTACGGGCGCCATTGGCACGCGTCGATCCAGTGCCGGGCCGTGTCGAGTGGCCGTCCTCTTCTGTTTCGTCCGTCTCGGCGACGGTCGCCAGGACGCCTTCTATAGGCAGTGTAGCCGCGGCTGGCCGAGCATTGGTTTTGCTCGGGCCGTTCTCCGTTTGTCGGCACCACACAAGACGCGCAGCCACATCTTCACACTCATCAAAGCTAAGCACGTGCTCTCGGTTTGCACGCGCAGTTGGTGTCGTAGCCACCGGCATACCCTTTGCATCCTTTTCCTGATATTCCGGCGAGATGACACCGGCGAGCAGGTCGTGCACACATTGGATCAACAGGCGGCCCGCGCGCACCGATCTGGTCGACGACACCTCGCGGTACTCGTACACACTCGTTACCACGGTCTCGGCCCAGCCAAGGTCAACCACGAGAGCGCTGCGCAGACCAGCGGCCACGGCTGCCGCCACAGGAGCTGACAACAACGACACACTCGGGCTCTGGAAACGGCCAAAAATCGTGTCCAGTGTTGTAGACAATAGTGGGTGAGGGATCGAAGGTGGAAGCACAGCCACCATTCGCCTTGAACGCGAATCAATCAATAGATATCTGTTACAGTTAGAGAGTGACTGCTTCCAGAAGACATAGGGAGGAAGAGCCATAGAGAGAGAGACACACTTTGTAAACGCTTCGCGTAATGCCCGCTCCAGCTTGTCCGAGATCAAGCCCGCGTCAATGTTGCGCACGTCCATCTGCCACAGCTCATACGCCGTGTCCCACGTACGTCCTGCACCATCCTCGCCGGCTCGTCGCCAATCGTAGTGGTAGTCCTCCTGCCACACCCGCAAATCACCCACGCGGCGCTGCTGGTCGGGCCCAAACGCCACCGTGCCTCGGCAGACCACATCGCCCGCCAGCCCGATGCGCAGATACCGCGCACCCACCTCGATCACAATGGTCTCTTCCTCGGCGCGCAAGGCAGAGGGAGACGAGAAGGCCGACGGAGTCGTACGCACAGGGGTGTGCGGTCCCCCACCAGGCGTCGTCGGCGCAGCTTGGCCACCCGTCCTATAGCTAGACGCAGCGGCCCCGGCACTCCCAACGCTGGTTCCCGCACTGACGCTCGTCCGGATCGTCGAAACTGTCCGATGCGGTAGAGAAGGACTGGCGTTGGACGCCATGGCCCTTGGCTCAATATGAAGGCTCGTAGCAGATCGAGCTGTAGTCCGTATTTCAGAAAGTAGGCCAAGAATAATGTTTGTTAAATACCAAACCTGAGGGCCGCATTTCCTGCTCGTTCGCAATTGCGTGCCGTGAAGTTGTGTCGTCGTGGACGTTGGCGGAGCTCAGGAGAGTGCTTACCGCCTTTGGCAGAAAGAATGTGGCGGAGAAGCCCCCTGGAACGCGATGGTAAATGGGGGGAAGAGCGCTCGAGTGCCCCTAAAGCGAAGCTCAAAGACCGTTGTAATGAACGCGCGCCATATTTAGTGGCCTCTCTGTGGCGCTCAGCCCCATCGCCGTAGGAACGCCACAATGCATCCCAAAGTAGTAATGGTGTCAACAAAGAGGCAACTGTGACAGCGTCAGCCGGCGTCGTTCATTCGGTATCAATTTCGCCATCATCATCTCGACAACGACGCGGCCGTGTTCGAGGTATTCATTCTTTCGCCGAGCCTTAATTCATCATGAAAATGGATACACAATTCATTATTGATATCGTTTAATTGTTTCCGTCCGCTTTTGGAGCCCTGCCGCAGCTCTTTTTGGCCCTTCACGTCGTCAAACAACGTACCCTTTCACAACAATGGGTATCAAAGGACTCTACAAGGAGATTGGTGCTGGCGCCCGTGTTGCCTTCTTGCGCCTGGCTGTGGACAGTCTCGAGAAGCGTGGGCGGCCGCTGCGCCTGGCTATTGACATCTCCATTTGGCAGTTCCAAGTCCAGTCTGGGAGAGGTGAGTTGGGGCTTTTTTCTTTGATACACCTGGTCCTTCGATACCTCCTTAGTATTTGTTCTACTTTTGTACTTACAATCCCTAGGTGGTTCAAATCCTGCTGTTCGCACACTTTTCTACCGCCTTATACGCCTTCTGGGCATGCCTGTCCAGCCCGTTTTTGTTTTCGATGGCATCAACAAGCCGCTCTTCAAACGCCACAAGCGCTCGGCTGGCCCGGGCGATATGGTAGCATCATCGATGGCTAAGCGTATGATCCGTATGTTCGGCTTCTATGTCCACGATGCACCCGGCGAGGCCGAAGCCGAATGTGCCTTGTTACAGCAACGAGGCGTAGTGGACGCTGTACTCAGTGAAGACGTCGATACCCTTATGTTTGGAAGTACACGTACGCTTCGTAACTGGTCGGCTGCCACCACGAACTCGTCTGGAAAAGGCAGTGCCTCAGCAACGGCGACACATGTCACAATGTACGAAACCGAGGCCGCTGAAGCGACATCCATAGCCCCAGAGGCGATCTTGAAGACAAAGGAGACCGGCCTCGATCGGGAAGGCATGATACTCGTCGCTCTTATGAGCGGCGGCGACTATCTCCCTGAGGGTGTCCCTGGCTGTGGCGTGAAGCTAGCTTGCGAAGCGGCCAAGGCTGGCTACGGACGGAGGCTGTGCCGTGTTAAACGGGCAGATACTGCATCGCTGGCGGAGTGGCGCTCTAATCTGCAGCACGAGCTTCGCACCAACGAGAGCAAGTTCTTTCGCACATGCCACCACAAGCTTGTTATCCCAGACGACTTTCCGAATCTTGATATTCTACGGTACTACACTCACCCCGTCGTCTCTCCGGCTGACGTTGTGGAACGCGTGCGGCTGGAACTAGATTCAGCCATTAAAACGGCTCCCAGCTTGGTGATGTTGCAAGGCACGGACTCGGTCAAGCCTAAGCCTATCGATGTTCTTGCTTTGCGGGACTTTGTAGCAGAGACTTTTGACTGGTCGAACCGGGGTGGTGCCATTAAGTTTATTCGTGTTCTTGCCCCAGTCTTATTAACACGAATGTTACTTCTTAAGTGGTCATCAGCCAACGGAAGAGAAGAGATAGACGAAGATCTCGACAACGGTATCATGGATGGAGATCTGCTGCCGTCCCTTGTGGAGGGCATCTCGAGACAACGGATACACGCAAGCACAGATAACACCCCCGAGATACGAGTATCCTATATCCCTGTCAATGTTGTCGGACTTGATTTAGAGAGCGAACTTGACGACCCTGAGGCCAACTTCGGACGTGACGGCCTAGCACTCAACAGCGACGACGAGTTCGACGACCTTCCACCAACGGCTCTAGCACCAACTATACCCGGATACACAGCAGGCTCCCTGACGGTAGCCAGTGTCAAGAAGCTCACCACAGGTACCCCGTACGATCCGACAGTGCCTTGTGTAACATGGGTCCCTCGTACGATCGTTCATATAGGAGCTCCAGCAACACTCGCTGAATGGGAAAAGAAGCAACAACGCGGCAAGAAAAGTAGCGCCGAAGGAACAAAGCCTACAACACGAAAGCCGAAGGACAAGAAATCCAACATGCCGGCTGGTGCTCTTGACCGCTTCGTACGAGTCACGAAAAACAACGGAGACTGCACGCTCACTGGCAGTCGAGTGTCGACTATAGAAAAACTATCCCCCAAGGTACCATCTACATTCAAGGCCAATACCGAAGTGTTACAGAGTCTTGACTCCAGCGAAGATGACGACGTACTGGCGATGGACACTCAACCAAGTGTCGTGGATTACGACCTCCCAGAAATTCCAAGAAAGACGAATACCAAGATGACGAGGTCCCAGTTTCAGAAAAAAGGAACCAACCCTTGGGCCTTATCCGGTTCGCAAAACGTGCCGCGGGTCACGAAAAACAACACAAGCAATCAGAAACGAGAATTCACCAAGCCTACCTCACCGCCAATGGTAACAAAGTCCACGGAGGTGATTAATCTGATGACAAGCAGCCCCTTTACGACAGTGGCATATGAGCCAATACAAATTCCAACATCCTCAATATCGTCATCCCCTCCAACTGCCATGAGCTTTTCATCCCTCGCGTGGTCGCCATCCCCACTTAAGAAGGCTGCAGCGTCAAAAGCTCAAGATACAGGCGCTTCGGTCACAGGAAAGGTGAAACCAAGATCGAAAGCCAACCCCAAGCTGCCGTCCCAGGCTAGTCCTCAAAAGCAGGCTTCGATTCGTGATTTCCTTTCGCCGAGCAAGCCATCGGCGGCCAAGCCATCGGCAGCAATTCTGCTTTCTGATGACGATGAAGGAACTGCCACTTTGGTCACAAAACAAGCTCCTTCGGTACTTAACGAGGATCCTTTCCTTTCGTCCTCCCCTCTACCGGCCGTCTTTATGAAACGGTATGGACAGGCCGCACAAGTTACAGAACAAGTGCCACTAGGTGCTAAACCTGTACTGGTGAAGTCTACCACAAAGCGAACACGATATATTCCGCGGACAAGCGCCACCGGGTTCTTTCGAGAAGAGGTCGTAGACGACGTGAGCGCGGATTCTTGGAGCCCGTCTCCGGTGCGAAGCCGTCGTTGGCGGCAGAGCGAGATTTCCGTTGTCGATCTGACTGAGGAAGGTTTGGAGTAGTGTGTATTTTTGATGGTTTTGGTCAACGCGATGAATTATGACTATTTGGCTTTAGGTTTTCCATTTAACGCAGTATGCGATACAGCTTATGATATTTTGATATTTGTCCTTTTCGTTTTTATTTTGCATGAAATGTTCGCCTCAGACCGAACGATATTTCTTTTGAATTCTTATCTTGTGTTTCAATAACAATGGGAGACTAAAATGAGACCAGTGTGCAAATTATGGATAAATAAATAACACATCTCTGGATGAGTTGGCGGGTATCCTAGAATCAGATCATGGTGCTGTTATATAATGGGCCAACAGAGAACAAAGGAGAGAACACACAACAGCCAAAACGGTGCCAAAGCATCCAAAGTTCAAAACAGGGAATCTCGTTCGCCAAAAATGACTAAAATATATCAAAATCAAATAGCAAATAGAAAATAAATCCAATCAGAGATCATCAGTGGTGTCAAAAAAGCACCCTATAAGTCATTACGCGTGTAGTTTGTTTCGACGTCAAGTATCATGTCACATCACACGCCCCGGGCGGGGGGGGGGGGATAGCGGAACGGTCTCCGTGAGACGCCTCACACATCTACCAACCAGGGTAGGTCACGATCGGACAAATATGTGCATGTGAAGTAGGTGATGCCATCATGAGGCCCGTTGCTGCTACTGTTGCCGCTGCTGGGCTTACCGCCAGCGACGTCTAGCTCTAGCCCGCTGCCCATGAGAGGCCGAACAATTTCGCGAGCCAGGACTTTGAGCTCGTCGATGCGCTTCTCGAACCGACGGAGATTGTCACGTGTGTAGAGGTCGGGCGACAGTTTCAGAAACCGTTTGCAGTCTTCGTGGCCGAGATAGGATGGGCTTGGAGCCAAACCGAGAATGCGATAGGTACGGCCGAGGGTGGACAAGGGCGGGGAGAGTGCTGGGACGAGCGCATTGCGCACATGAAGAGTCAGGGCTGTTTCCTGGTGATGCCGACCCGATCCTGACGACGAGGACGAGGACGATGAAGCGCGGCCCCCATCATGTCGAGGGTGTCCTCCCCGATGCGGTCCACTACGTGGATGGCCATAGCGATCGCCCGTGGCGCCTGCGCCGCGCCGTTCTGGTATCACAACCTTGGGGTCACCGCCGCCATCCATCGGAGGTGTTGTGTTGTCTGCAAGCCATTGCCGAAACAAGGACACCGCGAGCCAGTCTACGTACGCAGTCGAAGGAGCCACGCGCTCACCGCCGCGCGTGGTGAGATGCAGACGGAAAAGGCGAGCCTCAACGCGGGACACGGATTCTGCAAGTTCGTCAACCTTGTCCTCGATCAGATCAAGCACGGAATCTGGCAGGGCAGCACGCAGGCTCCGCTCGCCTGCTGGCCACTGCCCGACCACATGAACAAGCGCCTCCTGGAAAATGACGCGCGACCGAGCCATGTATCCCAGACGCAAGTAGCTGATCGGGTACTTTGCAATCTGGCGCCAGAGGCGGCTTTGGAACTGCAAGAGATGGTGGTCGACACGAGGCCCAACAAAGGCAAGCGCGTCGTACTCGTCGGCGACGGCAAGCAGGGATTTGCACTGGACATAGGCATCCGCGATGTTGACGCCGTCCAGGACGGGTGGGTAATTGTACATGATGCGGAAAAGGTTGTCGTAGTCACGGAGAAGATCGACCTCGTCGGCCGTAGGTGGCGGGAGGAGGGGAGAGGAGGTATTGTATCCGCCATAGCTGTCACGGTGGCTGCTGTGCCGAGAGGACGAATGTGAGAGGGCCAGGTTGGCGACAGATCGAAAAAAGCTGGGGTTACTATGAGTGGGTGCCGCCTTGCTCCCGTTGTTGCCTCCGGCGTTGCGGTATGAATACGGGTTGTTGAGAGTCGACGGTGCCCCACCAAAAATTGACTGAGGAGCGTCCACTGCTGACGTTGCTGTCCGGCCGCCGCCGCTGCTGCTTTCGCCCTTCTGCACTAGGATCGGCTTGTCATGCTCGCCTTCTCCAAGATCCAACTCGTACCTCCACCTCCGGCGAGGTTGGCCGCTGGCGGGCAGCGTGCTAGCGGTTTGTGCATCTTTCCCGCTCTCGCTCCCACTCCTGCTACAACTACCACCGGGCCTTACTCGAGCCACCTCGCCACCACTCGTCAGCGCACGTGAGCCCCCGTTGTCTGGTAGCTCTTCCCGCGGACTGACTACTTGCGCTCGCGACCACTCCTTGCTGGTGCTGGCCTCGAAGAATCCAGAGCATCGGGCTAGGGTATCGCGGTGTAGTAAGTATCGATTCTCATGGCCGGAACGAACGCGCACGACAATCTCGACATCGCCGGTGTTGGTGAAGATGGGGAACTCGTTAAGGTGGGCGTATGGAGAGGACGAGGACGAGCCGCCGATATGGCTGCGGTTGTAGCGGCGAGAGCGGGTGGAGGATGTATGCCCGCCACCGCCCGCCACCGAGGCGGCAGTTGGTGGTGGTGGTCCGCTGTGGCTATGGCTATGCCCGCTACCAACGCCGACACCGACGAGTGAAGAGGTGCCACGGACGGCGAGAGAGTTGTTGTAAAAGTGCTGGTCTGGTTGGGAGACCATGAGGACCGGTGAGGCACGAGAGAGGCCCCGCGCTTGCGGAAGCAAAATAAAAAAAGTAGGCCGGGCGGAGTGCGATCGTAGAGAGTGAGCCGTGTGCCTTGGAGCGTTAGGATGAGACAATCGAGGTGACGAAGCTTTAGGTCATAAAGTGCACCTTGTTCGGAGAACACCTGCGGCGAGGGTGTGGTACGTCGTGTGGTCGAGGGGAGAGGGAAAGCTGTTGGAAGCACCTCAGCGAGTTCACCAACGACTGGAGAATGCGTGAGAGGAGACGAGGAGCAGCCAGAGGAAATTCAGAGCTGGTCGACGACTTCGTGACTCGTGTCGCTACCAGCCTCCTGCAGGTCGCGAAAGATAAACAAGCAATTGGGCTGGGTTTTGGGAGCGAGCTCTGCTATCGTGTCGCACGGCCGTGGCAAGGCAACATGCATGGGGCCGTTTTGCTGGCAAAAAATGAGGGGAGGCCGCCTTTGGGGAGATGCTGGTGGTGCCGCAGCGTGCATGCGTGCATGCGTCTGGCTCGGTTAGGGGGCCGTGTGCCTTGCTTGTCGCTGCAGGCTACTCCTGCTGTGGGTGTGCGCAAGCAAAACCCAGGGGCTGTCAACGGTCAAAATATGTGAAATTCTGGATTTCGTGAAAATTATGAAGATGGAGGAGAAAGAAGAAACGTTCTCTGCTGAAAAGGCAAATAAATGAAGTGGCGAAGAGAGGCAGATGTTACTGACAAGAGTCACGGCAAGGAGATTTTCACATGGGCGAGCGGCAGGGGCAGGTTGGCAAGGCAGGATAGGAGAGGAGTGGCCAAGAAGAATGAAGGGATAAATTGGCACGAGAAGCGCAGAAGGCGAATGAAGAGACAGAGGAGGCAGGATGTCGGCTGTCGATTGGATGGCGCGACAGGGACACATCCAGACTAAGAAAGAGGGGAGGAACGAGAGCAAACATCGCCCCTACCGCTCTCTAAAGGAAAGAGCAAGAGAGTCAATCTTTGGGAAGACCCAAGCCTATGGATACTAGATTTGGGGAGCAACAGGAGCCCAGACTTTGACTCGAATTGCAGCCAACAAGAGAACAGGCACATGGCGATCACGGCGGGAAGGAGTGACTGGATGGTGTTGTTCTGCTGTGCACCGAAACTCGTAGGAAAGAGTAGCTGGGCGCTAAACGGCAGGCACAACCACCATCTCGAGTCCTCTATCGCGAGTTTGGGTTTCTGTTGAACCGGCAAGCGTTCCCATCTGTCGATATTTCTCTAATACGCTCGTTGTTTCTGGGTTCTTCCTGGACTTCAACTACCTGGTAAAACGAGGCTTTTCTCGTGCAGAAACCGGACAAGTTTGTGAGGCTGTGTACATGAGAGCGCAGCACACCACTTGCGGTGCAGTCGTTTGCATATTGTACAACATATTTGGTTTGGACCTGCACGGCGGAAGACAGAAGACAAAATCTGTCAAGGTCGTTCACCTCGACGACGATTCCACCTTGCCTCGCTTGCCTACGGAGCAGTATCTTCTCGAGGATGGCGAAATGCCCTTGGAATCGGTTTCAACCCTCCTCGCGCTGGTCTTACTTTCTCTAGGCATATCTGGAACATGATTGGCTTGCTCTCGTTTGCTTCTGGACGCTGGTGGGCAGCATGGGTTGGCCATGCGTCTGTAGCTCTTGATTGGCCAGCACGGACGAAGAGGAGCAGAGAAGTGTCCAAGCGTGCTATGGGTGAAGAGGCAAGATGGAAAGACAAGAGAACAAGGGGTCTTCGGAGAGAGGACAGCCATGCAGGGGGCTTTTCTGCCTCAGATCTCCTCCTCCGTGCCGCACTGTCTTAATTAGTTGATCATCACTGGCTGACATGCATATCACTGGCACGAAAAGAAGCATACCAATGGTTTGGGTATTTTCTTTGCAAAGGTACGAATTCGTTAACACATGAATTTGATTGCGTTTTGTTGGTTGAGCTAAAAAATACAGTTGTGCAATAAATTGACGAAATTGAAAAAATTGACAAAAATGAGAAATTGATTGGAGCAAAATCAGAGTCCCTGATTGACTCGGGAACCTTTTGAACACCTGCCGTGAACTTCGATAAATGCAACAAGGAAAAATGAAAAGAAATATCCCGCTATTGTTTACCTTCTCGCCGCTGTGCGGTTTTTATTTCGCTGTTAATTTTCTGTTTGTTGTTCGCTCGTCTGTTCAGTGCCGATCGTGAAAAGTCCCCCGACAAAAACAAATAAGTCGATAGCCATCCCAAGTGTTGCGCCGCCGCCAGTGCCCACAAGTCGCCGCGTCGCTTGCGCAGCCAGAGAAACACCGTTTTGGAAACGCAAAAGATGCAAGCCCATGAGAAACAAACGCCTTCCATTCGAGTAATTGTTGTGCAAATGTTCCCTGTCCGTTTAGACCATGTCCATCTCGACGTCTGTGGTAGCGGTGGCCGGGCCGGCTGGTAATACAGTCGCAACCTCCGAGGGAAGGGGAGTGCCAGCGGCACCCATCGTTTGCGTGCCGTCGAAAACAGGCGGGGAGGACTTGAGATTGTCGAGAGCGCGTTGAGCGTTGCTGCTGACAAGCCGACCCTGACGAAGGTTCTCTGCAAAGAGAAAGTACCCCTCGCGAGCCTCTACGAGGTACGATTCAAGACCCTTGCTCTCGAGCAGGATCTTGGGTTCCGTTACAGGGTAGTGGTTTTCGATGTAGCGCGCCCAGCCGCGTGCGGCCGCCTGGATGTGCTCATCGTCGCTGAGGCGGTTCCAGCCAATGCCGAGGTGCAAGGTAAAGTCATCGATAACGGGTTGGGAAATTCCGCCCGAGGCGCTGCCGTCAGGGGTCATGGGCGACGGATCGCGCAAGTCGCGCTTGGGACTGGAACGGCTGCTGCGTGCGCTCTCTGGAGACTCAACGTGGGCCGAGAGGTCGAGGCGTGATGACTTATGGCTCCGGAGTGACGGGCGGTCTTGCGCTTGGCGTTGCTGCTCAACAAGGGCCTCCTCTTTTCTCGTGGCTTCCAGCGCCGCAGCCTTCTCCTCGAGCCACGTGCCTGATTGATTGCTGGCGTCGTGGATGTAACCGCTGCCCTTTTTGATGAGGACCATGCCGGGGCCGTACTCCCACTCGTCCTCGTCTTCCTTGACAGGCTCAACGGCGGGGGGAGCTTTTTCGGGGGAGTCGAGATTGACGGCAGCCTCGTCCCGTGACCGCTTGCGGCCCCGAGGTGGAGCCGTTGGCTTGCGTTGGCCAATGTTTTGCGACCATGCAGATGGGTTGCCAAAGGGCGAGGATTGCTGCATTGCATACGGGCGGTCAAAGGGGAGCTGGTGCGCTGCTTGGGACGTCATTGTAAGAACTGGTGACGACGTGCGGTGGAAAGATGCCATGGTGACTTGGCTGTGCTGACTTTGGATAGTCAGTGGGAGGCAGCAGGGTTGAGATGAGGCTTTGAAACTAGAGAGAGCGGCACAAAGTATACAAATAGTGATTGAGGTGTAGAATCAAAAAGAACTGGACGTAAATGTGTAAGTAATGCAGGGGCGAAGGTGTGCGAGGAGGAGCAGAGACGGCGAATTGAAGCTACAACGAGCGAAAAAACTGTGAGGCACGCGAGCAGTGTAAGTAGTGAATACAAATGGCACTAAAAGATGCAGAGGAGATACCAATTGGGCCTCGGAGAGTTATCGAGTGGTCGGTTAAAGAGATGGAGGAATTGAAGCTGGCCGTGGACGTGTTGTCAACTTATAGGTAGAGGCAATGTTGGCAGTGGTCTGGCAGTGGTAGTAAGATTTGAGGTGGTTGTTATGATGAGGATGGGATAGGATGAGGAATTAGAGGTGGGAGAAGGTGGGCACGAGTATGGAGGAAGAATAGATGTTGAAAAGGATAGCAGTTACAAATAGTAAATAGGAAAGAGCAACGCGGTGTGGAGGGAAAGTGGAAGGGGGAGGGAATAGATTTTATGTGAGAGGAGGTTTTGAATTCAAAAGTGAGAAGGAAAGAGCGAGCGTGGAGATGTAAGAAGGAAGGAAAGAGACTGAGTGGGAAGGAACTATGGGCAATATGTGAGAATTGGTTCTCTGGGAGAGCAATGGACGATGAAGGAAAGACGGGGGGGGTACATGTGAGAAGAGAAAGGAAGGAAACAAGCAAATAAGAAGGGAGGATATGGGAGAAAGAGTGGCTAAGAAGGACGTGAACGTGCAGATGGACGAAGGAAGGTCGGTAGAGGTGAATAAAAGAAAAAGGAAAAAGAAATAAAGATTAAAACGAGAGAAGGCGAGAAGGGCGAGAAGAGAGAAGGAGACAAAGATAAAAACAGGAACAGTTCCATTAAGAGGTAACAGGCTTTGTACTTAAATTTAGTATGTGTGAGGCTGGGAGAACAAAGTGTTTCTTAAGTATTACACTAGCAGAATCTGGGCCAAAATCTTTTGGCGCTACCATCTCCAACTGCTTTTTGAGGAAACTCGAAGGCACGACCGCACAACAACCCTTAACTGACACGATCCTGTGTTACTAAGATTTGCGAAGCTTTTGAGACAGAACACCACGAAGCCCGAAGAAGGGTACCGATGCCCACTGGTCCTGTGTTGTCCAGCCGTGCAGCCGTTGCATCTAACAAACAGCCTTCTTTTAGCAGAGGCACTTGTTGTTCTTCTCATTTGTTCTTTATTCAGTCTCCATACGACTGTCAAAGTTTTCTCTCTTATTCGTCCGTTTTGTCTTGGACTGCGGTAGGAGCGTCTGGCCAACTGCGTCCTGCCGACTTACACCTGCTTGGCTTGACAAAATGCTCCAGCTGTGAAGACATAGCTTGGGGAAACAGACTGGGTAGATAAAGGATGGAAGGATCTGGGTGACGGCACATATTGTCACAAAAGCACAGCCAAAACTAACATGGAATGTCAAATGCCCTCTGCAAGATAATACATGTTGGCGATGAAGACGACATATTGGTGTGTTGGGAGTGGGGGATGGCAAAGTATACGAAGAACGAGGTCGGTGACAAGCAGGACAAGACCGAAAAGACGGGGCGTGTCCAGCAGGGACGGAAGGGATTTGGGGAGATGGAGTGGCCCTGTTCTGTTCTGGGGCGGTTGGTTGTCTGTTTGCCTTGCCGGAACGGAGAACGATGCAGGGTGATGATTCGCGGCAGACCAGCCGTCAAAGGGAGCAGACGAGGAGGAGGTGGGTAAGAGTGAGGGCGAGAGGAGCAAAGCGGCTTCTCCACAGGCAGCTGGCGCCGCAAGGTTATTGCTCCGTGCCGAGAGTGTGCCTGTATTATCGCACTGTATTATGTACTGTACTGTGCTGTGCTATGCCCTGCCGCTGCGACGGCAATCAATCCCCCACGGGCGCCACTCTGGCAATTGTCCCCGCCCACTGTCAGCAGGGCAAGAGCGCTCCCTCGCGTGATTTCATCGAGGGCGCCGGCACTCTGGCCAGACCCAGTCTTTGCCAACGCCCTTCTACTTGTGGACTAACAAAATGGGCACAATTTGGCACACGTTCCACGGCAAACATGATGGCTCGATTGTACCTCTCGTCGTCTTGCGAAGCGGTTGCCAAGGCTAGAGGAGCGATTGAGGCATTCTGGTAACGCAAGATGGAAGCACGCAAGTCGGCGAGTGGGTGCATGAGTGTCCTCGAAGGAGGCACCTTTGGACGCCCGGACCTTATGGCTGGATGGAGATGCGTCTGGTATGGGTTGCCTTGAGTCAACGCATTACTGTAGGTTTTGTGCACGATATTATTCACAACGCACAAACAGGCCTGTGCCCATAAAAGACTCGCAAAAAAGCATAAAATTATGTCCTTTGGTTTGTACTGTGCATAAAGACATCTTCACAAAGACGCAACACCAATGTCAAACTTCCAGATCAAACAGTATTTTAGTACACGTCGTCGTCCATCGCCCTCGCGCTTTAGTTAGACAACCTCTTCCAGCACATCTGGCACGTCGTCATCGCTGCCGGCATTGACACCCCCGAAGAATTGCTGGAATTCACAGCTCACTCGGACCACTCGCGAGGGTTCTTCAAAAATTTTGAAGTCGGCGGGCTCTCGGTCGCGCCCTGTCAGTGGGAAAACATCTGGCTGCTGGTTGGTGCTGGGAGGCTGCTTAGAGTGTTCAGGGTCTCTTTCCTCTGCTCTTGCAGCGCGTCTGTCTATTGCTTCCAAGTCGTCATCATGTGATTGCGAGCGGCGAGGAGTGCGCACTGGTCTCTACCGACCAGTCCAGTTAGTGTTTTGTTACCACCACCTGTCCTGCTTCCAACAGCCACATCATGGCTTACCCGATGCTCAGGAGTCACGATCGGTCGTCTCCGTGCCATTCCAACGGGCGAGGAGAATGGACCTTCAGCCACAGACGTTCCCGGATACCGATCAACCTGCGGCTGGTTCACTTCATTTGGGGTGTTGTTTGCACCGTCTGCCACTGATGCATTTGCGTCAGCTCCCGTTGTATACTGGCGCTCCTCTTGTCGCTAGCGAGGAACTTGATTGGCAAGCGGGCTCGTGGCGATTTCCCGCTCGGCAGCTGCCCAAGCTGGATGCGGCCTGCGGGGTGGCAGAGACAGCCATCGAGGCGCGGCGTTGTCGTCATATGGGCCGGCCTGAGAAAGAGCCTCATTTTGGCTCCGGGTGATATGAGCAAATACTCTTCCATGTTGTTGAGGTGTCGCCATGTTTACGTCTTCGCTTCGCTCAGCAGCGTGGCCTGCCTCACTATTGCCTGCAGTCTGACTGTTGATGCTGCTGTTGCCACCGCGAGTACGAGTTTCCGTCAAGGCCGGCACCGGATGGGGCGCATCTTCCATGTAACTGTCATCCATCCCCGGTTCGGCACGTGCGTGCAAGGGCGAGGCATCTGGCTGGCCGTCCTTTGTTGATGCCACCGCCGGTGATGTCAAAGCCTGTGCAGCGGTGTACGGAGGCTGCTCTTCGGACCTATCAAAGACGCGTTGTTTGCTTGTTTGCTGGCCGATGTGATTCGAAGTCTGGGTTTCTGGGTCGTCGGAAGACGAGCCTCGACGCACCACAAGGTTGTTTACATCCTCTACTGTGACAGAGAGGGCCGTGGGGTTGAGACGAATCATGATGGGCGGTGTCTAACGTATGGGGGAACAATGTCGATGTGCTGTGTGATGAGCTGTGCAAGCCTTGATTGGGCTTGTTTTGAGCCCGCGTCCCGGGCTTTTCATGACCGTTGGAGGCAAGAACATAGATGACGGGGCGACACAGGGAAGGAGCGGATGGCAGGCGGTTTGCTCTTGCCATTTCTGGCCGCGATCCCATTGTTCGACGCTCCCACGAGCACCACCGCGAGTACACGGCGCTAGCTCGTATGAAAGGCAGGAACAGCTTTGTTGTTTGTTTGTGCCTTCAGGTCCTGGCCTAGCTAACTGCTTTGTAAATGACCAGTGCGATTAAGTGCATGTAGACTACGTAGTACATACACACTGTGCCTTTTTCATCACGATTTTAAGTTGCATTGTGCACAACGACAAATCCGAGATAAAATTAGACAATACTTAAACCTGTGTACATAGTAAGCTACGACGCAGTCTATCTCCGGAGTTGGTGTGCGTACCAGCCGAAGCATTGCGTCGACTTTATTACGAGGCCAAGCTTCCCAGATCGAACTTTGGCGGATGGAGTAGCTAATTTCCCATTCTTCTCCACTGCGCCAGGGAAAGCTGAAGCTGAGACGCTGCAGAGACAACCTGGCGAGTGACCAGCACAAAAGAAAGCACGATGATAACGGCATGAGCTTGTGCGCGGTCCGCAAAGGGCACTATGGCGCCTCGAAGCTATATGACGCGGTGTTCAGCGTGGTGATTCGAGTGAGGCTCTTGGCTCTGGCGATGCCTTTGCAACATCTTGTTCGCCTAGCATCTATGTTGTACTGATCTGAACTGCTGCGAAGCTAAAGACACATCTTCTCTGCTGCTTCCAATCGCCGTTCGTTCATAGACTAGGCGAACCCTGCCCAAGCCAGGTTGGTAGAGCAGGAGCAGCGGGACCTACCAGCTCGAAGCAGGGATTCACCTCTTGGAAATGCCCAATTTCCCAAGGTTGTAGCCTGCCTTGTTCGGGACGACCTCCAAAATAAAATAAAAAAATGCCCCGTAACACTCGTACTGCTTGAAATCGTGGACGCGCGATTCTGATTGTGCTGAGAAGAGACTCTAGTAAGAGCTGTCCACATCGCAAATTGCAGAAGACGGAAGGACCGCAGTTGACGTCGACAGGAAAATGGAGCACAAGGCAGGCACGACCAGTCCATTCTACGCCACTAATAGCTAACACGAAGTGTCTCCGGCGGGCAAATATTGCGCTGCGTTTTGGCTGCTGTCCGTCCTGTTAGCGATTTCCCACGCAACATAGGCGGCGCATCTGCACCACCATCACGCTACACTGCTCCATGTGGCAGTAAGCACCGATAATTTACCTGGCACTTTCCCGCTTGGTGGTCTCTTTTTCGATTGCTCGTCTCCGCCGTAGGCCTTTTGTTCGTTCCTTCCTCATCCAAGTCGGCCTGGCCATTTTGTCAATTGGGCTGCTTCACAGCAGCGACGCTTCCAGTCCTGCTCCCACCTCCTTTTCTATTTCAAGCGTCATCGTTTCTCGCCGTCTGGCCTCTGCGTCTTCGTTTCATCTCGCATTTCCCGCTGGCCACGCACGACCGGCACCTCACAACCCAAGCGCGATCGATCGAACGACCTCACTTGGCGACTGGTCCGGTGACAGGCGCCCAAACAGACTGGTAGGACCCCATTCACGGCCTTTTCTTTCGATATTCTGCTCTGGCCTCAATTTCACCCTTTTCGATTCGCACTTTTGAACCGGTTGTCGAGACGATAGCCACCTTCAGTTGCACCTCCCTTTGCCTTTTTGCTATCCCTCTTTTCCCACCCTTCATACGTCAAGGCGACGTTGCTAATGCCGACGCCACCACAACCAGTTTATGGCATACCCGGCCACGTTCGTACACTTCGATCTTCTGTTTCGTAACCTTCTCGTGCTCGTTGATTCTCTTCGACCTTTGGGCGTCTGCCTTTGTGATTCCTTTTCGTGCGCTCGTGTTCCGGCCCTGCCACCATCGTCCGCAGTGCGTGTTGCAGTCGTCACCCTGCATCCTTCTTGGCCAACAAAAACCAACCCGCTCTTTGCACAGCCCTCCTCGAATTAGTCGCAGCCCACGAACCTTAACGTCGTGACAACTTCAACTCCCGCGATACGAAGACGTCTGGCGAAACCAAACACTATCGATTTGGTTGTTCGACGCATTGACGGGTTCCGCCAGATGGGATCAAATGCTGGATTGGGTACCCTGGCTGCTTCCGTCCTTGGATGTCAATATTGCGGCGTGCACAATTGTGGACAGGGGTGTTTCTTCGAATGCGGTTGCCGAACCTCGACCGTGCACAACCCTAATCTGAATCTGCCTCTTGCTTGCCCTCACCGTTGCTGAGAGCCGAACATTCGCACCAACAAACCCGCCAGCAGGGGACAAACCCGTCACCATCGCCGCCATGAACGGGGACCTGAGCCTCTCCAAGGCCTTGGGTGGCTTGCGTATTGCAAACCCCGACGACACGGCGTCGCCGACCATTGACACCGATTCGGAGCCCCGGGAGGCGTTCCCGCCATTTCAAGCGTCTCCCGATCCGCAAGCAACCTACAGCTCACAGTCGGCCTCGCACTCGTCGACCTCGCTTCCAGTCCAACAGCAGGTCCCATCACGCGGGCCAAGTCCACTCGCTAGCCAAAGGAGACCACAGGACGATGCATCGGCTCTTTTCAAGTCGGCGCAAGTAAACCTCAGCAATGTGCCGACCCCTGAACCTACTGGGAGAGCGCCGTCTGATCCCCATCTGCAGACGCAATACTCAGCATACAGACAGAGTTCCGGTTCTGTCGGGGCGGCGTCGTCCGCAAGGCCCATGTCAACTTTGTACACCAGCTCTGGCTCCGGGGCCACCACAGACCCAGCTTCGAACTCACCCACGAGCTATGGTGCTTTACGAAGCAACGAACCAGCTCGTGCGGCGTCATATCGGCAGCCTTCTCGAAGCGAGTCTCGCTCTCAACACCCCCCCACCTCATATATTCCTCCCGCGCCGTCGTCAGAGACGAATCACACGGACCGGACATACAATGGACCGCGCCAGAGCATCCCCCTCGCTTCAGGAAGCAGCCCCCTTCCGCCACGACGAAGCTCAAAGGGCATGGGTGGTGGCTACGTTTCTATCCCGGCCAGCTCAGGTCCTGCGTCGTCTGGACCACCTGTAGCCCACGGGATGGAAACCGCCGTGTCAAAAAGCAGTGAGGAGTGGAAAGAGCGGGGAGCAGCCGTGAGTGTCAGAAAGGAAACGGACGCATCCGGAAAGCCTGTCTTCAGGACAGTCAAGAAGGGTGTGCAAGACTTTTCTTTTGGTCGGATACTGGGCGAGGGCTCTTACAGCTCGGTCTACCTTGCAACTGACCGTCAAAGCTTAAAGGAGTACGCTATCAAAGTTCTCGAGAAGAAGCACATCATCAAGGAGAAGAAAGTCAAGTACGTCAACATCGAGAAAAACACACTCAACCGCCTCACGGAACACCCTGGCATTGTGCGGTTGTACTACACGTTCCAGGACGAACAGTCTTTGTACTATGTTTTGGATCTGTGCAGCGGAGGAGAGCTTCTTGGCATTTTGAAGCGAACGGGAACCTTTGACGTAGAGTGCACACGCTTTTACGGCGCTCAGATTCTTGACGCCATCAGGTACATGCACTCAAGAGGCGTCATCCACCGCGACCTCAAACCAGAGAACGTGCTTTTGGACGAAAACATGCACGTCAAGATTACCGACTTCGGCACAGCAAAGCTTCTTCCCGACCCAAGAGACCCATCAGCAGCCGACGGCAATGGCACGGGCGGCTCCTTGACGTCACAGGGCGACGGCCGTTCGGCGTCTTTTGTGGGTACGGCGGAATACGTCAGCCCTGAACTTCTTATGGATAAGTCTGCAAGTAAAGCAAGCGATCTCTGGGCATTCGGCTGCATAATCTACCAACTTTTGGCTGGCCGACCACCATTCAAGGGTGGATCCGAG
This sequence comes from Sporothrix globosa, assembly GCA_001630435.1. Classification (NCBI taxonomy): domain Eukaryota; kingdom Fungi; phylum Ascomycota; class Sordariomycetes; order Ophiostomatales; family Ophiostomataceae; genus Sporothrix; species Sporothrix globosa. The sequence goes on from LVYW01000002.1 coordinate 3,370,747, forward strand.
TATATGACATTCCAGAAAATCGTTAACCTGGAGTACGAATTCCCACCCGGATTCCCGCCAGCGGCTTGCGATTTGGTGGAGCGGTGTCTTGTTCTGGAGCCCGCCAGGCGGCTGACAATCGAACATATTATGAACCACGAGTTCTTTAATGGCCAGCCATTTGGGCGCGATCTGTGGCGTACAAAGGCGCCAAGGCTTCGGCCGTACATGCCACCTACACAGGAGGCACACGTTATCCAGCTCAATGGGTCGGCCGCCCCGCCCCAGTCGATACCTACATCAAGGGGTGCAACTGGGGGTGTATCCAGTCCCAGCGGGAAAGCGGGTGCGATAGGATCCCAGACGTCGCCAAACAATGGTCAGCGGCCTCCGAGGATTATTACGGAACTTCCTCCCCCAACGCAGCTGGACCTTGACTGGTCACCGGTACTGACACGGCAAAACGAACGTATTCTCAAGCTGGGTGACCTCATGGTTGTGTCGACGCCAATCCCCAACAGCCCTCATGGCAAGTCGGAAGGAGACGGTCACAAGAAACTTTCCCGGTTCTTTGGCGGCAACACAACGAAGAAGCGGCAGCGGTTGGTCATGGTCACGTCGAGCGGGCGTATTGTCTTTGCACCAGCAGGCGGAGACGAGAAGAAGGCGAAGCAAGAGATCTCGCTTCTGAATTCAGACTGTGTATGGAGGACTCAGACCGACGCCAAGGGACAGCCTATTTGGTGTGTCGATACGGTAAGTCGAACACATTTGGTGGCACGTGCGTGGTCATGTATACTGTGGAATGACTGCTGACAGACTCGTAGAATGGCACGCATTATGTTTTCGAAGAACCAAAGCAGGGCTCTCTAGACGGTGGTATGGCCGCTGTCGAAGATTGGATCGAGTCTCTGGAGCGGGCCAAAGATCTTGCCCTGTCGCAAAACATTCTTGCGTCGTACCGGAGCGAGGAGTTTGGTGACATGTCTTCATCAATGTCCAGCCCTGCTAGTACGCTCGGCGGCCGGATGAACCACCCCGGACGCAGCCAGAGCAACGGTGACGATACAATTATCTCAGAGCGGAAACGAAACCGCTTCAGCAAGCGGCAATCGAAGAACGGACTCGGTGCCCAGTTTTAAGACGGCACAGCTCCCTTGGGCCTCGTCACAAAGTTTCTTATCCTACTCTACGACGACCAGACAGAACACTTTTTTGGTGGCCTTTTTATGTTGCATCATCTTGGTGGAGTCTTTATTTTCTTTCGTTTTCTTGCCATTGATTGCTTTCCATAATGCGGTTCACTTCTTTGTTTTGTTTTATGTTGCATTCTACCACCGTCCAATTCCCTTCTCCTTTGTTTTATGCCCTTCTTTTTTGAATTCAACATGGCATCCTGTTCTTCCATAGCATTTTGTAATTTGGCATTTTACTTTTGAAGCGTGGCGCCGGAAATACATCAGAACAGCCACATCAACCATCATCGCAAAACAAAAGCGACTCGACTTTGGGCTCTGGAAAAACTGTAATACTACGTCTAGTCTTTTCAGCTTGATACTGTGGACGATACAAGAGTGATCATGACCAAGAAAACTTGGCGTCTTTATGATGGTACACGTGACTTCATGCCCATGTTCAAAGGACTATGTACAGGTACATATTTTGTTGCATGGATTTGTATATGTCTGTATGTACCAGACACATATAGCCTACATGGCAAGCAGACACACCCGTCTGGGCGGGCCCGACCTTTTTCCTGCCCCCCAAGTTGGCCTGGTCTTTGCTCGTTTGAAAGAGGCGCGTCGTCCCGTGTCCTCTCCCCTTCTCTACCCTTTTATTGCTCCTTTCCCTCTGACGATTCTCCTCTTGCCACGGCCAAAAACGAGGCCCTATATCGCATCGCATCTTTCGGCCAACCTTGCTCTTTCCGTTTTCGCAAACAACGTCAGCCCAGTGCTGCGACACAGCGGAACCCCACCCGAACTACTGAATTACGGAGTACGGGGAGGAAGGCTCGTTTTTAAACGGAGACTCCGGCCCAGGTTAAGGTGCTACGGGGCGTCTTTGGTCGCAATAGGCTCGTTCGTCGCCCTTTGCCGCGTTTTCTTTGGGGGCTCATTTATTTCCTTTTATTTCCTCTTTTGTGTTTCGCCTCTCCACTTCTTTGCAGCTGCTTCTTTCATTCCATTCACTTGGCAAAGTCCCGACAGGACATCGTTCAAGGCTGATTTGACTTCACGAGGAGGACCATCCCCTAGTCTGACAGTGGACAGAAACCGGAGAACACGGTGTATTACAAACGATCCTCGTCCTCTTGATCTTGACCAGGGTGTCATACAGCGAAAATGCAACCGGGCTTCCGTCCCTATCCACAACAGATGCCGCCGCAGCGGTCGCCCCATGGCAATGCGCGACGCGGCGGGCCAGGTACGTAATACGGCGCGCGACTGGGTGGCTCTTTCCTCTCAGGAACGGCCAGTTGTGGAGGACAAAGAAAGCTACAGCGTAAAATTGGAGAGGCAAGGCAAAGCCCAGGCGGCAAGGCCCCCAGAAAAAAACGAAATTTACCGCCTAGCACGGTCGCGCACCTTCTGTTTTTGGCTTTCTCTCACGCTCTGTCGTCAATTTTGATTCTGAGTCGCCCTTTCTTTACCCTTTTTCGCTGCAACGCACTTTCCGTGTAAAACAAACAAGGGCGAACGAAAAGGAACAACGAAAGGCACGGCGAGACAAAAGGAAACAGAAAGAGCCCAAGGAGACAAAAGATCGACGCCGTGCAAATCGTTAGACAACGCGAAACTGGGGCAGAAAGGAACCTGGACCCATCAAAATAGTGGCCACAAAGCCAGAAGCCAGCGGCAAACCGCCCCCGTTTTCGTTCTTGTCCTCACTAACGTTTTTCCGAACCTTTTTTCTTAGCCCCCATGATGGCTCCTGCTGGCGTGGCGCATCACGGCATACTACAACACGCGCCAATGCCTATGCAACCGCAACATCCTCACCAGCATCAATTGGCGCCGCAACCTCACCATCCACACCTCGCCCAGCAGCAGCAGCAGCAGCAACAGCAACAGCAGCAGCAGCAGCACGCTGCGAACGTGCATTCCATGACCATGGCCCCCGGAGCGCATCACCACGGCGGCGCGCCGGTCCCCATGGCGCAGCCGCACCACCTGCCACCACACCAGGCACACCAACAACACCAGCAGGCGGCCGCTGCGGCCGCCGCGCAGCAGGCCCAGAACAATGCCATTGAGGCGGCCAAGCGGCGCAGCCGCAAGCCCACGGACAAGACGATGCCGGACGGCGTGGAGGGCGTCGTGGTGGGCGACGGCGTGCAGCGGTACCGTGACCTGCGCGACTTTGAGCGGCGGCTGGACGCGACGATGACGCGCAAGCGGCTGGATATTGTGGACAGCGTGCAGCGCAATGGTCCAAAGGTGGGTTTGCCCCGAATTCCACGGACGCTCGATCGGCCTGACCTGACGCTCAATTGTGACTGACTTTGGCTACAGAGATACAAGACACTGCGCATCTGGGTCAGCAACACGGTCGAAAACCAGCTGTGGCAGACGGACAGCGCCGGGGTCAACGTCGACAGCTTTGATTTCTCGACCAATGCAGAAGCGTCGTACCGCGTGAAGATCGAGGGGCGCCTCCTAGACGACGACGAGGACGACGAGGGCGCCGAGGGCACCGACGAGACCAAGACAGACGAGAGCAAGGCCGCCAAGGAGGCCGGCAACGAGGCCGGCGGTGGTGATGCGATGGAAACGGACGACGCTGCTTCTGTGAAGCCCAAGCCGCCTCGGTACCGGTTTACACAGTTTTTCCGTGCCATGTCGGCGGAGTATGTCGTCAAGAAGGCACGGGCGGCGGCACAAAACGGCGGCAACGATGCAGAACCGCGGCCGGTCGAATGGAAGCGCCCCGAGCAACGGCCACCCAACGCGCCAGGCCAGCCCAACCTCCCGTCGGCGCCGGTGCCCGAGTTTGACGAGCTGACGTTCAAGCGGCCGGGCGACGATAACATGAACATTGTGATCAACCTGTTCCGGTACGAGGAGCCCGAGCGGTTTGAGCTGGACGACGTCCTGTCCGACATTGTGGACATGCAGGAGGCGACACGCGCCGAGGCCGTCATGGGCCTGTTCGAGTACATCCGGCTGCAGAACCTGCAGGAGGACGAGGAGAAGCGCAACTTCCGCTGCGACGATTTGCTGCGCAAGCTCGTCAACAACGACATCGGCTATGTGCCGATGCTGCACGAGTACGTCAACGCGCACATCCGCCCGCTGCCGCCCATCCAGCTGCCGTACACGATCCGCGTCGACGAGGCGTTCCACCGCAACAACCCGCAGCCGACCATCTACGACGTGCGCGTCACCGTCGACGACCCGCTGCGCGCGCAGCTGCGACCGTTTGTGCAGAACCCGCAGTACATTGGCCTGCTTCGCGACGTGGGCGTGCTCGACGAGCAGCTGGCCGTGCTGGTGCAGGCCATCAGCATGTCCAAGAGCAAGCACGAGTTCTTGAGCGGACTGGCACGCGACCCGGCACGCTTTGTGCGCCAGTGGCTGAGCTCGCAGAAGCGCGACCTCGACGTGATCATGGGCGAGTCGGTGCGCGGCGGCGCTGGCAGCGACCTGGCGGGCGAGGCTTGGCGGCGCGGCGGCGCTGGCAGCGTGTGGGTGTCGCAAAACGCGCGCGAGAGCGTCAACTTGCACCTGGCAAAGCAGCCCCTGATCCCGCGGACGGCATAGGAGTGCTACAAGTACGGGGAGCGGGCGACGTTATGGGACTAGGATGTGGTAAGGGAAGGAGTACAGGCTTGGTTTGTTTGTCTTGTCTAGTCTTGTTTTTCTTGTTTTTCTTTTCTTTTTTATTGCTCATCCATTGTCGATTTACTGGTGTGGCTCTGAGGCATCGGGTCGCCAATAATGAGGAAATTATTCCTTGCGCCTTGACTTTCTATCTTTTATCAGGTGTTTTCGTCCAACTATCATGTAGTATTAGTTTGCTTATCTCGCCATAACTCTATCCAACGGTTTTCTTTTTCTCATATTATTTGTAAAACACAATCTAAGACCACTAGCAGCATCCAAGTTGTATGATGCGCAGCCAGTCTACTTTGTACCAAACGTGGTTTGTCATTGTCCGGTTCATCTCCATTAAAGTCCGAACTGACATCACACATCGGCACTCCGCATTTCGCGAAGCCCCTCACTTACAACTTGGGAAGGCGCCGCCTGTCTGGCGCCTTGCCGACTTGCCTTGCCAGCTTATCACTCAAATAGAAGGAGCGACTGCCATCACCATCCTACTCCGCCACCTTTCTCAGTCAATATCCTAATTTTCCCTCTGCTCTCACCAAATTGTACCTTTCTTGTATTTTGAACTTGGCATCAACTTTCAACTCTCATCGACCTTTCAGCTATCAAAACTAAAACTACAATGTCTGTCTTCGGGTCTGGCAACACCGCTGTTATCACGGGCGGCGCCTCCGGCATCGGTCTTGCCTTGGCCGCCAAGTGCCTGGCCAGCGGTATGCGGGTCCTCGTGGCCGACAAGGACGCCGCCTCGCTAGCTGCCACGCCCAAGCATGCAGCTCAGCTCGCCGAGAAGCTGTACGGAGGAGCGTCGTCGTCTGGCTCGCTGACGACGCACACGCTGGACGTGTCCCAGCTCAAGGACTGGGCCGGGCTGCGGTCGGCCGTCGAGGACACCAACGGGCCCTTCAAGGGCCGCGTCAACCTGCTCGTGCTCAACGCGGGCGTCGGCGGCAGCACGCCGTGGACGGACGTCGCGGCGTTCCACAAAATTTTGGACGTCAACCTCTGGGGCGTCATCCACGGCATTGCGACGCTGCTTCCGGTCGTGCAGTCGACGGCCGCCCGGGCCAACGACGCGCCCACGGCCACGACGACCTCGATTGTCATCACGGGCTCCAAGCAGGGCATCACCAACCCGCCCGGCACGAGCCCCGCCTACAACGCCTCCAAGGCTGCTGTTCGTGCGATCGCCGAGCAGCTCGCGTACGACCTGTCCAAAGAGGACAGCAAGGCAAACCAGCCCAAGACGGGCGTGCACCTGCTCGTGCCTGGCTGGACGTTTACGGGCCTCAGTGGCAACGACCCAATCAAGCAGCACGGCGACGACGCGGACAAGCGGCCGAAGAAACCCGAGGGCGCCTGGTGGCCCGAGCAGGTGGTCGACTACCTGCTGGAGGCGATGAAGGCCAACAAGTTCTACGTGATCTGCCCAGACAACGACGTGACGGAAGCCATGGACAAGAAGCGCATCCTGTGGTCGGCGGGCGACATTACCGAAGGCCGCGAGCCGCTGTCGCGGTGGCGGCCCAGTTACAAGGACGCCGTGGACGCGTGGATGAAGAAGTGAAGGAGCATAGACGCACATATGTGTGCACGATAGGCAGCCACCGGTGGTGAACGGGATGTAGCACGACGAAGTACAAAAAAAGGACACATTATCCATACAGAAAAAAGATTTGTTATTCGTGAATGCCGACGGAGTGCGAAGGACAAGTGGCACGATGTATATAGACCATTTGAGAATGTAGCCTTAATTATGTCTCGTGTCGCCTGCTCCCGAGCCCTTCCGCTGGCGTGATCAGCGGCCAGTTTGTCTCCCGTGAGAGGAGAGCTTGTGTAAGCCGATGCAAGCACATCTGGAAGAGACTGAAGATTGCCGCGTTGCTCGAATCGACCTATAGCACCTTTTGGTCACCAGGCTGCCGCCGACTCCGTGCATATCGCAAGACATCTGACTCGGTAGCCGGTGCCGTCTCTATTCTGTATGGTTTGCTCTGTCGTGTTGTGGCCAACAGTTCCCCATCTGATATTCAACCCTTGCGTGCCTTCTTGCGTCCCAGTGCACTCCGCCCAACGTCCTCGTCGCTGCTGTCGTCGCCGCCGTTGCTGTAGTGCTTTTTCTTGGTGGCAGCGATTCTCTCATCCTCCCGTCGCGAGGCCGATTGCGGCGCAACCATGAGCTGCCGTGCCTTGAGATTTCGTGCTGTTGCCGTCATGCGCACATCCGTTCTCAGGCTCGGGCCCTGGCTATGTTGACCCTGGCTCTGTTTCTGCACGCCACCTAGGGAATCGCTGCCACCGCGTGCCGTGCCCACGCCGCCAAGTGGATTGGCTCGGCTGTATTTCTGGAAGCCGGCCTCGAGCTCGTCCTGCACCTGTGCAAAGGATGGGCCTGTTGATATTGATGTCCATGTCGATGTCGTCGTCGCTGCGGATACTGCCCCGGCCGTGTTGGTGCCTGTGATGGGGGATGGCGAGGCCAACGCTGCTACCCAGTCCGTGTTACTTTGCGCCTCCGGTTTTGTCTTTGCCTTGGCCTTGGCCTTGGTTGTTGCAAGCGCCGAGAAACCGCCACCACCGCTGCCCTTGTGGAAATTGGACGGATCAGCTGTCGCCGTGGACGCCGCCGCTACTGTTCCTCCGACAGATCCGCTGGGCTTCGGCGCATTGCGACGTTCTTGCACGCAGACTTGTCGCTGGGCACGCACAGCTTCGAGAAAGCTCATCTTGGGCGGCGCCAAAGAGCTGGTTGCCGATGCCTCGCCACGGACAATGTTGGTAGCTGCGCTCGTTGGCGGCCTTGTGTCTTTGGCCCGCATCAGCATGTCAACCGAGCCACGCTGTGCTGCATACTGGGCCGATGTTGGGTTCGGATTGCCGGTGGCTTTGTTGCTGCCGGCCTTGGCCGAGGCGACGGACGCCATAGTCTGTATATGTTCCCAGCCTTTTTCTTTTCTAGTCTTCGTTGTGACGTAAAGACAATGGACAGAATAAAAGCAATCAGAAATTGTTGGTGGGTAATAGGGCGGATGGAATCGATGTGAACGGAATAAAAGTACTAAGTAAAATCTCAAGTGAGGTTGGAAACCGTTTTTCTACGCCAAAAATTTCCACGAGGCTGAGGTCGTCGCCCAATGAGCTTCGCTAGGCCTAATGGGAGCTTCCGTCCCTTGCGACAACAGACGACACAAGCTACGTCTCGTTTAATGGGAGGACCATTCGACCATTAAATTTGCCACATATAAAACGATGCCAAAATGTGCAAGCCCAGGAGAACCAAAATTATATTTTGTGCGCCGAGCGAAGCCTCGTTTATTTTCAAGCCGGTTTGTTCAATGTCTTATGCAGTAATGGGCGAGGCTGAATGATCCACAGGGCAAGAAAGGCGCTAAACAGCCTGGCGATTTAGCGACAACCGACGGCACTCCATGCGCATAGAGGCTCCAGCATCAGACGAACATATTGCGATGTTGTACTGTGGTTATGGCGTCCAATAAATGACGCGTCTCGTTTTCAAGATAGTCATTGACTTTGTAAAAGTTACTGTGTTTGCATTTTGTGCAACGTGTCAATTGGTAGTTTCGATATAGAAAAATTCATAATCCAAAAATCAATAAATAATCGAACAACTGACAACGTCATAAACGACGAAACAGCAAACTCCTTCCAAAAAAAAAAAATAAAGAATAAAAAAAATGAAGTATAACAGTCTTCCCAAGGGTATATGGTGATGCCCTCTTGCATACCAGTGAAATTCAGATAAGCCCCGGGATGTTAATAGATGCTGTGCCAAAACTTGCCTAAGAGCTCTGGTGGATGATTATTTTCAGATGTTGTTTCTTGTTTCCTTTCCCGGTAGACCATCCCCTTGTCGTCAATGACGTATATAGACATTAGGCCGTTATCGTATGCAGTCTGAGAGAACCACCTTGGTCCTGCCGAGTCCCACGACCATTTTTTGTTTTGTTTGAAGCCTCTGCCCGTCCTGGATGTCCGTTCTCGTCTTGTTGAACACCACGGCCGATCCCATGCAAAAACACAATGCCGTGTCGATATTAGGAGTTCCCTGCAACAATGCGACACCAAACAAAGGGAAACAAGAAACAAAAAGCAAGACAGAATGAAATGGGAGAAGTCGTACAAGTACAACGCCTCAAATATCCAAAGAAAGACGAGAGAACAAACTGAAACTCGTTATCAAAACAAAGGTTCATGTATCCAAAAATGTGACCAGAAAGGTGCGAGAATATGAACCCGGCACGCAGGCACTACCTGGAGCTGGCTAATGCGAGACGCACATTCGGACATTGCCGTCATACCATGCGCTTACGCTTGCGCTCGTCCTCCCTCGGGCTTCCGTCCTCGTCCTCGCGCTCAGCCGTATCGGTCGGGTTCAGAATATGCGCCATGCTGCCACGCCTGGTGGGTGGTGCCGAGCTGTCCTTGATGTTGAGACTGTTGTTGCTGCGGTTGGCCGAAGCCCACGACCAGTTGCCAAGGTCTGGCCCGTTGCCATTGCCGTGGTTGTTGCCATTAGCGAATGGCGGCAATGTGGGTGGCGGTGTTTCCGGCCGCGAATGGGGCTGTGACGCTGACTGGAGCGAGTAGGCGGAGAAGGAGTCACGGATGCGTTGGTCTTCGGGAGGACCCGTTCTGCTGGGAGAGGGTGGATACTGTGTTGGAGGCAGCGGAGGGCCACCTGTGGGTGGATAATGGGCATTGGTCGGTTGCCAGCCATGGGCACGGATATCAGCCGACGTATGGCGGCGTGCCATGTTGGGTGACGGTTCAACAGTGGCCAGCGGGTGCTGCGACGGTGGAGGCGGCGGGGGTGGGTGCTGTGGGCGCACAGAGGACGGAGAGGACTGAGTCGTGCCACCGATGGAGCCGTACGGTCGCCGTGTGCTGATGGAGAGATTCGAAGGTACTGGCGGGCGGTGAAAGTTGGGTGGCCGCTGCTGCGGAACGCTGAGATTAGAGCGTCTCGGGTCGTCTTGGGGCATCTGTCGCGGAGACACGGGCGCATTGTCGACGTTGGCAAAGTACGGCCGGCTGCTGGAAAACGGAGGTTCGTGCGACTCGTCAAGGCCCCGGGCCATCTCTGCCTGCCGCTGGATTTCGCCTTGCAAGGCGATGACGTCCCGGTGAAGATGACTGTCCGTAGGCGGCACCATGTTCATGAGGATACGGGACATTTCCTGGTTGAAGTGAAGCAACCGCCCAATGGTGTCCATAGCTGCCTGATGCTTGATGTGCATATAATGCATGGCCTCCTCGTTGCGTTGAAGCCGAGACTCGATATTGTAGAACGCATGGTCTAGGCCCGACATTCTGGGGTCCGAACCGTCCGGTATCGGCATGGCCTCCGCTGGCGTTCCGGGTTGCGACGATTGCGGCGCCTTCTGTGCGTTGTAATCGCGATGGACGAGAGAATGCCGTGATGCTCTGCGCTTGATCTCGCGTAATCCGACTAGATCACCACGTTTGAAGTTGCCGTTGCCGTGCTTGAATTCCCAGAGCGTGGTCGAGTCCGATCCGTTGGCAAAAACGTGGTCGAGTCCGATCCGTTGGCAAAAACGTCGCTGACTTTGTGAAACCCGTACATGTTCAGCTGGCGCACGAAGGACGAGATGTTGGTGTGCTTGAAATACTGGCTGCATGGCCTGTTAGCAAGACAAAACGCCGGATTCCGTTACATCCCTCTGCTTTGGGTTGGGCGCGGGAGAAGAACAAAAGAACATACGCAAGCACTTTAGAGAAGTCGTGCGAAGGCGACATAACGAAGCTTTCGGCTGAGGTTGACCATGAGATCAAATGTTGGATGTTCGGGTCCTCCAGCATGCTGTTTTCGCGCAAGGTTAGCTGTGAGCGCGGTTTCGAGCCGTGCCGGAGAGCGTGGGACACATGAGAAGCAACAAACTCACTTGTATAGCTTGTGAATAAAGGCCGTCTGAACAATTTTGGGCTGGTGTACTGCGGGTGCAGCTGCAGCTGGTATTTGCGAGCCGGCGCTGGTTCCCGACGCCGACGGGGCCGCCAGGTGTGCAGTATTGGGCTCGGGCTTGGTGGGCGTTGGCTCGGCACTTTCAGGTGGAGACGCGGAGTCACCCTTGCCATTGCCAGAGCCGTTGGCCGCAGTCGTCGAGTTTCCGTTGGAAGCGCCGGTTATTTCGCGTTCGGGGCTTTTGTCTTCGGAGCGCGGCGCCGGCGCGGGCGAACTGTTCGTCGGGGTTGTGATCTCCATTGGGTCGCCCGGCGAAGGAGCCGACATTTGGATGGTGGGCGTCATTATCGGAATTGTTCGTGAAGCCATTGGCTCATCAGGGCTGTCAGTCAAATGTGGGAGGTGTGCGGATTGGGTTGCGGCGGTCATTGTCTAGTAGTTCGAGACAGGCAAGATACGTTAGCGGTGATGCGCAGGATGTGCCAGTCGATGTGGCGTTGTCGACATGGAGAGGGGACGGCGAAAGCGACAAGGGACCAAAGGACGTGAGCCAAATCAGGGAGAATGGTCGCCAGGACACCGTCGCAAAAACAACCAAACTGATCAAACGAACCTCATTGCTTTCTGAAGGTGGAAGGTGTCAAACCTAGCCTGCTGCTCGACCACATACACACTCAGCGAGCTGGTCCTGCGGCGCGCGCGCGCGCTCTCTCTCTCTCTCTCTCTCTCTCTCTCTCTCTCTTTCTCTCTCTTTCTCTCTCTTTCTCTCTCTGCCTCTCTCTGTGTCTCTCGCCGCGCGTCCCGGTATCTTCACTCCAGGCCACGCGCCTGCTGCTCGTCTGCTTCTCTCGTATTCTTCTTCTATTCCCCTATTCCCTCTTTTCGCAGAAAACCGTGCGCCACTCCTGCCCGTGGAGAGTGGTCCAGCGAGGACTACAGTTTGCGCAATTGATCCACGTCGACAAGTGGTTCTCGTGTTAGGTCGTCGAGCACTGCAGCGGACAACGGCCAGAAGCGACAACTGGTATCGGAGATAGGTAACGGTTGTAAGACAACCGAAGGAAATATAAAATCGACCGTGGGTTGGAATGCGATTGCGATTGCGACAGCGCTTTGCGCTGTGCCGCGAGTTCGAGAGAGGAGACGTTCGGCGCGTCCTATCGCCCGAACAAAACGACGATCAGCAAGGTGGATGCAACGGGTGCAATGGATGCGATGGATGTGATGGATGGGGAGAAAAATCGAAGCCAGGCGGGCCTAGTTATATGCGGGATCAAAAGGGGCAAATCGAGAGGAGCAGGGGACAACTCGAACAGGAGAGAACGAGAAAAAATAAAAGAAAGAAACAGAAATGGCTATTACGCCGCGATTATGTCGTACATCGAAGAGGAAGTATGGACTGACAGGCAAAAAGTATACACAGGACAAAATGTGTACACAAGAAGAGGGAGGGGGATGGAAAAGATGAGGAGAATGGTGGCGCACAGTGTCAGGACGGACTGGTAAAACGGAATAATACTGACTGGGACTAAGATCTGGAAGCGCAAGAAGGACCTGTCCCAAGCTTCCTCAGAAAACAACAGTGCGTGCTGATTGGCGACGGAAAGGCACCTCGCAGAGGAACCGAAGCAGAATGGGAGATTAGATGTGAGGACGGGAAGAAAGAACAACGGAAAATAGATTGAAAGTACGAAATACAGACGAAAGGAAAGAGAAAAGAAAGCAGGGCACCTAGGCGCAGTTGGCCCGGGATTTGCAGCACCGTCGCCCCGTCGAACTACAACTGCGTGAGTAGTTATGCAATGGAAGAGACGAAGGGGGAAGAAAGAGAAATAGAAAAAGAAAAAAAGAAGAAAAGAAGCCGTCTTACGTCCCAGAGCTCTTCGTCTTTCCACAGAAAGAAGACAAGACCGAAGCAGCAGGACATACACTAGCGCATTCGTAGTGCAGTACGACTCCACCTGCCTGCACTGCGTCTTGCTATTCAAGGAGGTCTGGGCGGTGCTTCGAGAGGATAGGGGGAGACGAGAGGGACCGAGGTGAGAAGGGAGTTCTGGCGCGCAATAGCAGCGCAGGTCGGGGCGGTGGCGGGTTGATCTTTCCTCTATCGGATGCTCCTTTTTAGGACGAGCCTGTAAGATACAAAGTAAGAATGGTTGCAAAAGACAAAAAAGACAATATCGAGCAAGTGTCCTGTGCTGCAACTGTATTTCGTACTGACTTATCCCAGCAGGCCCCTATTGTGGCTATTGCTGCCTCTGTCTTCAGTAACACATGTATTGCTCGGCAGAATGTGTCTTGGAAAGAATTGACCAAAAGCTCCAACATGCGCACACACCCTGGAAATGGCTGGCCAGGGGGGGATTCAAGGAGCCCTCTGTGCGGACAAGAGAGACAGGACCGACAGGTAATGATGCAGCAGGGGCTGGCGCACGGATAGAACAGTGGCCGGAGGCGTCCGAGAATCGAAATGTGGGATGGGATTCGTGGCAACAAGGCGCGAATACAGCCGCTGGAGTTTGTTCGTTGTCTGTGTGTTCTCCGTGTTTGTGTGAGAGGCTAACAGCGTACTTGTACGACTCATTGTACGCGGGGTGCCAATAAGTCGCTTGTCAGTTGAATTGTGTTGTGTGGTACTATGTCGTATATTTCGCGTGTGTGTGTGTGTCTTGTTAGCTTTTAGATGAGTTTGGCCCGCACTGTGCATGATCGCCTCCATCTCCAAGACAGTTAAAAGCGACCGTCTTACCCGTTGCAGTGCACGTGAGCCCAAAGTCTCTTGCGAGGAAATACAAGCATGTCGTAGCAGAGAGCTTGCCCGCTAACTCGGATCGAGTGTCTTAAGAAGCAGCACTAGCGATGGCATAGGGCATTTGGCGAGACCGGTTGACTCAATCATTGCCAGGTACTTGTACTCAGTACCTATGCAAGAGGCAAGTAGGGATCGTTACATATGATGGCCATGTTTCTGGTGGACTGAAGTAGTGTATAATGTGTTGGTATGCATCGCCAGAGGATTTTGTCAGTCGTCCTCCTTTCCACACACCCACTGCTGTGCAAGGTCGTGGGATTTGGTTAATATCACTGCATGCTGCCCGTTTTGTAATTACTTGGTGAAAGAGGATTGGTCCCTCGTTTCTGGGACGGCCGAGTAAGCGGGCAACGTACTGAAAGAATCACAATAAGGGAGGTTGAAGTCTAGAAACTAGCAGCTAGATCAAGGATCTCTCGAGGACACGAGGAGGCGATGAGGCAAGATAGAGGAACGAAAAGAATCGAAAATATGGGGGAGGGGCGGCCAAAGAAGGGTGAGATAGGGGCCGGAAGGGAGGGGAGCGAATTTAGAGTTACACTTACAGCATATTACCAGCTCGCCTCGCTTGCCTTCCAGAAGCTTAATGGGGGTGAAGCCGCTACTTAGGACCCTCGTATCCTGTGTTCCTAGAGGCTGAATAACACCTCGAGTTGGGCTAACAGGCACAGCCTTGACGTGTAGGGGTGTCGAGAGAGGCTGCGTAGACAGCGTGTAGCATGCAGTGTCAATCGAAAGTAGGGTGTTGATAATACACCATAGCCGAGTCTCGGAACTTCGAATAACGACCGAGGGTGATGGACAGAATAGCGGGCTTCCAAGAGCGCTAACGCAGGAAAAAGGGAGGAAGGATGCGACGAAAAATATCACCAGGTAAACCCGCTAGTGACTCCATAAGTGGTACCTTTCGTAACTGAGACTCGCAGTTTGACAAGCCTGCGCGAGACGGGAAACGGAGGTGGAGAATCAAAAGGAAGGGAAAGCTGTGTTATTCGCAGAAACGTCAACAGAAGCACTCTAGAAGCTATGCGTGGAAGCGGTGGGTCTTACCTTGGAAACGTCCCCAGTAACGGACCCAAGAACTTAGAAAGTTTGGGACTGTCGCATTACTTTCTCCGACTGGAAAACTGGCGATCTAACGACGTTTGTTTGTGCAGTTTTGGTACCGTCTGGTCTTCATCGTCATCTGGGACCCTCTCTGTTTCCGGTTCTGGTTCTAGTGCATTGGCTGCCGTGGTTTGGGCTGTTACGCCGCTCATGAGGTGTCGATCAGCCTGTAAGTGTGTCCAACGCACAATCTGCACGACAGCAGGATAATAGTTGGTCGAGGATATGGCCTGGTATGATATTACTGTCTATGTGCACAGAGCTTGTGAGAGCTTGTGGGACCTTTTGTTTGCGAAGACTGGGCTGAAAGAAGAAAGTCAACATAAAGTGTCAGCCCGCAAGGTTATCGAGTATCGGCAATGTTGAGAATATCATATGGGGAAAGCCAAGGAACCAGCGGAAGCGAAGGAGCTGATGCGTATGGGTGGGTCGACAGACCGTCCACGGAACGACAAGCCGCCAGATATCGTGGTTGCATTGGTTAGGGCAACGTTTGATAGAAGCGGCACTCGAAAAGCGCTCCTCTTGGGATGCTGTATCGTATTCCAACCCATCTCCAATCGAGATGTTGAGACGGGACTGGAAAGTCAGGGGCTCTGGAGCTTTTCCGGAAAGGTGAGGCTGTATTCTGTAAAAGGGGCCATACTAACGACGTAGGGCTATGCTACAGCGACTCGTTTAAAGCGGGAGCAATACGACATACTCCATACAATGACGGAAATGAAGGGACCGTATCTCGTGGCTTAGCAAGGGTGACAACGTACACACATAGCGGGAGATGCTGCGTGGTCTTTTTGGCCTTGCCGTGTTAGCAATGTTAACCAATTCCTGGCGACGGCAGATAAGCCTCCTGGGCAGCTGGAGAACGGGGTGGTACCACTGGGGATGGGTCCAGAACACGGGATAGACGATTCTGGTGTACCGTTGTTTGCTGCTATTATTTCAGAGTGCGAAGGATAGATGGATGTCCAAGGGGACAGAAGAGGGGGATGCAGTACGTCGTATTGGGCGGCTTGATATTGCTATAAGAAGGAGCGATCGGGTGTGACGTCGTCATAACATCCATCGTAAGGAACTACGGGGCAAGCCAGCTGTGGTAAGTACGATGCGCAGAATGGACGTTTTGCACGGAGTAATATTTCCTTGGCCAAATACTGTTCTTTCCTTATGGTAGGGCATATTCTTTAAGTCCCTTCCTCTTCAGCAGTTCGGCTTCGCTTTGGCAACCTCACAAAGCAGCACAGTGGCTTTATGTCTGGCTTCCGAAATAGGAAGGACAATCGAGCTAGCTGGTACTGCCGTCTTGTGTGCAATATCTTGTCCAAGAAAGGCAGCTGCGTCTTTTCTATGGGCCGCCTTTTCTTGCAAGACAATCCCTGTGCAAACTGGTCCTGCCAGTACTGAGAAAGAGTGGGCGATGGAACGACTCAAATTTATGAAAAAGGAAGGATCCAACGAAAAGAACAATCCGCGTTGCGCCTTAAAGGGAAGAAGGAGCGCATGTACCGACGACGAGCGGCACAAGTTGCATCGCCATCAGCAACATCTGCCCTCGTTGCGCCATTCTGCCCCAGAACAAGAAGCCAAGCAGGCCCAAGTCCCCACGCAGCGTACCCGAAATGCTGTGTAACAAAATCCTCGGGCACAGCGAGACTTCTGCTCGGGATGACAAAAGAAGGGTAGACCAGCCCTGGCAGTTCAGCCGCCGTCGCCCCATGTCCTACTTCCAACAGCCGCTGTGAATCGGAGAATTTTCCGTTGACAAAGGTGACGAGCTCTCGATCTGTCCGCCCCCGTGCTGCTCTCGTTGGTAGTTCCGCTCTCTACTACCTCGTGAGCCCGCGGCCATGTCTTACGTCGGTACTCCCACACTGGACTCATGGCTTAACGAGAACTGACAACTGACAAAGTACTTCACTAAAATGCTGCACGAGTCACACAAAAGCCACAAACCTCAATTCAGCCATCGCACATACAACATATTACACAACAAATCACACACATCCCTGTCAACAACGCCAGGCCATATTTATGTCGGCCACAGCCCCCACGCTCCCTTTCACTGGTTTTTCCCGACATATTCTGAATTCGCACGCCTAGATGACAGGCCCTCGGCTTCGGTGATACCAAAAGCCACGACGATGAGAGCAGATATCGCGGCAAGGAGGGTACACGTGACGGCAAAGCGGCGTGGATAAAAAAGAGAAACCAAAATGGAATGGCAACACGTCACGGCCATTGCACCCTCCATGCGTATTATATTGAAGTTCCATTGTAACTGCCCTCCCTTCTGGTACGTGGAGGTTACGAAATGACCGGATATCGACTGGACATAGGGTGCCCACAATCTGTCAACTACGACGTACGACGGAAAGCGATCGAGACACAAAGAGACACAGCGGCAGCTTCACCACGCAAACGCCCAAGCAAACGCCGTAGATCCCAAGTATGCGGTTTGCGTGGCGAAATGTGGTGGTCCGTCTGGCACCCCGCCCTCGTTCTGGACATGTACCGCGTGCATATACAAATGCACGCACGCATACAATAATGTGCCGACTCGGAAGCCCGTGAGCGGCGCTCCCTAGGGAGCTCTCGGTACACAGATCCTTTGAAAAACACGACCAAGGAGGGCTGCTTTCGAGAACTAATATACGAACTGCCGGTCGGTGCCGCACCTCGGTAAGCACTTATTTGTTTTTTTTGTTGTATATCGTACACCATACAGCCCCGGCACGGAAATTACGACACGGTTCTCAAAACGTTTGTCCGGCCACGGTTCGGGACGTAAACCAATAGACACTCTTGCTTGAACGGCAAGCCTTGTCGGATTTCGCAGGTAAATCTTCTCCAAACGTGGGAAGTAGGAGACCAGTTCACCGGTCAAGCCCTTAGACTCGGTATGTTTTATTCCACAAGGAAGAGAACGGCGAGGACGGTTCCATGCAACCCCATCCTTCGGCTCTTGGCACTGATTTTGATCATTCTTGGAAGGCGACTGGCAGCTCTCAAATATCAGAGAAAGCTGTTCAAAGTAATGTAGTGCAAAGCGAGGTTGGTTCCATTCATTTGAGCCAGAGTGGCAAATACATTTGGGACCCGAATATACCTTACACAATTCAGTATCCTTTGTGCTTGAGCGCAACACGCAGCCCATCTCATTAGCGGTCAAAGCTCAATGTTTCATCACCTGTCAACCTTCTTCACTAGAACCCGCAAAGTCCAGTTTTGTCTCATCTACCATTGCCCCCTTTCACCCTCCTCTCGTCACCTGAGAGGCAATCAGTCCTATGACTCTCTACCATGGCTGTCAACGTTATGCTTTTGTAAATTTGTTTCTCTGTAGTCTTCTTTTCAAAGTACAATTTAAAACTAACATCGAGACAATAAAGTAGGGGATAAGCAAAGAGTACCAAAAATAACCCCCAGGACTGGTCAATGCTTTGCCCCTGCATAGATTTTTGATTACGGAGTAGCCTGTTTCGGTTTACATGTAGGGAAACTGCGGTTATGACACCAGCGCGACAAGCTGAGCGTCGTATTTCAATCAGCTTCTGCAGATATTGACACAGAACGATCGCCGAATCAGCCTTGGGCGTGCAGGAGAATGCTGTTATTGATATTGAATTATCTATCAATGGTCAGATGCTCCGTACTGTGCCCAATGGCAATGCATTTTCTTGGGTTTCTGGTCGTTCAGCATACCAGAGTACTGCATACACCACTCTCCATGATATTAGACTGCAAAAACCCGGGACCATCAGATCCAATTTGTCGTGCGCATGATACTGTCGGTTTCCTCCAGGACCGAAGTGGGCGCTGTCTGTCGGCTCTGCTATCTATACCTCTTTCCCCGCTCACAGCCCGGCGCCTCTCATGAAAATACATTTGTCTTCTCAAGTTGCTGTCGTCACCCTATAATAGAGACAGCATCTCTCAGCGTGCGAGTTTCGTCATGGTACTCCGCATCTATAACTCGGAGTAATAGTCGATCCCGCACCCCCTAATCTATCTTTTGTTTCTCAACAGGTCATAGCAAACCGGGGACCAACAGGCGGCGCTCCTTATGCAAGATCAACCTGGACTATGCTGGGGAAGATAAACTGATACGTCTTGGTAAAGGCGACGTCTGCTATGGCGGGAACCGTTTGAAGGAGCAAGAAGCGTATCGATGGAAGAGGGGTCACAGGGCGTGGAGGCCAGAAGCTCTCACTCCCGTTCCAGTGACGAACGTCAGAAGTTCCGTCCAGGTTTTGAAAAAGAATCAGGGGCAGTTACAGCGGCCCGGTTGGCAAAACACGAAGCTGTGCGACAGACTAAAATTATTCAGTACAGATGATGCAGGACGTGTCTTGAGTCCACCTCACAAGTCAACTGTACCCATTGTCTGCAAATTGCGTATTTGTGTCCAACGACCACCGCGAGGAGCAAGACGATGCATGCAAAGTCATCTTGGAGCATCGACATGGAAAAAAAATAAGAGGAAGAAAACAAACGCAAATAAAAACACCAACGTAAATTAAAAACCCCTGAAGAAAACATATACCAAAATAGTACTAAGAAAGCACTCAACATTCATGTCCCGTAACGTGAAGCCATGCATGAAATAACAAAACAAGAGAGTGAAACGCCCGAGAACGACTCTTCGCATGCCTCGCTTCCTTTCGCCGGTTCCCGGCTCGTTGATCGTGGATCGTTCGTCTTTTCGTCTTATTTTCTGGTTGGCCCTGTAGATCAATCACATTGCATCCATCCCCTAATTTGACCAACCTCTCTCACCCACCAACCCCTTGCCCCTTTCATTTCGGATCTACTCGTCATCTTCATCGTCGTCATCCAGCAAGCCCAGCTGGCCTTGCATGCGCCGCTCGCCCAGAGCCCGGATCTTGGTGCCCAGTACCGTCCGGCCGTACCGCTCGGCCACCTTGCCAGCAGCCTCGACCATCTTGCCACCGCCATCGCGCATCAACCGCACCAGCTCGAGCGCGCGCATGCCACGCTCCTCGCCGGCGCGGCACTCGAGCGCCAGCAGCTGCAGCAAGGTCTTGTCGGTTTCGAGCTCGAGGCGCGCGAGTGCGGTTTTGAGTGCGTAGGACGATTTGGATTTGCCTTCGCTGCCGTCCATGTCGAGACGGTCGGCAAGTTGGGCGGTGTGTACGCCGTGCAGGACAAACGTGTGCTCGAGACGGCTGGCGGTCGCGTCGTCGTCGGCATTTTCGTCGGCGTCGTCGTCAGCAGCAGCAGCCTCAGTCTTCTTAGGCGCGCGGTCCACGGGGATGCTAAAATCAAACTCGGACAACAGCGGACGCGGGAAGTAGGGATACTGGTCGCCGCCCTTGAGGATAATACAGTGGAACTTGCGGTCGGCGACGGCGATGGGGAAATACGTCTCGTGTTTGCGTCCCGATGCCAGACGCGCCATCTGTCGTGTGTCGAGCAGCGGCACCCAGGATGCGCGTGACGGCCGGCGCCAATGCAGCAGTGTCAACAGCGTGCCGGTCGAGTCGTAGATGCACGGCTCGCCCTCGTCGGAAAAGAAGACGGACTGCACCGAAGCGCCGGCAGGCAGCGCGACGGTGTCCTCGTTCTGGCAGATCTCGTCGCGCTGCACATTCTCAATGGTGTACTGCAGGCGCGCGGTACCGTCGGGCGCCATGGGACCATTGCCCAGCGTCCAAACGTAGTCCTTCCAGCTCGCACAGGTAACAACGGGGGTGCTCTTGGGCCGGTAGACGCGGTAGGGCACACCAAAGAGCGTGTAGACGCGCACGTAGTCGGCGCTCGTGACGACAGTGACAAACGATGCGCTCAGCGACATGGCGACGACGGACTCGCCGGCGGGCAGTTCGGTGCGCCAGTCGAGGCGCTGCTGTGTCCAAGACTCGTGTGGGCGGTAAAACACCAAGGCAGGCGACGACGATGGACTGGATCCGTCACCAGAACCACGTGGTGGGCACGAAAAGAGCGTGCCGTGTTCGTTGAGGCAGGCCTTGTCGTACAAAAAGGTGTCGGTGAAGTGGAAGTCGCGCTGGAACTCACGGTCGTAGAACTCGACCGTCACGGTGTAGTGGGCGTCCTGGTCGATGGTCCAGACCACGCCCACGAGGTTGAGGCAAAGGTACTTGCGGTTGCCGCGCCAGGGCGTCGACCCGGGCTGGAAGGCCGGGTGGTATTGCGGCTGCCACAGCGCGTGGCCACCGGCGCCAGCACCGCCGGCTCGCTTTGCACCCCGGACTGGGAGAAGTCCGCTGTCGCCGTCATGTGGCCGTTTACGGCCACCGTTGGCGCCGGCCATGGTGTAGCCAGCGCCGTCATCGTCCACGACAAAACCGTCATCGTCATCCGCCATCATGTCATAGTCGTCGCCATTCAATAAACTGTCGAGGTCCTCATCGTCGTCGCCCTCCACAGCCTCACGGGCAACCAGGCCCGACTGCCCAGCACCGCCTGCCTTGCGGCTGCCGTCTGGCCGCTGCTGCTGTGGACGGCGGGCAAGGCCGTTGGCGGAGATCTCGCCGAGCGGGTCGTGGATGAAGGGGCTCGGCTGCGTGGGCAACCGTAGCAGCACGGCGTACTGGGCGGTGATAAAGTCTGGGTAGATGTACACCTCACCCTCGCCGTTTGTAAAGGCCACGAGGTTGTTCGTCGGGTGCCAGGAAATGTCTTGGACGCCGCTGTAGTCGTAGCGGGCGACAACGCTCTGGGATTTGGTCTCCCACAGGAGAATCTTGCCGTCTTTGCCGGCGGATGCCAGGAGTGCGCCGTTGGGCGACCAGGCGAGCGCGGTGACCTCGCCTTCGTGGCCATTTGCAAACACACGCTGCTTTTCCCAGTCGTGCTTTGAGATGACCTGTATGTCGCGCGTGGGCGTCGGCACGGCAAAGGCACGGCCGTCGGGGTGCCAGGCGACCTTGGCAGAGGTATCGGCCTCCGAGTCCAGGCTGCCGATGATGCCGTCGACCTTGCGAATCAGGGCTGGGTCACCTTTTGTGTTGTTGTTGCTGTTGTTGTTGCTGTTGTCAACAGGACTGGGTCCCGCGGCACCGGTCTCGTTCTCGTCGTCCGTCTCGATCAGCGAGTAAACGTAGATGATGCCGTCCGTGCAGGACACAGCAACTGTACGACCCTTGGGGTCAAATGACACGTGCTTGGCTGGCCGGTTGTGAGCGCGCAGGTGGCGTACGACCGTATTGTCGTCGACACGGACGATGCGCACTGTCAGCTCGTCGCTCGCCACAGCGCACCAGCGGCCATCGGGCGAGAGGGCCACTTCACGCACGGGCAGCGAGGTGCGCAGCAGGAAGCTCTCAAAGGAGGGTGGTGTGTCGAGGGAGTAGAGGCTGACGGTGCCGTCCTCGGATCCGGCGACAAAAAACGTGTCTGTCGCGGCGACACTGACGTTTTGCTCTTGGCAGTCGTCGACGTTGGTGGGCTCGCCGTCGGAACCCGTCTTGAAGATGCGGATGGTGTTGGTGGCGCCGACGGAGATCAGCTGGCGGCCGTTGGGCGTGTAAGCACAGCGAGTGCAGCCGAGGCCATGCGCAGGGCGCGGCCGCGGGCGCGACGCCGTAGCGGACATGGTGAGGACAGGCAGCAAGACGGCTTGGAGACGGAGGAAAAGCGATTGTACGAAGACGACGACGAGGAGGTTCGATGAGAAACAAAAACAGTTGCCGTTTAACTTCGTCTGATCGTCATATACAAGCCCAATGGACTAGGAAATGCCTCCCCAGTTCGAATCGACAATGCGGGTGATCGGATTTGGCGATGGCGGTTGCTTTGTGGCAGTCGACGTTGTCGTGATCATCGTTAGGTGTGGTGTGGCACACGCAAACAATACAGCGCGATGCTCTCTGTGCGGGTTGGCCGTGGGGAAGACGCGTCGAGGCGCGTCGCTCGTTAATGGACATTTTTAATTGGGGCCTTCCCCTTTTGGCGCTAAATAGCGGCGGGCAGCTTTGGGGGAGAGTTGTTGAAATGGAAGGAGCCCCGCCAAAAAAAGAGCACAAGGGGAAGGAGCTTTCGACCGCCGCCTGCCGGGCCGGCTGGCACCTGCCCGCCTCCTTTCAACAACATACATGGTCTCTGCCGACACAAACAGGCAGACAAATACATTCCTAGGCAACCAAATCGGGACTCTTTATTTATACAGAGATCCGGCATTGGATTCTGGGAAGAAAGGAAGAAGAGAAGAAGAACAGCAACAGCAAGTAGACTGTGTCTACCTTTCAGTTTCCAAACACCAGCGCAAAATGCAGACTGCCGATCCACAGCGGTTCTTTGAGACCGAGTGAGTTTGAAAATCAAAATTGCTCCGTCTCAGGGGCAACTGAGACTGTCTTCTATCGAAGCCAAGATAGACATCAAGAAGAGAACATCTGCTAACAGGCGAAAGTGCCGCCCAGGAGCAGAGGGAGCGCCGGTCGGCCAAGTCGGCAAACAAGTATGGGAACCCCGTGTTGCTCAAGTCCAAGGTCCTGGCCGCTCTCGCCGACCCTACTTCGGCAGCCCACGTCTTTGTGGCGGAGTCAGCTGGGTCTGCCCGGCGCGTGAACGTGCTCGACGAGAGCGACAACGACACCAAGGCTACGGCGTACCGTGGCCCGACGGCACCAGTAACGTCGCTCGCGCTCGGCGGACCCGGTAGCAAGACACTCTTTGCGGGGTCTTGGGACAAGACGGTGTGGTCCTTTGACCGCGATACGCACCAGCCAGGTATACGGTACGGCCTGGCCGGCGGTGCCGGTGGCGGTGGCCACACGGACTTTGTCAAAGCTGTTGTGTGTGGGCGCCTGGGCGACCAAGATGTGCTCATCAGCGGTGGCGCGGACAAGAAGATTATGGTGTGGGACGTGGTATCGGGCAAGCGGCTGCACACCCTGCAGGACAGCGGGCCGACAGTCAAGGGCAACCGACAGAGCATGCTGGCGCTGCAGGATCTGGCAATCGACCCCGTCGCGACGACGCGTGACGAGATCTGGCTGGTGAGCGCAAGCAGCGACCCGCACATTCGCAGGTGGCGGATTCGTCTGGACGGCTGGGAGCAGGTCACGGAGGATACACAGGACAACGCCAACAACAAGGACGTCACGGCAAACCGGCCCAAGAAGACGCTGCTGGCGCACGAGACGACCGTATACAAGGTCGTGTTCGAGGACCATAACTACAGCGGCGGCGGCGACGACGACGATGACGACGGTGAGGATGTCAATCTGTGGACGTCCAGTGGTGACGGCACGGTCAAGTGCCTGTCGCGTCTTCACGGCTTCCAGCATCGGGAGACCGTCGGCAGCGGCAGCAGCACGTTCCACCACGGCAACCACGTGCGCGCCGTGGCCGTGACAGATGCATGGGTGGTGACGGCCGGGCGCGACGAAGACCTGCAGTATTGGGACCGCGCTGGCGCAACCGATGCTACTGACGACCGAGCCAATGCGCGCTACGCTGCGATTGCAGGCCACTTTGACGAGGTGACTGACCTGGTCGTGCTCAGCGACGGACGGCGGCTGTGCAGTGTCAGTCTTGACGGCACAGTGCGGACATGGCCGCTGGTCAAAGCCGATGTTGATACCCTCGTGAAGCAGCAGAAGGAAGACCGTGCGGCTGCAGCAGCTGGGATTGTCGATGACGATGCCGACAAAAAAGCTGAGGAAGGGGGGTTGATGACGGCTGACGAAGAGGCCGCGCTTGCCGCCCTGATGGAGGACGACTAAATTGAGATTAGAGCGGGAGGCACAAAATGTAAAAGCATTTAGATTTTGTTTACTGAAATACAATACACAACATGGCATCCAGTACAGTGCATGCCTAGATTTAGTGAGCTCCAGCAATTCCGCAATTTGCTGTTTTAGTGGATGGTGCCTGAGTTGTAGTGCAGGTTATCACGCCAGCTAATATGCGCTTCACGTCTTGTATTTGAAAATCAGCATCTGCCTCAAATAACAACTAAACCGAGCAAATCTACTCCCAAGCTTTTTACATAGCCTCCGCATTCGCCATGCCGCCGCCAAAACCACACCCGCGGCCGCAACTGACACATTTTCTATGCATCCCGCTGGCGACCACGGCCGGCCGGCCGCAGCTCGCTGACAGCCTAGCCACATTCCACGCCGACGTGGCAAGTACTGCGGTTGCCATGACCAGCGGCGGCAGCGGCGGCCCCAGTAGTGCCAACGACCGGAACGCGACGACACGCCGGGGCCCGCTGCCGCCTGCAGCACTACGTGCGGTCGGTACTCTGCACTTGACGCTGGGCGTATTAAGTGTGGGCGACGCCGACAGGCTGCAGGAGGCTGTGTCCCGGCTCCAATCGCTCGCAAAGCGAGACGAGGCAGAAGACGGCGCTGCTGGAGGCAAGGACAGGCCCATCTCCATGGCCCTTCGCGGCCTCCATGCCATGCAGCCGCCAGCGCGGGCTACTGTGCTCTATGCGTCGCCGGTAGACGAGACGACGGGCAGTCTTGCAGCGGCAGGTGGTCCTCTTCTCGAGCTCTGCGAGCGGGTGCGGACTGTCTTTGCCGACCTCATGGTTCCCGACGAACGGCCATTATTGCTGCACGCTACAATTGTGAACACAGTTTATGCCAAGCAGCCGCGAATCAACGGCGGACGGGGAGATCGAGGCGGTGGTCGTGGAGGAGGAGGACGAGGAGGAGCAAAGCTGACATTTGATGCACGCGAGCTGATCGAGCGCTACGATAACTTTGTGTGGATGGAGAAAGTGCCGGTCCATAAGGTGGCACTCTGCCGAATGGGCGCACAGACGACCGCCGTGGATGACGACGGCGCCGTTGTTGATGCAGCATATCCCGTTGAGGCGGAAGTCCGCATATAAATCTACAAGAAATTGTCTACGAGCAGAATATGACAACTGAATGCGAACGCCATCAAATCGCTGATTGATTTGGTGATCGCGATGGCATCCAAGACGACATGTATCCCTCACCTAGAATGAGAGAGCAACCACCGTCGATTGCATTCAAGGCACCAGTTAACTTTGTGAAGGGAAGAAGACACCGAAGAAAAGACGGAAATGTGGCAAAATGTAGAAAAGAAGGACAGCTGCGTTCGATCGTCCTAAGTTACATTGTGCCAGGCTGCCAACACAGCTCCAGAAATAGCGCTAACCAGTTGTGCATGTGCTGAAAGTGATGATCGTGCGTCTACGACATACATGGAGCGAGCTGCTCATAACCTTTGACTGCCAAATATCACTAATATTGGCGATTTCTTTCAGCCTTGTCAGCCTAGGCTCCTTCTGTTTCTATCCATATCTGTTCCTTCCTGCTCGACATACAGCACTAAAGTCATCTCCTGCGCCCTGTGGCTGCCTTGCCCCGCCGTGGCCTGGCAAGCCGCCCGTTTGCGCCTTCCCTGTTCCACGAATGGCCCGCGTCGCCTGCCGTTCGCATGCGAAGACCCACTTTCATACTCTCTCGCTCCTTCTTGTCTCACACGCAACCGCACGTCGTCAAGAGCCTCTCCTTCCCTTGCTGTCCTGAAGGAGCACGTGGGTGACGAGAACCGACAAAAATATTGCAAAATCCTGTGATTTACATCGCAAGAGTTTAAACCTTATCAACCCGCTTCGACGGCCAACAATTGACCTGCATCGCAGCAACAACGTGCGCCCTCTGCCTCGCCTCCGCCATTTCGCAAGGGAGAACCCCACCGTCTCTGTCCAGTCTGCACACAGCCCAGCACCCGGCGACCATGCTCTTCGATACCCGACGCTTTATGACGATAGGATGACTTTATGAGGCAGACACCCTGAATAACAGAAACGCACGGCCGGCCTCGCCTTTCACATTCTCATATGCTCGCATCCAAAGCAGTCCCGTCTGGAGAACACTGAGCCAGCCGCACCTCCGATCCGGATGTCGTTGTAACGCGGCTGGTTGAGAAAGAATAAACCATGCTAAACCCACATCCGGCGGCCGCCACTTGCGCCTCATCACTTACATCTGCCTCGTCCATCTCGTCTTCCTCGTCATCGTCGGTCGTCTCCTCCACATCGGACATCAACAACAGCAGCGGGACCGCAGGCTACCATCCCCTCTCCTCAGTATCCTCGTTTTCTGGAACACCAAATCCACCCGCTGCCGTGGCGTCCTCAACAACACCGCAGCAGCCTGGTGGCGGCGGCGGCGCTGCCAGCGCTTCGACCAGCGTGCCTAGTGGCTCGAGCTCCAGTGCCAACCGGAGCAGTAGCAAACGGCGTGGCGCCGGGTCGACCGCGGCTGGGTTAGCATCCTCGTCACATGTTCTTCGGACAACCTCGGCGGTGACGGCCGCGGCGGCTTCTACGTCGGGGGCGGGAAGCGGTGGCGGCACCGGTGGAAGTAACAGCCACAATAATGACAGCAAACAACGCGCCGGTGGAAGCGGACCGCCCTCCCCGCCCAACAATAGCGGCAGCACAGCAGCTTCTTCGGGAATTTTAATAGCACCACCGCCCCGTGTTGCTCTCGGTGCTGGAAATCAAAGTACGTCGACCGTGCCAGACCCGCCGAGCGGAGCCTCCAGTGGAGACGGAGGTAATAGATCGGCGTCTGGTCCGGGTGGCGGCGGCAGCGGCAATGGTGGAAACAGCGGCAGCGGAGGCGGAGGCGGAAGCGGAAGCGGCTTAGGAGGAAGTGGTGGCGGCGTTAGCATGGCGTCGTCCTCCAGCAGCAGCAACAGCACCAAGGATGCGCACTTTGTCTACGCGGCCAATCACCACAACTACCTCCAGCGGCAGCAGCACCACCACCACCACCATGGCCACCACAGCATCTCGTCTTTGGCTTCATCGTCGTCATCCGTATCTGCAGCAGCCGCGGCGGCTTCGCTCAATGCGGCCGCCGCGTCTGCGCAGCTTGTCAAGGAAAAGGACATGCGCATCGCCCAGCTGGAGCGCGAGCTGCACATTATGGAATCCGAGTTCACTCGCGAGCTCGACAAGCTTAGCAAGGCCGAGTCAGAAGCCGCCACATTTTGGCAGGCTAAGAACAGCCGCCTGCAGCAGCAGCTTGCTCAGGCCGATACCGAGAACCAGCTGTTACAGGCCGAGGTGGAACTACGCGAAGCCGAGCGCGCCGAGCTACGAGCCGGCTGGGAAGAAATGCAGCGTTCCGCGGTTGCACGAGACGAGGAGGCAAGGTCGCTGCGTGAGCAAGTCCGCGGCCTCAAAGCATGGGTCAGCACGTCTACACGTGCCGGCGGCCAGGTGGCTAGCGACGAGGTCTTTGGTGACGGTATGGCGCGTCTGGCCAACGGCTTGCAGAATTGGGTAATTATGCACTTTCGGCGTGCCAAGTTAGGTATGTTGGCCATGGATGTGGTTGACTTCCGTGTATCGTCCTACCCGATTCCTTCCTTTATCCCTATTCTATTAGTCCACTCGTCCCGTCCGCCAATCCTTTTTGTTCGTGCTGCGATCAACCAGTCGCAAATGTCCCTTTGCACCAAATGCACTATCTGTGCTACATGCAGCAGAGCCTCTTTTTTATTGCCCTTCCGCCTACTCATTCATTGTGTCTCATCGAAATGAGGCTCAACACAATAGACCGTCGTATTTATCGCGTCTTTTCCTTTCCCCCTCCTTATTCGTCCCTTATGGTGTCTACCAATCGTATATCTCAGAAGCCCCGACAACGGATGCTAACCACACACCTTCTCTCCTTTTCTCTATCCTCGATACAGATACCGACAAAGCCAGTAAAAAAGCGCGTGAGAGCCTCGCACAGCTCGTGCCCATGTATGACGATCTACGGCATTCTGCCAAGCTGCACTTGCTGCAGTCTGCCGTGTCACGGGTGCTTGTTGATTTGATTTTCGATGCCTATTTCGTCGGTCTTCCACCGCAGCAGGCCGCACAGCTCGAAGAGGTAGAATCCTTCTTAAAACCCTTTGGTGAGTGATGCCACTGCCGGCAAATACTTTCCGGCCAATGCTTTCTTTGTTTCTTTTCTCCCCTTCTCCCCGATTTTATTTCCACGCGGCATTGCTTCTTCGTCTTCTAGTCGTTATTCTTCTTCTAACTGGGCTTTTCAAATCGGTAGCCGGAACCGCCGAGCCGATCAACCAGTGGCGGGCCTTGACCTTGGACATTGTCAGCAAAGACGGTGCCCAGCTATTACAGGCGGAGACAACGCGCGTGATCGACGTAGTTGTGACGCGTGTCAACGACGTGTTGGATGCCATAACTGACGTGCAGCACACCGATGGGCGCGATCATGCCCTACGGCAGCTTGTCACCAGTGCGCTGGAGCTGGCACGCCTTCTCGTGACCCAAAAGGCTGTCTTCCGTGTAATCATGCCGTCCATCGTGCCCCACCAGCAGGTCCTTTTTGATGCAGCTACCATGGAGGACATTGGGGGCGAGGAGGACGACGATGACGGGCTGTCGCAACGAGAGATTGCGTGTGTGACGTTCCCAGGTATTATCAAACGAGGTGACGAGACGGGCAGCCATCTGCAGTACACCAACGTGATATGCAAGGCAAGGGTACTGTGTGCTGCAGAATAGCAGCATGGGGGCCAACAAGGCAGGCGCAAGCCATCGTGCAGCGAAGCAATCGTGCAGTCCAGCCGCAGAGCCATGCAGACAAATGTCCAACCAGGCAAGCATATGTGCGACAGACGACGGAGACCAACAACGTATGTAAAAAAGTTCACAGAGCAAAGCCAATAGAGCAGTGCCAAAGAACCAAGCCAGCTTCTACGTAAGCATGAGAGATCCGTACAAATGGTAGAGAGCCGCTGTGAGGCATTGAACGCGCTGGGGACGCCTCTGCTTCCTCTGATTTGCTCCCCGATTTCGTATCCCCAGATTCTGGGCTTCAGAGATGCCGCTCTTCGTTGTTGTGCGTAAAACCATATTCCTCTCTCCACGAGCTCCTTCTTTTTGTTAACTTGACCGCTTCAGCCCGATGCCGCCCTCCATGGCCCAACTGTGCTGGCGTGACACACACAACGCATTTGCGTCGAAGGCCCGAACATGCGGCCAGCAAGAGAGCTAGAGCACCAAAACCGGCCCCCACCTCTCATTTTCAGAAATACCTGCGGCCAGGTTGTGTGCTGCGCCGCCGCGAGCCAGTTTTTGTTCCTCGGCAGCCGGCATAACACTTGACCGCTGAAAGCCAAAGGAGCCCCCCCAGAAGAAGGAAATGAGAGGCATAAAGAACCAGATGACTTGCGGCAGCAGAGGGACCACAGCCCCCTTTATCCTGTCTCCGCCATTTCTCCACGTAGTTAGTCTCTCTCCAAAACGATGCGTCATCTCGATGACTGTGGGTGAAGTTGGTGGTGGGGCAAACGGCCGACTGCCACCATTTTCCTTTTCTCGTTTCGCTGGTTGATGGCGGAAATCCACGCAACACTCTTCATTGTTTGATACCGACCTATGGGGTCGTATGAATCCTGCATGGCTTGCTGCACGCGGAGAGCGAGAGTGACCCTCCACTGGACTTGGAGATAGAGAACCAATGATCGAATCTGGGCCAAATAAAACACAGTTAGGAGAAGAAACGCCTCGGGCTTCGCGAGAAACCAACTCGAAGTACTGCTGTGCAGAGCCGCACGTCATTGGGGTGCGGTGGCCAGCTATTGTATCCCCCTCTTTTATTTTGGCGTTCAGTCGACCGCCCTGGCACTCGTCTACTTCGAGCGAGATGCCGCCATGTTTAATGCGGATAGCAACGTGACAAATGATTGATTTTGCATGGAGTGGGTCTTTTGAAAGGCCGGATGGTGCTACCGAAGTAGATTTGGGTCGTTATTGTTCCTTTTGTCGCCTTATGCTGGATGCCCGTCATCTTTGAGTTGTGCTCTTGACGGTCCGCGCCGCCCATTGCTAATAAATTGCAGCAGTGCCGCACCTGTGACTTATAACGTGAGCCCATGCATCGACATAGCAAGTGAAGGGAAAATGTCGGTGCCTACTAGGAGACTGAAGCCGAGTGCGAGGCTAGATCCGACCAGTATCACTTGGAGGGAAACAATGCCGTGCATTGGGTCACTTTTCTTGTCAGCTTTTCTTGTCACATGGATGCGGTCCATGGCTTGTTGACGGTGTGTCTGGTCTCGCTTGTTTTGGCTCGAACGTGTTCCGTTGTGATTCGAGACAAGATGCTCTTGAGCCGCAAGCATTGTAGGAAGGGACAGCCGATCTTCTGTTATCGGCCTGTCGGCTTCGCACTCCTCTTCCTCGTTTTCGTCATCCTCTATTATATCGCAGAAGTCATGTGGTACCAAGAAAATAGTTGCAAGAATTTCGAGCCGGCTGGAACGAAATGGCGTTTTGCAAGAGCAAGAGTGTCCTCTGGTTCGGTTTGAAAATGAGCCTCACGCCAAAGCATGCAAAGACAGGAAGAGCTAAACTTATCGTCCTTTTGCATCTTAGCACCGCGGCCCAACCCTCTGATCTTCGTTCTGCCACACGAAAATGAATCCTTAAGAGCTGTAAGGAGTCAAGCAACGCCCCCCCCCCCCCAAAAATAAGGAAAAAGAAAATAGAGCCAGGCTCATCCTTTCATCCTTAAGGGGGGTAGCATCCATCTCCGTTGGAGTAAAAGCGATGACGGATTGTTGGGCTGTGGGCGAGCGTTTGCGTGTCTGCAAAGAGATTCTTGTCATATCGCAAGTCGCCCTATCAAACCGAGAGCCGCCCAGCCATCGCGGCGTCGAGATACGCACCCTCAAACGTAACCAGTATGCAAGTTGTAGGCGGTGAAGAGAAGGGTGTGATGATCGCGTTGTCTTCTTGGTGAAATGGAGTATGAATTCAGTATAAGACTGGATGTTTTTCGAGGGGAGGTTAGCCAGCGTGTAAGTTAATTCATGCCGCCTCCACTTTATTACTTGGAATAAAATTGGTGAGTGTAAACAGGACACCTTCGTCGGGCCATAAGCGGCCGTTGGTTTCGAATCACTGGAGAGATTGTTGATCCTTCGACTTCCTTGTGGGATACCTGAGTCTTTCCGTCGTAGCGGCTGTAGCCAAGTCGGTCCTGTGTATATATTTCCGGCTCTGTCCTGATCAGTTTCGGTTCTATCTCGAGCCTCACTTCATGCCCACGCATCCATATCCTGCCCATCCTCACCTTGTCTGAATTTGCTTTCACATATCAAGTAAAATATCGTGCCCTTCGGTGTCCATTTTGGTTTTTTGGCCCTGTTCCATTCACCTCCTAAGGGCCTCTTTGAGACTTACACTTGTACGAAGATACACATCTTTCTGCGATGGCACCAACTGGGGACCCGCCCGACGATCAACCGATCGATAATGGCCAAAAGGACGATGAAGAGGAGGAAATCATATTGGATGATACCTGGACAGAAGACCATGACTCGGTCTTTGCCGATCACAACAGCGATGCTGCCACGGTTGACGTTTTCGACACACCTGACAGCGCAGGTACTTTCTCTCCCCGAACCAAGAAACCCCCCCTTCCCCTAGTGAAGATCTGATTCTGTGTGCTTGTCGTTAACCTTCTTTCATTCTGCAAAAAAGATATTTCAACGCCAAACAACTCAATTGGCTGGTCAGTGCCCGATGACACGTCCACGGAAAACGCAGACTTCTATGGCAACGGAACCGTGTCGCCGCGAAGTATGGGAGATAATCTGTCGGTCTCAGACGATGGATACTTCCAGTCGCATGTCAATTCCATCAGTGCGTCTCCGCCTCCTAGTAGCGCGACTGATCTGGAGACAACCGTTATCCGGCCAGCCAACCGCGGTCATATGGGTCAGGAACCCTATTCCCACATAGACGGCTACCGTTCGCCGAGCCCTGTACCAGACGACTCCCGGAGCTTTCGCAGTAGACGGTGGAGCATGTCCAGCACGTCCAGCACATCCACCACGTTCAACAGCGTGGTCGACACTGTCGAATCCGC
This sequence comes from Sporothrix globosa, assembly GCA_001630435.1. Taxonomy (NCBI): domain Eukaryota; kingdom Fungi; phylum Ascomycota; class Sordariomycetes; order Ophiostomatales; family Ophiostomataceae; genus Sporothrix; species Sporothrix globosa. Next base: position 3,403,300 of record LVYW01000002.1, read on the forward strand.
GCAGCCTATTGAGGATGCAGCTCCCATTGTTCTTCCATGTGAATTTGCCTTCACGGACTGTGACTACAGTGCTCCGTTGGCATATGAAAAAGAATGGGCGAGCCACCATCAATCCCATCTAAAAGGGAAGATACCAAATCAATGTTCGTGCTGGTTCTGTGGGAAGCTGTTCAATGCCGAGGAGAAAGGGCGGAAGAGGGAGACGAATTTCGAACGTCGCATGCTCCACATCAGTAACCACTATCGCGACGGCGATTTTGGGGAAGAGATGCGTGCCCGTTCCGATTTGCCCTTTTTGCAATATCTTTACCGAAACAAAGTCATCAGCAAGGAAGCATATGCGATGCAGAAGCAATATGAACAGGAGCAATCAACCAGCTATCACCATGACGATACCAGGTATGCTGGCAATGGCAGCTATACAGGCGATGGCCATTATATCGACGGCATGGTCTCAGGAAATGGCGGCGAAGATATATCTAATACCGGTGGGTTTGTTGGTGACGACGGATACTTCCATGACGGCGACGACTACCTCGGAAGTCGAGACGGCAATAGCAAAACGGGCGGCAGGAAACCCGACAAGAAAGACGATAAGAAGAAGGATGGCCACAGGAAGAAAAGGTGACGCGACGTGTGTGTCTAAAAGAGAAGAGATGGGAATTGGAAAAGAGAGAGGGGTGAATGGAAGATTCGGAGAATGGGAAGCATAGAGGGTGACACCTGCCTCTTGTTGCTTCCAGCTCACAAGGCTGCGACGGTCGCACCTTCCAGGTCAAGGCGGTGATCTGGCGGTGTATGAAATCAATTTCCTCTTTTGGAAACAGCGGTGGGTGGCCTGTTTGTTTTGGTTTCCCCCATTTCACCCCTTTCCTACGTTAGTTCAATTCGTATAGCGTATGGTTCTTTCCTTGCGCCGACGTTTCTGACTGTTCTTTCCTTCGATATGCCTCATTTTTATTTTCTCTCGCTGCTCTTTTCTTCCCCGATTTTGCTTCGCGCTTTCGTTCATTGTCCTTTCATATTTTAGCCTTTTTCTTTCCCCTGCCTTGTTCCTTCCCACACCTAACGACGCCATGACTTTTTTCACTTACCTTTTCCCCCCAAACTCCAACATAGAGCGAGATACTTTTTGTCTTTTTTCTATTTTTCTTTTTTCTTTTGCCTCTTGGTTTTGATTTTGCAATCCAGCACGTGTTTGGAGGAGAATGAAGTCTGTAAACTTGTATGCCTTCCTGTCATTCGAAGGGTTTAAAGGAGGACACGGATAGCAGCGCAGTTAAATATAACGACATTTTGATTTTGCAACACACTTTCTATGCGACGTCACAACACTTCTTCCTTGCCATTTGACCCGCAATTAACTGTTGGGGCGTAAAGCGCTCCTTCTCTTTGTTCTGGCCCAGCTCTTGCCGAGTTTTACTGAGGCGAGAGACCAGTTACAATTTTGGGCATAAATGACAAGGCCAAGATGCAACAATTGTCTGCATGGAGGACCACAAAAAAATGCACATTTGTCATTTTTTCAACTTATCTCCATCGAGGCCGTTGAGGCCTTTCCAAAATTTCCTATGTTTTCGTCATATTGTGGCCTGCCACGTCGGTTGTCGCGCATCGCACAAATCGGGGAAGATTCCTTGTCGGGGCGCACCTGCTGTTTTACTCGGATAACAGGACACCAAATCGATACTACACGTAAATACTACTCGGGAAGAAGGAGGGGACCTATTCCTACGAGGCCAAGCAAAAGGTTGTTCCCCCTGTTTCTTTTCAGGTGATTTTCGCCGGGAAGGAACAATCCAGACGACAAGTACAAAGCTGGAAAGGGCAATCAACCTTATTTGTATCGTCTTGTACCTGTGCGTATCGTCGAAAGAAAAAAGTAGTGCGTTTACCAAACCTTCCCACAGCATCTTCCTCCTTTCTACGCGTGATAAAGTGCAGTTTCTGCCCTCCTCGCCTTTCACATTGCTACGCTAATATGCAAACTAAACAAGAGACAGGATGACAGCCAATGGACAGAACAAAGCCTAACAAACCCAACAATTGCATCCCCTCTCTCCGCTTCTCGTCCTCACTTCTCTTTTCTATCGTTTCCAGTCCTCCAATCAGTGGAAGTCTGCCTCAACACGACCATAGCGGACTCCGTCGACCTTGAGCTCGAACCCTAGCCCGGCACTGTCCACGACCATTTCCAGGGTAAAGTCGAGGTTGTCAAACTCAACGCCGCGAGTCGTCGTCAGGCGCGTAAAGAGGCTTCGCGGGACGGCACTAAGGTCCGTCGTCAGAGTACAGACATGGATCAGTTTGCTTCCATTGCCGTCCGCTTCATCGCCATCACCACCGCCGCCGCCTCCCAGGTTCTCACTAGTACCGTTGTGAGCACCACTCTTTGCAAGAGCACCACCGCCAAACCCGCTGCCGCCGCCACGGGTGTACGAATCTGGCGGTTCGTCGGCAGCACAGGCAATCAGGTCGTCCGTCACAATCAGCGACTGGCCCGGGCGGAAGTTGCGGGTGTAGTGGAAAGCAATGGGTGACAGGGGCGAGATGGAGTCGCCCTTGGCAATGTGCCACTGCATGCGGTCGGACACCATCCACCGCTCCCAGAGCGGCGACCAGTAGCGCTCGCTAACAGAATGCTTAGCCTCGTCGTAGACGGTGGCATACGATGTGCCGTAGTGGAAGCGCGCCCGCCGGGACAGCACCATGCTGCCTTCCAGTCCCCGCAAGACGGCACCACGGACAACAGCCGTCCAGGCATAAACGGGCTGCATGACCTCGATGGGCGGAACCAGAACGGATCCGTTTGCAACGCCGTCGCTAAGACTCAGGTTGGCAATGTCCAAGGACGCAGCTGCCGCATGCGTGGGACGCTCGCTGTAGGGTGGTGGCGGCAGTTGTGACGAGCCAGTGCCATGGCTGGCAAGCCCATCCATGAGGTTACCGCGGAAGTGGTGCTTGAGCCGCCTGTACAGATAGTCACTCTGGCCAAAGCCGCCGACAAGAATGATACCAGATACAATGCCGCCCTTTGCACGCAGCTTGTCGACTTGGCCCTGGACAAGATCACAGACCTCTTTGACGATCGGTTCGAAAATCTCCAGCACCTGCTCGGCTGACATGACCAAGAAACCGGAGTCAAGACCAGCTTCCTCATCATCGGGCAGACCGGGGAACCTGGTATCGCACGTCAGCATAGGCCGCCCAAACCAAAGGCCACGGGGACAAACTATCACGACAAAAAAGGCCACTTACGGAATGTTGACTTCCTGGTGCTCGTCCTCGTTAAAGTTGCGCTTCACAAACTCCTCAAAGTACCGCAGCCCCATCTGCCAGGTCTTGCTTTTCTTCGTCTTCATTTCGTCGAAGCGGCTCTGGCCAAGTCTGCGACACACATGCTCCTCGAAGCGGTAGTTGAGGAACGCGCTGCCACACAGTCCGCCCGTGCCCACGGCCGATTCCTCCACACGCAACGGCTTCAACGAAATGATTTTGTACGCAATCAGGTCAACAGTGCCTCCACCGCCGTCGCACACAATAAAGTTGTCGCCGACATTGAGGTGGTTGGGCTGGATGGCCTTGAGCGTGTACACGGCGGCGGCCTCGGGCTCACTGATCATCTGGATGGACGAGCGGTCGCCCATGCCCGCGCGTTCGGCGGCCAACAGCGTCGTGTTCTTTGCAGCATCGGACCACACGGCAGGGCAGGTCAGAACAAAGTCCACGCGCGTCGAGGCCATAAAGGATGCGCCGTAGCGCCGCGAGAGCGTGTCCATGGTGTGCCTATAGACCTGGGTGAGATAGTCGGCAACAGCGTCGACCACCGTCTTCTTGTAGCGGCTCAACTGGGCGGCGGTCTCGAGCGGACTGACATAGAACGGCAGCTTTTGTGTGCGGTCGAGAAACAGCTTGATGCAGCGCAGCCGCGACTCCTCGGGCTTGAACTGGAACCCCCATCGCACTGTGGGCTCTGTGCCCGGTGGCGCATCAATCGGCAGGTCATAGGTCATCTCGGTCGGCACCTTGTCAGAGGTGATGCCGTTACCGCCGGGCCACGTCTTGATAATCTCAATGTCGTCGGGCATGGGCGTGTACACAGCGGCGACTCCCGAGAACGTCGTGCCAAAATCGACTCCTACAATGAGACGGTCCGTCGGTGGTGTGAACTCGCGAACGGGTTCACGGACCGGGCCGTGGATAGCTTCCGCTGCCGAGGGTGGGTTTGGGGTGCCCGAGCTGGCCGGCTTGAACACAACGGCGCCAACGGATGCGCCTGTTGCTGCTGCCCCTGCTGCGGCATTGGTGGTGTTTGAGTTGGAGTTGGAGCGAAAGAGGGAGGTTGTCGATGAGGAGGCCGAGTTGGCGCCACCGGGTATTAAAGGAGGTGCCGGGCCCTGCGACGTCGGTGATGTCGGCGAGTAAACGGTGCCTCGCGCGCCAGCCTGGTTCGCTGCTAACGACGCTGCTGTCAATGACGTTGGTGTCAACAGCAGCGATGACGAGGAGGACGTGGAGGCGTGGACTCTTGGTGGTGGGGGCGGAGGCGGCGTCGGTACTGTATGGGCAGCTGCTGCCGTTGTGCCGGCGACTGCTGCGGCCGACGCCGCTGTGGCATTGTGTATTGGTGGGGGCGGCGGCGGGGGTGGTGTGGGGGTAGAGACGGGCGCCGAGGTGTAGGTTGCAAAGTAGTTGCTCCGTGTATCTCGCGACCGCTGCGCTGGCGGCGGCGGTGGTCGCAATGGCCCGCCGTTGTTGCTCATGGTCGGGGAGGCAGAGAAGAAGAGGATCGGCTTGGAGCGGGGTGGTGTAGCTCCGGTGTCGTTCGAGGGTCCCGTCTGGGGGTTGAAACGGAGCACAATATTCAGACGAGCCGCCAAAGGAGCGATGCAAACCCGGGTAAAGCACAGGGGAGCGAGTGTGACAGTGAGAGTGACAATGCCAGTGAGAGGAGGTGAGCTCGGTGAGGTTGAGGGTATGGGGCTGCCCCTCCGCTATTCCACCACTGAACTAAGCCGTCTTGTGCCGTATTAACAACCGACGTTGATGTACGGCGAGGAAGTTTTGTTGACGGTCGCGGTTCCGGTATGGGGCGTAAAAATGAGATAACCAGCGTTGGAAAGTCGAATTGTGTCGTGAAGTGAGTTCATGAGACGATGACAAGGAAGAAAGGTAAAGATCATCGACCAGAAAGGAAGGATGGGGGAGGCCAGTGCCTACGGTTGTGCCTGCCGTGGCATGTGTAAAGCTAGGCTGTAAAGATCAGAAAAAAACGGGGGGCAGATTGACCAGGCTGACTGGCGGGGATTAGGAGAATTGGCGGGGAAAGAGCGATCGAAGTGAAAACCCAAAGAAAGAGGATAAAATAAAAATTAAAGCAAAGAAAGAAAATAAAATACGAGAACGACGAGAATCACAGAATAAGAGAAAAGAAGTATTCCGACGTCGGTATGGTATTACCAAGAATATCAAGAAAAACGCGTGCCTAATTGTCCCCGGTCATTTTCATTTCTCTTCTCAGACGGTTCCTCTGCGAATTGCACTAGAAAAGAAGGCTGATCACGGCCTTACAAACTGTCCGACCTATTGCCTTTTATCGCGTGCCGCTTTTTGGTGCCAGGCACCCGTTAAAAATAGTGCGGATTGGGGCCCGCTCCGCAAAAAAGAGGGGAAAGCGAAGAACTAAGGAACCAGAGAAAACAGTCCTCTTTGCGAGCCTTGCTCGACAGCTTCGTTTTTGTTTTGCTGCTGCCTGGGGGTCTGAAAGGCAGTGAGTTTAGAGCTTCCCGTCCGCCTGCGCCAATCCTTTCCATCTTCACTTAGCTTCTTCCACCCTTGAGTTGACCGAGGCGGTATTGAAACTACGTGGGCCTCGTTAATGTGGGCTCCTCGTCGATAAGCTTTGTTTCTGTCCATTCGCAAAGGAGTTCGCCCATTCTATTTTCCTTGACCTTATGTTTGACCTCTATGATGAGATGCTGCGCCTACTTACGGTCGAAAAAGACAGGGGTCCAGAAATGGGCGGCGCAGTCGCAAATATATGGCAAGACAAACGAGAAGGCTGAGACACGTCAAGCTAAGCATTTTGGGCTTCGCGTTTGGACCGACAACACAGCCTTATGACAAAGGTACAGTTTCAAGTATGCACATCTTGTTTGCGTAGTACTTGTGGTACAAAAATGTTCATTTTTTCGACTAATCAAAACATAGCACCCCGGCCTTTGTTCCCCGTCATGCATTTCGCACTGGAAGTATGTAAGTCGATGCGTCCCACGGAAAGGCCGGTGCCAAACGTGAAAGGATTCGTCTCTCGTGACTTTCCTTTTGCACCGATCCAGCCTCATCGAGTATCACTCTTATGCTCTCCGGGTACCGCGCAATAGAATAAGTATATAAAAAGTATGAAAGCGATGGTATAAAGGGGGGTAATAGAGGGGATTGCGAAAAGAACAAAGCAGGAGAAGACGCAAAGGTCAAGAAAGGGATTTGCGAGATACAAACTTGTAGAATATCTGAGAGTCAATAATAAAAGCATAGTAGGCTGGGAGAAAGCTTCCCGGTAGATATACCGGTTATACCGGTCCGGCGGTCAAGGTAGGAGAGCATAGGAGTGAGCAGGCGAGAGAAAATGGTCGAGCCATCCAATCTATGCAACATGGGAATGTACAACATATAGTATAGAGCGATTAAACAAAGGAGAGATTGAAAGCACTGCAAACGGACGAAAAAGAGAAGAGTGAAGAACCAAGGGGGTATTATGTAAAGCGTCCAATTTTCTAGCACTGGTGGGCTGCTTTGCGGATAAGTGTAGGTATGAAAGCAAGAAGCCAAAACAATAAACGTAATAAAAGATAGTAAATAAAAAATCGCCATGCTGTTTGTAACTGTATGAAATCGGGGTCACAGACACTGCAGAACCCGTTTGCCAGGCCCGGTATTCGATTTCAAAAGGTGGGGGTATGTATGTGCGGTTCGCGAGAAAAAGAAAAAAGAAGCAAAAACGCGGCAGCCCGACAGCGTCGACCCCGGCAGTCTATATACGCATGTGGAACGAGGGGAGAAAATAGCACAAGGCGCCCATAGAGATCGAAATTGGACGAGGTAGTTTCCTCAAATCATCTCGTCTATCCCAGGGGAAAAAAACTTAAAAAAGGTAGAAAATGAAAGTGAAAGGAAGTCAGAAGAGATAGCCCGCAATAACACCACCATATGACTGGATAGATGACAATCAATGAAAGACAAGAAATGAGAATGAAAGAAAAGTAAAAACGACTTTTTGTGAAAGTGCTAAAAACCCGCCACGACAAGAAAACAAAAAAAAAGATCTGAACAAATGAGCGAAGGCTAAATATAGACAAAGGAAATTAAGTGGTAGTAAGGTGGCATAGAATGAGTAAAGAGTTGGGGTTTGAGATCTTATCGGCATCGTCTTTAGAATCGGTTACTCGCAGCCCAGATGCTGGCAGATGCAGAGGCGGCCCAGTCGTTCTCGTCGTAAGGAGGTGTGGGCCACTTATAGTCGCCAGCCTTCTTGCCGAGGTCCAACGGCTTAGGTGTGACGGCTTCATTGCTGTCACCAAACAGGACGTTGTGGCCGCTGGCGGAAGGTGACGGCGTCGGGTAGGGGTTCGAAATGGCAATGTTGCTAACTGATTGCCGCAGGGCCGGCTTGCCATCCTTTTCAAGACGCTTCATGGCACGGTGGGTCGAGTTGAGAACTTCGTCGAGCAACTCGTCCTCCTCATCAGGTGCATCGTACTGGTACACGCCCTGCGTAGCTTGTGCCCGCCGTGTTCTGCTAGAGATGGGGCCACCGCCACTGCGTGCCGCAACAAGCAGGTTGTCAACGGAGCGCGGTTGGTGGTGAGGCAGCGAGTGGTGACGCTTTAGGTTGGTCACACTTGCCGGAGGCACACCCACCGTAGCACCCATGGTTACCGATGATGTCACGTTGCTCGTTGAGCCATGTGCCGGGATAGTTGGCAGGTAGCCGCTGTTGGAATCGCCAGCATGGCCCTGTTTTTCGAGCGAATCGTACGTGTTGCTGGTGGGGAGCGCCGAGGTGCTCTGCACTGGAACAGCCATGGGCATGTACGAAGCCTGCGTCTGTTGGTCGATCACCATGGACGAGCGGTTGCTGGCCCAGGGGCCGCAACCTGCCTGTGCCTCCACCTCATCGTATGCTGGTGAGATGGGCGTCTGGTGGCGGCCAGAGAAGCGACGTGCCCGCTTGCGGAGGTGGGAGAAGAAGCTCTCCTTATGGGCGCTGGGCGGCGAAACGAGGCCCGTGTTTCCGTTCAGGGCCTGCTCGGCCTGCTGGCGGTGGAGGTCGGCATAGTGATTAGTGCTGGAGGCAACGGACAGCTGGCGGCCAATCTTCTTGGGTGTCTTTTCGTCTGCCCGGCCAGCGGCATTGGCGTACGCATCGTTGTACATGGGCGTCCGGTTGTTGGCCTGTGCTGTCACAGCATCGGACATTGGTGAAATGGGACGGATCGTGGGGAGAATGGGCATCGGTGCCACATTAGACGGGCCGTTTGTCCAGGTCGTCCGCTTGCTGGCGGCCGGCCGCACCTTGGGCAAGATGGCCTCGGCAGACTGGTGCTGCTCTGGCGCTGGGCGCGGGCCAGCTGGTACCTGTGGGACAGCCTGTACAACAGCAGGCGTGGCAGTGGCCTGTGACGGTACTGGTACCCGCGTGGGCACCTGCGCGTGAGAAGGAACCACCGCTGGCGTTGGTGCCAGGGCGGGCGCTCCCGCTTGTGGCACGGCGACGGATGCCGCGGTGGGTGATGTCACCATTGTGGAAAGGGGAGCCAAAATACCAGCGGGATCCTTGGACACGGCGGTCGCCTCGGGAGCGGGCTCGGAGCGGCCGATGAGCGACTTGCGGTACCATGGTTGCTTGACAGAGGTAGGGGTCGACGAGCCCGAATCCTTGGACGCGCGGCCGAGATCCGACTGCTTGCGGCCCAGGATACGTGAAGCAGACGACTTGGGGCGCAGAGGGTCAACAGCATCAACAAAATACTCGTGGGCCAGGGCCTGCGTTGAAGTGGGCCGTGTCTTGGGGTCCCACATCAGACACCAGGTGACGAAGTGGCTCAGTGATGCTGGCCATTGCGGTGCCTGCAGAATCGTATCGATGGCGTGAGGTGCCATCTTGGGGAAGGAGAAGCCCAGCTTGCCCGCAAGGCGGGAGCCCTCCCGCCACTCACCGCCGCCCACACGTTGGCCGGCCTTGTTGTACCAGTTGCCGGGGCTGCCCATGATCTCACAGACGCGCCAGAGCTGGTCGACCTCGTTGACACCCGGGAAGAGCGGCTTGAGGGTGGCCACCTCGACGGCCATAGCACCGACGGCCCAAATGTCGACAGGCGCCGAGTACTCGCCGGCGCGAAGCAAGACCTCAGGTGCACGGTACCACCGTGTCGAGACATAAGTGGTGTACGGCAGCTTGGAGTGGGTTTCACGGGCGAGGCCAAAGTCGGCAATCTTGACCGTGTACGAGGGAGGCGTCGACGGTGGTGTGACAAGGGATGAGTAACGGCGGAAGGAGTTCGAGGTCTCTTGGTGGCCGGAGGACGAGACGAGGATGTTCTCGGGCTTGATGTCGCGGTGGAAGAAGTTGTGGGCGTGAATGTGCTCGAGACCCTGCATGATCTGGAAGAGAATGCTCTTGACACTGGCGTTGTCGAGGCACTTGTGGTCCCTTGCCTTCATGAGCTGGTAGAGGTTGCCCTCCATGTACTCCATGCAGATGTGCAGCTTCTTGCTGAATGGATCGAGGAAGATGTCGAGAGCCGGCACGAGGTGTTGGTGCGGCGGCAGTGTGCGCAGAAAGACGACTTCACGGAGCTCCAGGCATGGCGTGAAGGATTGAAACGTCTTTTTCATCGTCTTGATGGCAATGACGGTTCCACGGCGGGCAACATTGGAGCCAGCACTACGGACGCGGGCAAGGACGACGCTACCAAAACTACCGTCGCCAATCTCCTTGAGAACCTCAAAGCGCTCCTCAAGGGCCATCGTATTTGCGGCGTGCTGATGGCTCGAGGAGCCCCGGTGTGTGAGATCGTGTGTGACTGCCATTGTGGAGGTAAAGAACGGGGGTATAGCGAAATAGAGGAATTGCGAAACGTGAACGAAGAACAGTTATCGTCGGGCGAGAGACAACGCAACCCAACACACCAAATCACACAGGTTGTCCAAAAGAACCGAAGAGGCAAAGCTGATAGAGAAACAGGTAAGGAACGGAAAGGTCGACGGCGGCTGTGGCAGCAGCGTCAACCCAGGTAGGTAACTCGGAAGAGGATCTAGACGAGGCCAGTGTTAGAAGAGTATTTGAATAAAAGAAATCAAAGATATTATCCGTCGAGGTGGTCCAATGTAGTAGAAACAGCTCGCATCGTCAGGTATAATTGCGACACTCGGATTCTCTGGAGTACAGTAGACAACCGCAAAGGAAAGCTAATCGCAGGAGCACAGGAAGCAGTTGTATGACCTGCGGCACCCTTGAAAGGTCGACGACGAACGTACTTAGATCCCAAAGTCGAAGGCTCTTTCAGAAAAAGAGCAAACTTGCGGTTTCCGGCACATTCAGACTGATTTTTTGACGGTAACGAGAACGACTTGCGAGAGGATCGGTTTGAGTGTGAGATGGACAGTGATGACACGACTGTCTTGTTGTTTTTGGTGTTTTAGATTTGTTGTTGTCCGTCAGTTGTTGATAGCGAGAGAATAAAGGGCGAAGCTGAAGCGATTGACTGGCTGTGACGGATCGATTGGAGCAGGCACGATGTGCTACGGTCGCGAAGAAGAGCGGTCGTTGGCAGCACCAGCTGTCATCGAAGTATGTCGATGCTGAAGCTTGTTGCAGAAAAGAAAAACAACGAGGGGGGAACGAAAGATGTAGACGAAGGAGATGAGGGAAAAGAAAGGAGGAAAAGAAATGAAGCTAGATGTGAGAGGGAGATGAGGATGGGAGGGGGTGTGCGGTAGCCACCAGTACTAGCAGGGTAAGAGCAAGGGGACTCAGTGTAGCATGCCTGGCAGTGGTATTCAGTAATTATGCTCTGTGCTCCATATGGAAGGAACCTGAGGAGTAGGGAGTGGAGTGGGAAAGAACCAGAGACTTTAGAAAGAGAGCAGCTGCTCGGAAGGAGGAAAGAGGGAAAGAACGCTGGAGAACACAATAAAATGAATATCGAAACAAACGAACGGGTTACAGAGAGAGGGCTAGAAAAGGACGCGAGGGGCGGGAAGAGAGAGAAACGCGCACATCAAGAGCGAAAGTGCGATGATAGCTATTACATCGGGGATTATTGCAGAGAGGCAGATTCGCAGCACTCACGAGAAAAGGGGAGAGAGCGTGTGCGAAAGACTGAAAGGAGAGGCAGAAGAGAGAGAATCCAAGCAGGATTGACTTCCTGGGGACACGGCGAGAGATTGGGGGAAGGCATTGACGGGCCCAAGGAAAGAACGAAAGGGGGTGTGGGCGTAAACCCGTGGGAAAGTACGCGACTTGTGGGCAACTCCTTCCATCACGAAAGGAAAGGAGTGGGAGGAAAGGGGTGAGCATGAAAGGGTACCTGGCTTTCGCGGGAGTGGCCCGGCGAGGAACAGGTACCGTCTTTTGTTCTCCTAGGCGACCCTGGCCCTGGCCGGCGCCCTGGCCGGTCGGTCCTGGCTGCCACTTTAACAAACATACGCCCCTGTTGGAAACGGTCAAGGACCTAGGGGGGTCCCTAAAATTAACGGAGGTAAAAAGTAACCAAAATAAAAGCAGAAAATCAAAAATAAAAGGGAAAAGGCGACGGTAGCGGGGATCACTGCCCCGTGAAGCAAGAGCAGCACCTGGACTAGCGTCCTCTTCTAGGCTTAGTCTCCCGCTCGTGGGCCATAAACAGCAAGACAACACACTATGCGTCAAAGGCGCTAGCAGTCGTGGAAGGAGCTCCCCGGGAAGCCAAAAAGAGAGTGATCGGGAAAAAAAAAAAAAAAAAGTGACACAGTGGAGAGGCGTCAGCAGAGGCAGGAGCGACCACCACATCGGGCCTGGCAAAAGGCTCAGCCATACACAGAAGGAAATGTTGCGACAGGCACAGCAACCTGTAAAATTGGTAAAGTATCGAATGCAAGACTGAGCGCCGTTTTTTCTATCTTTCTTCTTTGTTGTTGGCTGTTGCACCCCGTGTTTTACAGACAAGGACGGTGAGAGACAAAGCAGTAGCTCATGAAGTAAACCACACAGCGACATTAGCGCTATGCGGTTCCGGAACTAGCGCACGCCAGGCGGACGGGCGGTCTGGAGACTGCCGTGCCGGCGAAATTGACAGGCTACTTTGACGTTAGTGGTCGGTGAGGACAAAGAAAGATGATGTTTCTCGTGGCACGAGTTCCCCTGTCTGTTTGTGTTGCTCTCGGAAAACCCTTTTGATATTGTGGCATATCCAAATTGTGGCGTCGTTCGCTACAAGCCCATTCGCAAAAGGTTCGACGTCCATTAGCAAAAGCGAGCTGCATTTTCTTCACTGGTAATCGCGAAACGAAAGCGGCCTCACTAAACGGCCTGAATTGCTAGGAAGAACGAGGTCACATCTTGACTTGGCCTGGCCGCTGCAGAATCGCCTACACAAGCACTTTAGGAAGAAATGCCCCGGAGCAAGTTCGAAACAAAGAAGAAGAGAAATTGGGTTTTGCAGGAAAATATTGTGAGAGGCTCATTTATGCTGAAAGTACGGAGTATGGTTCCATAGCGGGCGCGAAGCCAGCCCTCAGCGGACAGCCTCATACATCCTGACAAACGAAAAACACCACAGTTAGGGACATAGTAAGATACAGACGGAGGCTTCGGCTGCCAGTCACCCAAAAGGCCTTTCAGGTAGGCTCGGTAGGATTGCAAAGATGATATTACGCCCGTAATCACGATTATCGGTAAGGAGTTCGGAGAACGCGAAAAGAAAAGGAGAGCAACAGGGGAGACAAGACGCGAAAAAAGATACACAGTGGCCGCACACATATTCGGAGCAAACAGAAGTACTGTTACACCCAACGAACCCGAGCAATTATCTCATGGCTGGCCTCAGTGGCCGGCCTATTCCAAGAGACCAGGGAAATTTGGCCCCGTTGTTACCATTTAGCATGAACGAGGCATGAAGGAAACGACTGCACATGAATCGGAGGAAGAGCAGTGGGCAGGATATGGTATCTCTTTAGTAAGGACAAGATCCTGCAAACGTTGTTTATTGCGGTGTCCAAGCAAGATTGGTGGCAAAAAGATGAGAAACAGAGGAGCAGGTACAAAAGCTAGCAGGCGCAACTACGGGCGCAGGTACGCAATACTGCCAGACAGCAGGTTGTAGGACAGCCTTATAGAGGATCACACGCCAGGCAACGGCAGGAGCCGATACTGTTCATTGTTCAATGGAAAACAACGCGTGACACTGTACACTTTCTTGGCTCTTCAGGATTGTTGCTGTGTGCCATTTTCAAAAGCGAGGTAATTAATCCACAAAAAAAAACCCTGCGATAGCAACGACGGTCAAGTAGGTTGACGACAGCCTGTTTCTCTGGGAACTCACGTTGCATTGCGAACAATTGTTTCTGTTTGTGTGCTTTATTCCCTCTTTGTTTTGATACGAAGACTGGTTGGGCGAATAAGACAAGAGAGATGGGCAAAGTGGCAGTGGTGCCAGTAACAGGCGGGAGCCACTGACAAATAACACACATAAGTGGCGATATTTTTGGCGTTGGAATGCGTGGAGTTGTCCGCCCAGAGCATCTGGGTCTCCAGAACTGGATCCCAACTGCCTGTTGCTGCCACGCAACCTTCATCCATTCCAAGGTGGCGCGAACACTCTCTGTGACTTAACATGCTACAATTTTACTGAGCGTTTCCTGTGCTGCATCTCAAGTTTAAAGTTTGACGAAGGGTCTACATATGTTGTATCTTCTCTCCGAAATACCGTCCGTTCGGCATATCATCAGATACAGTGCAAGTGTGGCAGAATGTACGGAAGAAGAGGAAACGGCTAACCAGTCCCCACTATGCCAGCTTTGAGTGCTCCGTCTTGGGGACAGCAGATCACCAGCAATATCTCGTGTGGAACTATTGGGGCGGGATTTACGACGCAGTGAGAGGAAGACCCGAAAAAGACGTGTGAGAACTGAAGCAAGATGCAGGTTCGCCAGAAATAAGTAGGACAAAAGAAACGACAAACTGTGGCTAAAAACGGGGAGACTGTGGCATAATGGGAAAAGCGGGTTAGTTATGCACACGTCGCGGCAGCAAGCCGGTGCAGGGAAGGGAAGGGACAATTGGAGGAAAAGGGCAAGTGAAAGGAGCAGGCAAGGTTATACAATACAGTTATGGCATACTCAATACGGAGGTACTTTGAACAGAATAGTATGTGAAACGTGAAGAAAAGACGGGGCCTATCAGATACACAGACCAGCTGGCGAAACGACCATGAACTGCAATCTGCTCCGATAGGATGAACAGAAACAAAGTACGAAGTAAGATACAATCACATATATCGTATTGAGTGGCCATCTTGCCTTCGTCTGTAGCCTTTTTCGAGCTGCCTGTCACATTCTTTGCCTCCTCCGCCTTTTCGATGTGGTTTCTCTCTGTCGCCGCCGTTTGTACCCTGTATGCTAGATGCTGTCGTCCAATGAAAAAGTATGTATGTGTATATAACAAGAGCACAAACACTTGTGCATTCACACACAAATTGCACAAAAAGCAAAAAGCGGACAGACCGTGCGCCACTGGTGCAAGGTACAGCTGTCGCCCTTTCCATTTTTGGCTTCGGAGAGCGGGTCTTGGTGTCTCCTTCCTCGTTCTGTTTCGGCAGAAGAACAGAGATGAAAAGGGGGCAGTCGCGGACGGCCCCAGTTTTTTTCAGGGACATGACCCGCCCGCTTCCCGAACTGGTCTTTGCATGGAGGGAAAGTGCAGATGGGCCTTTTCATGAAAGCGCACAAACTCCGTATTCACACAACAAAATCGTACGAACCTTCCCACAACTGTTGCTGGCCTTCCCTTTTGTCCTTTTGCTCTCTTGTCCTTGGCGTTGCCTGATGAAGCTTCACATGTGTTCAGAATAAATACCTCATACCTCACCGTCTGGTGACATAAAGTATCTCTATCTGGCAGGAGGCAATATCAATATAAAAATAAAAACAAGGAAGCTAATGACTGCTGCAATCTGGTCGCAGAACTCTTGACCTGGTTGCGCCAGATAAGAGAGGCTGTAGGTCTCCTTTTTGTCCTTTCCCAGTCGCGGCATTAGGAACATGACACAGGTCGCTTGGTTTTGACGCGTTTGATAGAAGTCATGTAAAAAACGAGGTACTGAAAGAGTACTTGAGGTGCGTATGGGATTGCAGCTGATAGGTGCGTACCACCTTGTACTCGCTTGTGAGCGACACGCGCTCCGATCCCTGGTAAATTGTTAAATGGCTATTTGGGAGGGTAGGGGGGACGCTCCTCCCCACTGGTCTTGAAACGGTGGCAGGAAGAAGAAAGCTAGATGGAAAAGAAGACCAAACGGAAAGAAGCGCTGTGCCGAAATGCTCTGAAATTCCAATCAAATTCACCTCATCCCGTCTACTATTTGTTCAGGGCGGTATTAAGTTAAGGGTCGAGAACCTAGCTTGAAACGGCAGTTCAGACAGTAAAGAAGAAGAATAAGAAAAGAGGAAAAGAAAGAGCATTGATAGAAATGTTCCATATTGCGACGCAGCACCGGGGCGGCATGGAAAGGCAACTGCTTCTGGAATGCTGCTTTCAAAACGGCAAGGGTCCAAGGACAAAGAGACACAAAAGCAGCCTGGTCGGGGCAGATTGTCCGCTGTCTTGGAAAAATGGGAGACGGGAGCTGAAAAAGAAGCATCCAAGAGACAGAGACCACGCGTGGATGGACAGGAGGGAGTCTCGAAGGGGTCTCGATTGACTGAGATACGCCTTAGTTTATGTCGTGAAAAGGGGACTATGCCGTAACAGTTCCAGCGATCAGAGGGCCTTCCGCCAACCAAAAGACACCAAAACCAAGCAAAAGGAAAGTATCTCCGTGGTCAATCGCCCCATCTGACAAAACTGGCCTTCTTCCAGCGGAGGCAAGAGGCAGGAAGCAAGACTTTTCAAAGACTATCAACTTAAGAAATGGTAACGTTCGCAGGCGAGCTGATACGCGATGCAAGGGATAAGCCTCAAACCAGTCCATCCAGCTATCGACAGGACACTGAACAAATATTAGTGGCCTCGCAAAAGGACGGGGTTCTCGTCGAAAAAGAGTTGCCGCCCCGGCCAAAAAGTCTCGGAACAGGCAGTCAGTCTGGTGCAGAACAAAGATGGGAACAGAGCTGGCATGGCGTAGATCTTTCCTTGGGTGAACTGTCGCAGTTATGGCCATAGGAGTCAGGAGAACCATATAGGATAAGAATACATTTACTATCTTTATCGTAGGCCATACAACAAGCAGTGGCTTCGCAGAACGCACGAGCCCTCCAAAAAAAGGAGGAGTGTTGCGAAGAGAAAGAAGAGGATAAACGAATGGTCGATGCGAATGCCTGTGTGTGCTCTGTGGGTGGACGTGCGCAGTGAGCAACGCTTCTGTTGGCTAAACAAGGCGGGGATAAATGCTCCATGGTGTGTGCGCTCCAAGGCAAGGGAGCTCAGCTCCTTTGGGAAAGGAAAGGTCTCACATGCTGTGAATATGCGTCGTACATTCGTAGATGCATAGCGTTTGTCACTCCACGCCCGTATTTTGTGCCCTGCATGTGCACCTTGCCAGAACCATATGCAGGAACACCGCTCCCAATGTGTGGTCGCGGCTCAGGTGTGCAGGCGGCATGCACCGGCGAAGTCTTGCCGGCCACCGAAAGCTGGGACTCATCCAAAAGCGATGGCTGCAAGGGAAATGTCCCTGGGAAAATCAGTGGTGTAATAAAAGCCGATTACTAGGTCGCAATGCCAGCATCCATCGACCATCGACGAAGGAGCAAATAACACCGCTCTCCATTGAAAAGGCACCTACGCCAAATGCGGTATTGGCGCTGGGTCCAAATGTCGTTGCGAAGTGAGATACTCCCCCTATTAATTATGAAAATACCACCGTTATTTCGCCCAATGATACGTTCCTGAAATCGCCTTGTTCGGCTGACATAGAGGCTCGTACTTGTCCATCTTTTTTGTGCTGCAGTTTTGGTGAGGATAGCAAACTTGACGTCTCCTCTTCTGTAAAATTATTCCTCGTCGCCACGTCGCTCCTAAATTCTATTAATATTCTAGAAAACCCTTCTCATGTATGGGGTATTCAGCACGTTTTTGGTTGGCAATTTTCGCCATGTAATTTCTCGCCCTCCAGTTTCACGACCTCACAGGGGTTCAGGCCAGAAAAGGAGATGGGGTACGGAGTAAAGGGGCCTACGATTTTTAGCGGTCCAACGGCAAGGAAAGTTACTAGGTAATTATGGAGTATGTTGTTGAAGGCCAAGTGAACATGTACAAAGAATTCGGCAAATAAAGTGCACGGAAAGAATGCAATCTTTGGGGAGGTGAGAATCAAGCAAATTCATGCAAACTCCTGGGAAACAACAAGGCAAGAAAAGGGTGACCAACGACAAAAAACTAGGTGGGACTGGCACATTGTTTCAACTTGTTGTCGTCTCGCCCAGTGAGATGACGTTCCGTATCCTTCTTTTCATTGTGATCACTGCGTCCACTACGTGCTTCTCTCTTTCGTCTCTCCTTTATATCACCATTTTTAGCCCGTCACACATCTCTGACGACCAATCACAGCCCTTGCTCAAGCACCAATTGTTTGGTCGAATGGCTACCAGTCAGTCTTCAAATGAGGTCTGGTACGCCGTACGGAGTACGATATGCGTTGTAGTCCAGAGTACGACATAATCTGATATGCCCATGCATCAGTGCTATCAAAACGAAGGAGACGGGTCGATGAGGGCTGGCCATTGACACCAGTGAGGAGGAAACAGGAGTGCCTTTCTGTTTCAAGAGCCTGTCAATAAGCAATGCTTGTATAGTACAGGCTTGGAGATGGGCTGTGTGACAAGCCGTCACCGCTGAAGAAGTTTGATGTAGTCTAAACAGAGTACGACATATTTAACAAAAAAAGAAAGGAAAAGACGGTCTTAAACGTGCAAGTGGATATGGAATTATGTGAACTTTCTGCGTACATTTGCGCGCGTATTTTTTTTCTTTTTTTTGGGGGGATGAAATAAGGTTTCGCCTACTTTTGCACTGTATTCGTTTATTCATTTATTTTCATTTTCATTTTTTTACTTTTCAGCCTCTTCGTTTAAAAAGGAAATAACCACGAAGTCCATTCCATATAAAAAGAGCGCAGTGATGAACTTAAGAGTTGAAAGAGGCAAATGCTTGGGACGAAGTACAACGTAATTGAACCATCCATAAACATCGTCCAATATCAATATGCCAACAAGGATGGTAAAAATACAAGTAGTTCATCCCCATTCATGCGTTTTCAAGTAGACTTTCTTCCCTATCCCCGACAAGCATGGTTGGACCTAAAACACAAAGCATACTGAAATATGTTGTAGAATGCCATATAAAACATAAACTGAGGGTATCATATCCCTCTGACATATAGCTCATTTGTCCCCAGTCTGCAGGACATGCGGCATCGCGTAGGAAGAAAAATACAGATGGCCTATACGTCGACCCGCCGAACAAGAGACGTGAATATAGGCCGACGAACCCAAATATCATCCAAAATGAAAAGGTCACTGGTACTTGCAGACAATATACAACATCTTTGTCCATCAAAGCCGTTTCCATGGACACGCAAATCAACGTACAATACCCAACCGAGTGAGAATTCCCGGCGGGCGGGTTGAAAGTATACATTATGAATATCGTCTCCGATAATCTCGGGTCTTTTGGACAAGACTCTGCTACGTTTCTGCGTTCTGTATGTTGATATACCATAGCAAAGATAAACGATAAATGACACATACCCTGCTAGCTGAGTAGGAAATGCATCCTAATCGTTCGACGATGTATATCGGAATATTTGACGAGCTAATCCAATGATTTCAATATACTATTCAAACTTTGGCATATATCCAAGGAAACAAAAGAAACCTAACAAAACTGGAAAACTTTAAATAACACGACAAAACTGAGGGACGCCCTTTAGCTTATTGCTCGCTTCATCATCGGACGCACATAAAAAGGGGTACTGTTGTAGCGAGAAAGAAACAGTCCACAGGTTACGCAAAATTAGAACTCGTGCAGACGGAGCTTCTTGCCAATGTTGTGCCGCCTCGAGGCAAGCTCGGATGGCTTGGGCTCGCCCGTGTCGAGGCTCTCGTTGCGAGCCTTTAGTGCCTGCAGCAGCATACCAGCATCGAAGAAGCCATCTGCAAAGGAGTTAGTAATGGATTGCATGAGCGGTAGTGGTTTTTTTTTTTTTTTTTTTTTTGTTTCTTAACAAAACAAGGCCATAAACTTACATCCACCGAGCTCGTCGTCTTCGCTCATGGTCACACTGTCGGTTGTGGGTGATTCGGAATCACCAGCCTTGGTCGTCCTAATCATCTCGCCACCCGTGATCAGACGGCCACGGGACTTGATCCGGTTGGCCGGGCGGGGACGCAAATGGTCGATCTCACGGGCGCGTGACTGCTGTTTGGACTGCGATCCCGAGCGACGGCTCGTGATGCGCAGGACGCGCCGGATCTCGAGCAGGTAGCTTTCCAGAGTGTCGATGAACCGCTTAGTCTGGCGGTGCTTACTCGAGACACAAATGCTGATTCCGTCGTCCTTGATAATGTAGCCGATACCAAAGCCGTCGGCGGACACGGGGCCAAAGCCAAATTGGCGCAGCGCCGGGTTACCGCAGTTCGAAGTCGACAGGATCGTGCTGTTCAATCGCTCCCAACCGGCGTCCAAGAAGATCGACGGCAGGTGCTGCTGGTTGTTCTGACGAGACGAGTTGCTGTCACCGCGCGTCCTCGTGGTCGAATTGTCACCGCCAGTGCCGGGGCCGTTCACCTGCGGAGGTGGACTAAAGCCGCGGTCGGACCCGTACGGGCTGCCATATCCCGTACTGTCCATTCCCGTGGTTGTGCTGCTCAGTTCGTCATCGGCGAGGCGCTGCCACAGGCTGTAAAGAGCGTACAGGTGACGGTCGCAGCCTTCCGCCTTGGCACATTCGCGGGTAGTGTTTGTGTGGCGCTGGCAGGCACGGCGCAGGGCTTCGACCTTGTTTTCGGCTTGGTTGTCTGCCCAGAACGTCTGCACAAAGTTGACAGACTCTTCAGATACACTGCGGATAGCCTCCGTGCGACCGTGCAAGAACACCTTGGTCATGGCCGGCTCGTACGTGCACTCCACACGGCCATATAGCCCATAGTACGCGGCTTGGAAGGCCATCTGGACAAAGGCGTCAGGTGAGAAGCCCATGCTGGTCATAAAGTTCTTGCCATACGCACTGAAGTCGAGGCACTCGAATTCGTTCTGGCCGATGAGGTCGGCCAGGCGAGACTCTGCAAAGCGAACCGCGATACTGAGCTCGGGGATCATATCCCATTCGAGCTTGTGCGGCGTTGCGTCCACGTCACCAAAGCTTTCGGGATCGCGCTTGGATGGGTCCGGGCTCGTCGACTTCCACAGCGAGGGCGCCTGGCCGTTGATCGAGCGAGCGAAGCGCAAAATCGTATCCGTGTAAACGTCACTGGCAAACCGAAGGACCGTGTGGCCATCGACGCCAGTGTGCTCAAAGTTGATACCTGCACTGCCGTTCTTGCACACGATAATCTGCAGCTTGTCGTACCAGCGGTTTGTGCAGGTTCCGATCTGGACGCCCTTTTCGATCTCGCTCGTGCCACACAGCATGTTCTGGCAGAGGGCGGCAGCCGAGCCCGGCTCAGTATAGTCGAGACAGACGACAAACAGGGCCGAATCAACAATTCCGAGGCAGTCGGCATTGTTGGAGCCCTCCTCGCGGGTCAGCACATCGCGCAGTCCAGACCACACCTTGCGGTTCTCCGTGCTTAGAACGCCCAGAGCGCCCTTGGCGGCGTCCTGGATCGGGGTCTGCGTGGCATCGTCGATGACCGTCTGGAGGTTGATGGCAAGGTCACGCTCGGTCATAATCAGATCAGAGTTCTCGTCCAGCACGTCAAACCAGTAGAACTGGCCGTGGCACATGACTACGACGTGCTTGGAATCGGGGTCCTGCTCAATCTGGCAGCCATTTTCTGTGGGGACGCGTGCAGTGCCAAAGAGACGCGAGTACTGGTACATGTCCAGTGGTGTGCCGCGGACGGTGTCGGGCGGCAGCTCCTCCTTACGGACAGCACGGACGAACATGAGCGCTGACACGACAAGGGATGCCGCGCGCGTCACCTGATTGTTGCGCGCCGGCGTAGGGTCGTCTTCCAACAAGAAGAAGGGGTTGAGGTTCAATACGACCGGGTTGTCAAAGTTGAGGTACGAATCATACCCTGGCACGGTTAGCGACTTTTTAAGAATGGACAGAGACCTCCCGCTATTTATTTTCAAGCTCCAGAGTAACTCACAAAATTGCTCGATGTAGCTTGTACGTCCCTCGGCGTACGATTTCAGCTTTTCCTGCAGCTCGGGGCCTTCATTCCGGAGAAATTCGTCCACTGCGTGTCGGGTCTCGGCATGTTCGCGGCTGGTCTGCAGCGGCCGCAAAACGGACAAATATTTTTGGCATGTCTTCTCGAGTTCTGGGATAGGCAGCTTCGGAAGCTTGTCCTGGTGTGCAAACGTGATGCCGCCACCGCTGGCGGACGGCTGTTGGTTGTAGCCGGCCATTGGGCTTGGCTTAGAACTCGGCTTGATCCTCGGAAGAGTGCTGCCGCCTCCTCCACCTCCGTTGAGACGAGGGTGGACGTCTGGAACGGCTGGTACGGATCTGGGTATTGAGGCCGGCCGTTCGGTGGGCGTGGGGATATTTGCCACGGGGGGAAAGGCAGAGAGCGTCTCGCCGAAAGGTTTGGGAAGAGTGAAAGTGCGGACTTGGGTCGGCATGGCGGTCAGTTTTGTCATTTTTTTCTTCTTTACAAATAAAAAAACGGAAGGCTGTGATCTATATGCTGTTTTGTATATGCGTCTAAGCGTATAGAGGCGAGACACTGGTGGCAATGTTCAGGCCGCGCAGGGCTGTGCGGTAGAAGTAGTGGCAATCTTGAAGAAAATAAGATGGCATCCCACTTGATGGAGACCTATCTCACCGATCTCATAGTGGAATGGTTGTATAATGATGTAAGAAAGACTTTGAGGTATCTCGCGTGCGAAACCGAAAGGTATTCAGACAAAATATAGATATAAAAAGTCAAGTAAAACGAAAGGGGAGACAGAGAGAGGATAAAGACAATGGGATAGAGACCAAAAACAGACGAAGACCAGTGACGATGGAAAGATGTTGTAGATCGAATCCCATATAATAAGAAAATGCTACACCCGTGTGTGGGGGATGGATAGGAGCAAAGGACGTGCAGAGGAGCGGCCCAAGAAAGCTTGAATCTTGTGGATAAAATAACGGGATAGGAGTGTAACGAGAAGGACGAAGGGCCAAGCACGAAGTAAGACGGTGGGTCGGGCATTCAATAAAACAGCCACGAGATGAGAAGGCGAGAGAGCGAAAAGGCCGAGAATAGGACGACTTCTGATTTAAAAAGTAGATAGGAGACAAGGGAAGAACACGGACAACGGGAGAGGAAGGCGTGGGGTGCCTGGAGAGGCCTAACCGAAGATGAAAGAATAGGAATGGAAGAACTAGGGAAGGGAAAGGAACTAGACGAAACAATGTGCATGTGTAAGTCAAAGAAGGGAAAGGGGGTGCGGGCTAAGGCAACAGAGGCGAGGCGGCAGCAACGGCTCAAACGAGCGACCTCGAAGGCCTTGACAAAGCAGGAACGCGCGCGGAAGAGAGGAAGTCCAATGTCGGCCGTGGATATGGATGGTTATGCCATACCAAGTGTGGAGGTCCCACCCTTTTGGCTCTGTTGTAGTCAAATCCAGTGTCTGGTTTTGCTAGTCCGCTTTCGAGAGAAAGTGGCACAAATAGCTCGGCAACGGTGATAGAAATGAAGGCAACTATGGGGGGGGGGAGGAGTGAATTGATGGAAAGAGAACCGAAATACAAAAGAAAACAAAAAATCGAAAGGTAAAATAAGAGGAAACAAAATAAGAAGAAGCGATTGCTAGCATGTGTGGACTGAGGACTGCTGACCACTGCCCATGACATGTCTGCCTGCTGCGGTCTGACAGTGACTCTGGACAGTTTATTGTTGATCGGAGCTAGGGCCGTCACCTCCACCACGCTTTCTTTGGAAATATCATTCTTGGGCCTTTGCCAGCCAAGGAGATCTCGCTTGATGATTTCCCTAGCGATGGTTGTAACACTTGATTTGATTGCCACTATTCTCACAGACAACATCAAAAGTGCTTTGCCCTTGTGTTCATGTCTGTGAGTGGCAGTATCTCCGATTGTGTAAAGAAGCCCCACGTGCGCGAAAAAAACGGTGGATGCTTGACTGAGGCGGCGCTGGAACCGCGACTTTGCAATACCTTGCCCGAAACACCACTTCCGCAAGCCCGAAGAGGGCGGCACCTAATATGGGTGCTTGTGTACGTGTTTGTCACGTAGCTCCATGGTATCCCTTGTCATCCTCACAATCTGTCTTGTTTGCAATCTGCCGATCTGGATTGTTTAACTAGCCAGGCGGAGAAAGAGAAAGAGGGGTGGAGAATGACAACAGACAGAGCAACAGTGATAAAAATGGGAGAGAAAGGAAGAAAGGATTCAAAACAGACAACGAAGGGAGAAGCAACCAACAGCGGAATCAGCAACGAATATACAAAGCATAGAATACATACCTAACACAGGGTGAAGGTGCGGATATAGCTACAGAAAAGACACGCGGTGCTGACAGTGCTGTGGTGCCAATTCTGATCGTCTTGGTGCTACAGCGGCAGCAACTGCGGCTGCGGCCGGTGTAGACGTTGCCCCGGTGGAGGCTGCTGCTTCGTCTGTTGCTGTGCTTGTGACCTGGGCGTGGTCTGGAAGTGGAAGAGGACGTGTAGTTGGGCTGGGCGGCCTGTTACGTTGTTAAGCTGCAAGTTGGATGGATAGTCGCGTTGTGAGCATGCGGGAGATGTGGACTATGTGCGGAGCAAGTACGACTCCAAGGCAGATGGCAAGGGACAGGGCAATGGAATTGAACAAGAACCAATAAGAGTTCACGGTGCCGAGAAAGCTGACAAAGGGGTTCTGGACAAGATACGACAGCTTGTATGTACGACAGATGGTCTCTGGTAATGGGTACGTCGCTTGATCTAGCTTTTATGTCGTCACCAGGCAAGAGTCAGCGAGGTCACAGACCATGCAGAAACGTCGGAAACAAGAGGAATTCCAAAGAGAAAAAGGGAGAATGGGAACAAGGCCAACGAGAAGTACGGTCCAAGCGAGCTAGATGACAGAAATTTTCCTACAAAGACGCAAGGTACCGAAGGGGACGAGATGGAAGTGGGAAAGGAAGGTAAAGAAACATGAAAACAGAGGTGTTTGTTGTTGACAGGTATGAGCTAATCCAATAAACACGGTGCTGGGGAGGCGCCGTTTTGGCAAGACCGTGTGTGTGGTGAAGATATGAACATTGAAAATATGGTAGGGGAAAAATGCGGAGCCATAGAATGAAAACGAGAAATACCGGAAGATGAAAACGGGAAACGGGGAAAGTGATGGCATGAATTGTGAAAAAATAAACGTGGTGATGGGAGAAATTCAACAGCATTGGGCAGCGGGAGGGACTCTCATTCGACACTCACTGTGAGGGTATGTGGCATTTTGCAAAAAGAAGGCAATCTTACCTTGTACACAATATCTTTTCTGAAATCGGGCTGGAGCGGTGCGGAGAGGCACGGGGTAGGTAGCGCGTGGGCAGGCCTTGATAACGTGAGGAGGTTGACAACACGCTCCATGGGGGCATGAACGTCACTACCGTGCTTATTTAGCCGTGTCTATTGCCTGTTGTTTGTTTCGGCCGTGATCCTGTGTGGCCTTTAGCCCTAGACCGATTGCAGACGGGAGGCTTTCAAGCTGGACGGGGTCAGGAAAAACGACTGGTCCTGCCTTCCTGAAGTGGCGACGGTGATGACACTAAGACCAAACCGGGGTCATTTCGTACAGCATCCGGGGATACGGGGGAACGGCTGCTAGGGGGAGTGGGCCGAGAAGAACAAACAGGCCAGTGCCGTACTCTGCGAGAATGCCTCTGGTACGAATAGGCCGCAAGATACGTCAAACAGTGTTGCAAATGCTTGATGTAAGTGCGATGAATATGCTAATGTTTTGCTCTGATGTTGTAAGTCTTGTTCTCCGTTATTTCAGCAGGGATTCCTGTCTGTCGCCGCTATAGTCGAGGGCCTGCGCTAGAACAAAGCAGGCAAAAGACGCAAAGGCCCGGTGGTCGAACTCCGAGCAGGACCGAATGACGGTCTCTTCAAAAAGCAACGATGCGTCAACCTATGGACAGAGACGCACTTCTCGTTATCTCGTTACCGCGTCGTCTGGTGGCCTATTCGCTTGTTTGGTGTATCCCGCGAAAAGACCAAAGGCAAGAGCGACTGTTGGCTCTGCAGCCTTCTCAGCGCAGCTGGCGAAACAATTGTGGCGTTGCAGGATAGAGCGAGAGTGCTGGGGTTTCCAAAGGGCAGGCGGATCCGTGTGATGAGCCTTCGGGTACTGGTTTATGCGGGCTCTACTCCATATGCTCTCCAGCTTTGTGGAATGCTAAAAGTGGTCATCCGGACGAGAGGAAGTTTGGAAAGTGACAGGCGGTGGTAAGGAGAATCCAAAAGGACACCGCGACGGCCGGGTCCAAAGTAGCCTGGCCCTAGAATCTTTATGAAGAAACAAGGCACTATTTAGAGAGACAGAAATGAAGACTGGGCGGCCTGCACTCCTTATTTTCAATGCCCCCCCACCTTGTGGCCAATTGCTGATGAAATTTGGAGATGGCCTTGCAAAAACGGTCCGTGGAGTGAGCGAGGTCAACATATTGATGCGGTGCACTTTGCCTCTTTAAACTTGGAGAAATCCCCGTTTTCCAGCCCTAGCGAGAAGGGCCCAGCACATGTACAGAATGGCGGCCCCGGGCGCTTGGGATTGTTGCTGGGCAGTGAGGCTCTCGACGAAACGTGTTTGTGCAGGTTCTGATTTGGTGATTATAGAGGAGTCAAGGTGGAGACGACGAGTGTCACGAGAACGGGCGAGAGAAGAAAGGGATGTGTCGCGAGCTGTCCAGTCATCTGGGTTAGGGGTAAGAGCATTGTAGGAAGTACTTCTTTCCCAAAGAAGCAGGAGAAGCGCAGCTTCAAGCAAGACCAACTGGCAGCGAGGGAAAGAGCGGCTCGCGACAATGCCAGTGTGGCCCGGTCTGTCCCCCGCCCTTGCCATTGCCACTGTCACGCTAATTGGCAACGTCGACTAGGGCACCTGCCTCGAGCATGAGCATCTTGCACACGCCTCTAAAAAGGTCTACTAAAGGTTGCGCCTGCATGATGACGCCGCTCAGCGGCTGCCCACTTGTGTCACAGCGGAGTTGTCTGACCTGCATGTCTCTCAGCCCATTCACTATGTCGTCTTCTCTTCGTACCCTGTTCGCCCCTGTTCTCGCTCCTTGGCCAGTGGCTGTCCAGTGTTGCCGTGTTCGTCCGTACATGTCGTACGTATTTGATCTGACTTCCGTGCTTGCTCGTGCTCCGTATGTGTGTACGGACAGATATCCCTCAAAACTTGGAGGAGATCCTTGATAGGTCGACGCTTCGTGCGTATCATTTCTGCAGTATAAAATTTCTGTGGGACTGATACGGGAAGGTGGACTGGTCTGTACCTGCAATTGCAGGGTTCATGGCATACTGCGATCGTGCTCTATCCTTCTCCATGCAGCAACAAAACGGGAGGAAAAAGTGAACTGTGTACATCGTACTGGGAAGGAACAACTTCAGCTACTGTAAGACGACATACAAGCACTAACTTGGGGTGTTAGTGGCGCAGCTGACATGTGATTGCTTTTGCTGTCCTGCTGGAAATGGACGTCATTTCGGTATAACAGGTCCCGATAGGGCGGGAACAATCGTCTCATACAGTCCGGCCAGGCGATTACACTCCCAGCACCGCTTTGTGATGACAACATACGCAATGCCATGTCCTTCCACCACGGCGGAACGGGCGCATGCCAGCTAGCTCTGAGTCGGCTTTATGCCCAGAAGAAAAGTCCGTGACAATGACCATGGCTTCCAGGCAAGCAATGTGGTGACTGGGTCAAGAGAAGGACTCATTTTAGGATGGACAGCGTTAACGAAATGATAAAGAAGAGGGAGCAATAAAACGCGTATACGAAGTTCTCCGTAACCCACACGCACGTCGCAATTCGCATTTGCGTCGATTCGAAAAAGACGCACGCGTGTTCTCCGCGCTTTACGAGAGGTTCGCGTGTAACTACTCGACAACTGTCGTCGCGCATGGACTGGACGCACCGCCCCGCTCTTTTTCGGTCGCCCGGAATGCTGCGTTGGAGGGGCCAGTGAGGTGGACTCGACAGGGAGGGTGGAGGCAACGTTCAATTTTGTCAGTGGGGTTTCCGGGGGCAGGTGGCCACTACCTTTGGTCTAGTGCTTGCGGAGAACCTTCTCTTTCTCTCAGTTGCCGGCTTGACAAACAGCAACCTATCGTCAGTTCGGAGCGTGATGATGTTTGCGAAGTTCTCATTGCTCTCGGCTCCTGTCCCCTCAACACTCTCCGTGACGATCACACCTCCAGGTCGTAGTTTGGCGTACACCGTACATGAATAAAATGATACACAATTTGGTGGTAAACCTTCAAACGCACTATTTTATAATTTGATATTTTGTACAGTGGCCTGATTCTTAACATGGACAGCCAGAGCTGCTGTCCGAGGCACTCGGGATCATATACAGTTCCTTAACAACATTGGAAGCTTCTTCGCGCCTCATTTTAGCTCCTAGCTTTGCAGTTGTCTCGAGACTGTTGGCAATGTCTCTTCTGCAGCACAGTTATAATGAAGAGGATAAAAAGGGGAAATTCTCCGAAACTGCCTCGTTTTGATCCGTTTTCTGTTATTTGTGAAATGGCCTGGCCTAAACCTTGACTTGCATAGACTTACTCATGTTGTGCAGAGAGTCTCTCTCCCCTCTTTCGGGTTGTATCTGTACGGTTTTATCTTACAATATTCACGAAAAATTGACAGTCTCTCTATTAATCTATCTCGTGCTTATCTTGTCCAGTATGAACACCGGACTTCCATGGTCCTGCTTGCTTTATTGTCCTCCTTGTGTCTCTGTCCAATGTCTCAAAAAACAGGGCCCTTCTCCTCCTCCTTTCCTATTCTCTTCGTATCCTGTCCTGTATTGCGTCTTTACATTGCTTTGTCAAGTCTCTCTAATAAGTATAATGGTCTCCCTTGAACATTTCATGCCTTCCATTTCCTTCTGTCGCCCTTGTGTGTCGAGAGAAGGGTGACCATGTCTCGTAACTCTGTCCGACGTAGCCCTCGTCTGGCTTTCTCTTTGTAACGGAACTTTATTGTACTGAGATGGCCTAGCTTTGGGATTCACTTTCTCTACATATCCAAATTTCAAATAAGAACGTTTTATTCGACTTGTTTCGTGTTGTTGGCCATTCTGCACCCATAACGCCCTCACCTCGAGTCGAATATCACGATGCAAACGTATGCACTACGACGCGGTGAATTAGTTTGAACGTGACTACATTCTTGACAGAAAGGAAGAAGGCTCAAAAAAACAATAATACAATATTCACAACCATGGTCTTTTTTGTTCGAAGCAAATGGAAACCCACTCTTGCTTTTCCCTCGTTCGCTCCAGCCTCTCATCACCCGCCGCCGTGTGAGATCCATAACCCTATAGAACCACGAGCCAAGGCAAACAACAGAATTTTCGAGATAGATTCGGGGCACGACACGTGTCTAGAATTCGGTCGCATATCGACTCGAAATAACAATAAGGCCGCCGTTGCTGTCGCTGCTTCACATCCGACACCGCCTCCTGGAGCTCCGTCACCATCACCATCACCATCCGGCGCACCCGATGCTGGTACTATGTCATTGAGAGTTCCGGCAACTTTCACAGCATCGTCATCGTCTTCCGCAACTGCCACTGTATTGGCAATAGAATCGGAAGGAGCGACAGGCGCGGTAGCGGCAGTAGCAGCAACCAGGCGGGTGGATGCGCTGGGAAGGTGCATCCCGTGCCGGAAGGAGCGACTCACTGCACGACGGTACCGATGGAAGGTGATAACTGGGTTGATCTTTCCGTTCGCACTCCAAGCCCTCGACGTCACAATGTAGGCTATACTTTGTCCCACTTCACTGCGCAGTTTTGTCGAGCTCGCGTCCCGTCTAACGATCACAGCGTTGCAAGCGCCCTTCCTTGGATAGCGACTGATTTTGGTGAGTCCTGACTTTCGACTGACTTTCGACTATCTCTCTCCTGCCATCGGATCTCTTGACTAGATCGACTGACTCGCTTCTTTTGATTCCCACTTGTTGTTTCAGGCGAGGTCTGCCAGCTGAATTGGATCATCTCTGCGTTCAACCTCACATCTGCTGCCTTTATCCCGTTTTGGGGCCAGGCCGCCGACATCTTTGGACGCCACGCTGCCATCCAAGCCGCCCTTCTCATCATGATGGTCGGCAGTGCTTTGTGCACTGCAGAGCCTAAGTCGACTTTTGCTGTCCTGCTTCTCGGACGTGCCATCCAGGGTCTCGGCTGCGCGGGGCTCAACGTTGTTGTCCGTGTCATTCTACTCGACCGCGTCTCCCTGCGAGAGAACGCGAAGAATTGGTCCATCTTCTCCTTCACGGCGGGCATGAGCTATGGCGTGGGCCCCGTCGTCGGCGGTGCACTGACTAATGTCAACTGGCGATGGTGCTTTGCCGTAAACCTGCCAATTTGCGTAGCTGCACTGGCTCTCGTTTATATTGTCCTGCGGCCTGAGCTGCTGGGACCACAGACAAGGGAACATTCTTCAAACTCGCCCTTACCGGATGCCACGGCAGGACGATCGAGCCCCGACTCCTCGGACCATTTCGAGCCGCCCTCTGTTCGTTCTGGTCCAGTACGGCCTCCTATGAATTCGCTCCCAACGGGTCTATCTAGGCCGATCCTAACCCGCATCGCTTCCATCGACATCGGCGGGCAGATTCTCTTTCTGTTTGGCCTCGGACTTCTCATCTTATCTTTGACATGGGCGGGCGCGACATATGGATGGGCCACCGCGGCCGTGCTGGTGCCGCTCTGTGCCGGCTTGGTGCTTGTTGCCGCATTTGTCGGCTATGAACACCTCATGGCACCAGGCCGCTTGTTTTCCCGGATGTGGCCTCATCAAAAGCCGATGCTACCATGGACGTTGTTCGGAAGCAAGGATATCGGCCTGCTATTTTATATCAACTTTGCGACAGGAGCAGCCATGTACTCGGTGAGTGGCATGGAGAAAGGTAGAGCAGAGGGTATGCAACTAATCGGAGTCTAGGTCCTCTATTTCTGTAATCTCTACTTTACAATGGTGAAGGTATTGCTACTTCGTGCCTCGCACCTCTCCCCTCTCACCTCTGACCCCGGGATTCCATACGGTACAAATTTTGCTAATTGTTTTAGCATTACGGCCCAACATATGCGGGCACACAACTTCTCTACTACACCCCCGGACTTGGCATCGGTGTTTACCTTTCCATGTACTTCCTCAATGGCTGGCCCCGTAATACCTTTGTGCCGCTCATGTTGGGATCCATCGTGGAGGCCGTTGGTGTCGGAATCCTAGCATGGGCGCTGTGGAATGGCCATCTTCCGGCCATCTTCGGCATGATGGCCCTGACAGGGGCGGGCACAGGTCTCCGGCTGATGCCCGCATCGCTCCATGCCGTTGGGTTCTTTCCACAGCATGTCGCCACCGTAGTCTCGCTCATGGCCGTCGCACTGCCGCTCGGAGGCACATTGGCAATGACAGTCATGGCGGCTGTCTTCAATAATACCTCTCGTATCGCGAGCTCATCACCACTGAGAACTGTAAAGACGCTGAACGAACTACCTCCAGATGCACTGGCTGATGTTGTGCACAGAGCAAAGGTAGGAGATTGCTACAATTGCTCCTTTAGTGAGCTATGTAAGAGTACGCTAACTCTATCAGATGGGAATTGTTTGGGCCTATGTTGCGATTACACCCTTTATGATTGCGGTATGGTAATTTGTGCAACCAAAACAACCCACGGAAAAGTAGCACTAACAGATCGAATAGTGTGTTATTACGGCTCTGTTCCTTGGAAACGTCCAAATTGCCAAGGATTCTGCAAAGAGCGGCAAAGCAGTCGAGACAAAATCAGCGGTATCAAGCTCAAGTCCGAGTCCCATGCCAGCCAAAACAGGGAGCGAACGCACCAAAAACGATGGTAGACACATAGTTCGAGGTGTCTACTTGTTAGAAAAGCTACGAGGCCGGGCGGGTTTGCAACAAGATGAAGAAAGCCATGGTACTCGGAATAACACGCAAAGCCGACGACAGGAGGGCGGTCACTTGTTACCACCCGCGGTGGTTACACGCGCAGCACCTCGTGAAAAGACAATACAAGCTTTTGTCGAGCCATGACGGATCTGGACGGCAAATCAATTTGCTAGCGACGACTCAACTAGTATGACACGATCAAGGAGCTGAAAAGGACCCTGAGATGCAGCTGATTGGCAAAGTCAATGATCGCCGACTCTTGGGTACTTTGCCCAAGGTGATAAGTGCGTCGGTGTTGCTCCTTGCATCCATATGGTTTGTGTCTGTTGGCGATCTTACGCTTGTTCGATGTTCCGTTTTGCCTCGTTTTCCGGTCCTTATGCTTATTGTACTACGGTTTTTGTTTGGTTCCATTTGACTACTTTAATTTCGAAACCCTACTGTGTATGTAGCGACCGCGTCCTCAATATATAGAAATCTAGCTGAAGATGTGACATTTCTGGACTGTATCGTGACCATACACGGAGCACCAGAACATATCAGCTCACGTCAAGTTCGCTAGTAAACACCGTAGAGGAAGAGAAATGAATTTGGCATAGGATGTGTGTGAGACATGCATTTATTGATGACCAAACGATACGGAGAGAACACTGTTAAATCCCTGCGTACGATATACTAGGTGGCCAATAATGCGCGCGAATGAAGTGACAAACGGAGGGAGTGAGTCTCAAGGAGAGGGGGGGGTGGCTTGCTGTCAGTGAAGTGCGGTGTAAAAAGAAAACATAAAGCTGTCTCTTTTTTCGTATGTTCCTCATAGCTCTTCAGAAGTCTTCCTATTTTCCCTTACCTCTTCTTTCTAGCCCTTTCCACCCCTCTCCTCGTTTACTTTCCTCTCCCTCTATTTTAACTTCAGGTTTTGCGTCTATTCATATAATTGACCATACCCTTATATATGAGGAAATATCGTGAAATCGAAGGCATCCATTACTATACACTGTCCTCCTCCACTAGCAACCAAACCACGCCAAATTTCCAATTCGAGCACCATCTTGTATCCATCATCGTGGCCCGCACGACTGTGTCTCGAGGTGTAAATAAACTTTCTGTTCCAGCGCCACACTTCCCGTCCGCACTAAAGACTAACAGCAACGGCTGAAGCCTGCTAGCTTAGGGACTGCCCATGCACTAACACGCGAGCCGCCGTTTTGCCACGGAAACGTCCTGCGACCGTCCGCAGTTTACATGCGACATCGCAAAAGAGGAAGAAGACGCAGAAAACGAAGAGAAAAGCGAACGACCTGTGTTAAGCAAAGCCTCAAAAAAGAAAACCCCTCTCACTACAATATCCGTGCACCGATCAGCGCCGAAGTGGAACCTAAACCGACGGCGCCTGCTTGATTTGCTTGATCTCTTCTGATATCGTTTTTGATATGGCGGCCAAAGATAACAACCGGCCCCGAAAACGACGGGCCAGCAGCGCCAGCCTGGACGGTGTTCGTCTGACGAGAAACATTGTAGAACAACTTGCCGAAATAGGTGCCAGGATGCGCGAAATGCACACCAACGTCATGGCCGACCTTGATCTTGGCGGCTCTTCTGCGTCGGCATCGAATTCGGACTCGGACTCGTCTGAAGCTGAGGGATTTTCCAGCGAGGACGATGAGCTCGACGAGGCATATCTCAGTCTGATGGACGGCGAAACGGAGACGGAGAGACAACGCAGGCTCCTTACCGACATTGCCCAGATGAGACGTGGGTTCCTAAATTGCTTCATATTTCGAGGCCCTCCCGACTCGTTCGGCTTGGGTCCGTCCTTGCCGGTGTCGTCGCATTCTTTGTCTCCACCAGGGCTGATCCCGAGCACCAACAGTGTCGGAGTCCCTAGCCAGAGGCTCTCGCAACTGAAGCCGACTCCAGATGGACACCGTCCGCTACGTATGCCGATCGAGATCCCGCCGTCTTTACCGACACAACCGCCAGTGCCTCCTCGGAGCAGTGCCCGGGTCACGGCTATAATACCCGACGGACCTTCTCGTGCTGTCCAGGCACCCTCAGTTGAAGATGCAGCAGCTGCTGAATCCGAAAAGGAAGATGCCTGAGCAACATCAGCTTTACCTTTTGTCTGCCGATGGAGGTTTTGATTTGTGCCGTTTCCCTTTTTCACCTGCTAGATTTGTGATTAAAATCATGAATAAAACTTTGCCGCTCTAAATACAACGATATGATACGAGAGATAAAAACCAACGCCGAGGGTATTGAGTGAAGAGTTGCTGCACATCTTTCCGTTCCCACCCAATTCCTTTTGTACGTGTATATATGGCGAATAACAAGAAAAAAAACGTAAGGAGCACACGATGCTGTGCAACCGAACTACAAAGGGGAGAATCCACTGACCAGAACACCAGGGAAAACGCATCCATATCATACAGAGGACACAGCGCACCACACGGCATGCTGTTCTTAACAGACTCGTCACCTGTTTTTTTTTGTAAAATGTGCGACGAGAAGAGATCACCAAGGCGGCCAAGGGGCGCTAGCACTTACCGTATCTTCCGCGGGTCCTGCATCTCAAAGGCCGGCAGGGGCGTGTTCTCTCCGCTGCCGCCGCCCTTGATCCCGCCTAGCAGCCAGTCCGTCAGCCCGACGAAGCGCGCGCCGACACTGCGCTCCCAGTCGCCGCCCTCGGCGACGTGTTCGATTGTGTGACTCAAAATGCGGCCCACGCCGTCAAACTCAAAGATGAACAGGCCCGTAAACTCTTTTGGGTCACCCACGGCCTGGCTTGTGCCAACGGGCGCCTTGTTGGTGGTGGCACCAGGCGGCCCGCAATTCGGCTGCGGCGGCAGCGACATGCCGCCACCCTTGCCAATGGTCCGCCACCGCACGACGAGTTGTTCGTCACTAGCACCGGCGCGGCGCGCAGCTGCCGAGTGAAGCTGCAATGGCTGCTTGGTCATGCGCTCCGACAGGATTTCGAGCTTGACGTTGCCCACCAGAGGCACACGGTTCCACGCGAGCGGTGATGTCCAGAGAGCAGCGATGTAGGCGACGCGGCCGGAGACGACGGGCAGGTGCGGATGGGTCGAGGGGAAGAGGTGCAACGAGATTGTGGGCGCGAGAATCTCCGACGGAAGCGGGGACTGGAGAAGGGTCGGTAGTCGTTCTTGGAGTATGCGTAGAGCTGTTTGTGTCAATAAACGGGGGACATAAAGCAGCCACGAAAGGATTAAAAAAGGGGCCAAAAGAAGAGAGGGACATACTCTTGCCAAGCTTGACGGTCCGCTCATCAGGTGGTTTGCCGCCCGGTTGTGTTCCCAGACTGCTGATGCCGTCGGATCGTGATGGAAACGTCGCACGGAACCAGACCTCCGGCATATTGCGAGAGTGAGCCTCAGGAAGTGTTGTGAGTGGTTGTGACGAGGACGGGGAAGTGGCTGTAGTGGTCGAAGCTGTGGATGGAGAGGGAGAGGGTGGTCTGCTGGCAAGCAGCAAGGTGCGTCGTGGCGGCTGTGAAGCGGCTGTTGCCGCCGCGGTCCTTGACAAGTGACGCAGCATGGCCGCTGAGGGCCGCGATGCTGCGGAAACCGAACTTAACGTCGTCGTCATTGTGTCACTTGACTGAGGTGTCGAGGTGGTCTCGGTTGGTGAGGAGGTGATGTAGACGTGATAGTGGAGGAAGGTCGAAAGGAAAGCGCAGGACCGGCGCCAGGCCCTCCTTCCCTCTCGAGCTGGCTAGCTGGAGTCGAAAGTGGAGGCACAAAGCGACGAGGCCAGAGAGAGGGGAAGAGGCGGAGAGGCGTCAAATGGACAACTGGG
The DNA here is from genome assembly GCA_001630435.1 of Sporothrix globosa. Lineage (NCBI taxonomy): Eukaryota > Fungi > Ascomycota > Sordariomycetes > Ophiostomatales > Ophiostomataceae > Sporothrix > Sporothrix globosa. The sequence goes on from LVYW01000002.1 coordinate 3,438,681, forward strand.
CATTGGGCTCGGGACGAAGCTCGCGTCCCTTTTTTTTTTTTCTCGTCTGATATTATTTCCTATTCGCTCGGTATTGAGGTTGACAAAGTATGATGTCAGGAAATTTTGCTGGGCCTGGCCGATTTTGCCGCTGAGAATTTACAGGGCAGTCACCCCACTAAAAGTGTGATTTCACCCCTGTACCTACTTGCCGGAACAAGATGACAGTAGCCGATAGAGGACATGGCTGATAATCGCTGGAACAGTACAGCATAATAAGCTATTCATAGGGGACGAAATGCTCATTCTTTCATCTTTCATCTGATTTGTTTAGGCACCCTTTATCATCCCCTGACAAAAACTCAACCCGTCAAAGGGCAAAACATTCGCCAGTCAGTCAGTCATGTGCGCACCCGACCACAGTTCAAAGGATGCCTCTCCCTTGCAGCCCCTTGATGTGTGAATTGAACTCAAGTTGAAGAAGGAGAATCATTGCGATAAATGCACGTGATCCACACTTTCGGCTACCATCTGTTTCAGGCTGGTGTGTGAGGTCACCCGGTTGCCAGCGTGGCGGATATAATTTTGGTGGCAGCCGGTATCATGTGAAGGTGCACGTGCAGCGAGGGGCTGCCTGCTCTAGGCCCTGGTCACGAATTGCCCAGTGGACTCTAGTGGCTGTGTTTCCACCATGCGCCTGTCATTCCTGTGCTCACTCCCCCATGTATTTGTTCCACTCGCTGGTCCCTCCTGGTCTCTCACTGGCCGTAATCTCTCACGCTGCCTTTCCTGCCTGTTTGGTCCTCCTTTCCCCATTCTCTTTAACCTCACGCCCTCTTTTCCCAACTTGCCAAACGCAACTCTTCCCCTACATCATCATCGCCAACGACACCAAATCTGTACTGCCGCTTCGCATACTCAGCACCGCAGTCCTCCGTCGATACCTTTTGCAAATCACCTTCAAATCCGTGCCCTCCATCACAATATCGTGTTCGTCTCACCGCCGCGCGCCACAATGAATCCGGAGTAGTATGTAAAGAGACTATCGATTCTACCCCTTTCGCTACCACCGCTCGACTCCCTCACCAACCGATGGCCGCCAACATCTTGCTGACTTGCTGGTATCTAGAGTTTCTCTTCGCCTTTCTTTTCCTTCGGCTTTCCTTGCCCTTTTCCTGGTAATCCGCCTGCGGCTGCTCGGTTGTGACGACGACTCCAAACTGCGCTCTGCAACACTATCGAGCATTCTTCGAAGGGGGGCACCCTGTTATGGACATTGGCACACCGCACACCACCCCTCCTCGACGGCATCTGCAATTGCCGTGGCCTATTCTTTCCTTTCGGATTCTTTACCTCGCATCTCGTCCTTTTTGGCTCCATGTTTCTAACCTCTCTAGATACGACTACCTCTTCAAGCTGCTGCTCATCGGTGACTCCGGTGTCGGCAAGTCTTGTCTGCTGCTTCGTTTCGCCGACGATACCTACACCGAGTCCTACATCTCAACCATCGGTGTCGACTTCGTATGTCCCTCTTGTGCCCCTCGGCGACTTTTGTTGCTATACCATGTCGAGGCTCCGTATTCTAACGCGTGTTTCCTTGTCAGAAAATCCGGACGATCGAGCTCGATGGCAAGACCGTGAAGCTGCAGATTGTAAGTACCGACACCATACACAAACACAAACAGATAGCTGTGGCAGACACAACCGAACCGACCCAAACCGCGGGATGCTAACTGCTCCTCGCAGTGGGACACGGCCGGCCAGGAGCGCTTCCGCACAATCACCTCCTCGTACTACCGCGGCGCCCACGGCATCTGCGTCGTCTACGATGTCACCGACATGGACTCGTTCAACAACGTCAAGCAGTGGCTGCAGGAGATCGACCGGTACGCCACCGAGGGCGTCAACAAGCTGCTGGTCGGCAACAAGAGCGATATGTCCGAGAAGAAGGTCGTCGACTACCAGGTCGCCAAGGAGTTCGCCGACAGCCTGGGCATCCCCTTCCTCGAGACCTCCGCCAAGAACGCCAGCAACGTTGAGCAGGCCTTCTTGACAATGGCCCGCCAGATTAAGGAGCGGATGGGTAGCACCGCCACGAACAACACCAAGCCTAGCGTGCAAGTCGGTGCTGGCCACGGCGTCTCCAACAACCAGAGCGGCGGCTGCTGTTAAAAAAGCCGCGATCGTCCATCTTATCTTGTTTTGACGTTTTGCTACTCACTCTCCCTCGACGACAGACATAATTTGACCGGCCTCAATTCTCCCTTCCGTTTGGTCGGCCTCTCCACCACGTCTTGAAACTCTAGACCGCTCGTTACGCGTCCCAAATCTCCCTATCGATATGCATGCACCCAGCCGCCGAATTGAACTCCTGCATTGTATCCCACTTTCCAGGCGCGATTTTAGAGTTCGGGTTTCTGATTTTGCCTTTTTCTTCTTCTCTTTCCCAGGCGGTTTCTACGGATGCGAGAAGACAGTGGAGTGCAATCGTATCGCCGGGACAAGGGGGAATGACAATGCCATTCTTTACGACCTATGTTCGGCTTCGACAAGACACACACACACGTACACTGCATTGGGTTATGGGAGAACGAACAAACGTCGGTTGAGGACGTGTAACATTATGTTAATTTGTTGAATAGAGAGGAGCGGAGGCTTTGCCGAAGGGACCAGGGGAACTATTAATGGGCTATTTGATTTGTTTTCTTTTCTTTTCCTTTTTCTCTGGCCTTTTGTATGTGTTTTTTTTTGTTTCTTATTTCTTTACATTTTGCACAGGGAAATTTCACGTTTTTGCTCTTTAGTCTTTAAACGTTGACCTCGCTTCGTTTTGTTTCGCCGTAGTGTAATGATTTTCTTTTCCCTTACTGTTTTTGTTACCGTGATGGTTTCCTTTCCTCTTAGCTTTTCGTAACCAAGTTGAAATGTAGACAAACACCGTAAATAGGCAGTTTATATTGTGGTTTACTTTAGAATTATGAAAACGACGCGTAAATTTGGTTATAATTTGAACTGGATATAACGCTGATATTGTAATAGCAAACCCATAAATCTAAGCTAAAAATCCCTAAGTTAATCCATCATGAGAACGTGCTACCATATTATCATATCCTTCCAACCAGTAAAAATAACACAGTAGATCAAATCCATACAAAACGCCCCAAGCCGATAATATCCAATCACATATCGTACTATTACAAGCAATGACTTCCAAATGCAAGACGAGAAGCAAACTAAATGGTAACGAAAAAAAAATATAAAAAAAATAAAGAGAAATGGGGTAAATTCTGAAGCATATTTAGGCCAAGCCCAGCCATTTAAGGGCCTTTTTACCCTCGTTGACGTTTTTGTTGGCAAGGGTGCTAGCATGGCTAAGCTGGCTGTGGATGCTGCCGACGCTGGCCTTGCCGCGGAGGCCACCGCCAGGATTCATGACTTGCGGTGGGCCCTGTGTCGGTGGCATGGCTGCAGAAGCCGAAACAGTCCGTGTACTGACGCCCGTCAACTGGCTCGATTTGCTGCGCATGGGCGGCGGCCGTACACCGCGGCTGCCAGCTGCCTCTTTGGCGGCTAGCAGAGCAGCGCGGTCACGCATGAATAGTGGCATGAGACGGCGCATATCGGGGTCATTTTCAAAATCATCGTCGTCATCACTAGAGCCATATTCGTCGTCGTCGTAATCACCATATGCGACACTCATACTGGCGCCAGCATTGTTGACAGTAGTATTACCGTTGGTGGCAATAACCTTTGCGCTGCCTTTGGCATTGCCATTGCCATTGCTGGTGGCGAACGGCGGTTCATTGTAAGTATAGTTGCCGTCCTCTGACACGTCCAAGCCGGCATCCCAGTTGCTAAGATTGTCGTTGTCGCTCCGTGTAGAGGACGTCGGCAGTGTCGAAGTGGCCATCAAGCTGTTGAGGATAACAGGCGCTGAGATACCGTTTGGGTTGGCAACCCCAGCTGTCTGCTCCTTGGCCCGCCGCATCGCTGTCGGCCCACCGACCTGTATAGTCTTAGCAACCAGGCGGCTGTTAGGCAGGACCGTGGGTGCTGGTGCTAGACCCGTGGATTGTGCAATATAACTAGGTTCGCTGGCGGTCGCGCGCCAGGAGTCGGATTGAGACTGGAACGACTGTAGCGATGATGGCTGCGACTGGAGTGACTGTTGCGATACCATTGACAGAGTGGGCGACTTTGGGGGCCGAACAGCCGAAATGGCAGCGGTAGACATCTTGGCTGACACAGTCTTTTTGGTGTTGATGGGGAGAGGAAGAGGGGGCAGCCGAGGCCGTGTGCCGCTGTTGCTATCTGCTGGTGCTCGCTCTCTATCCTTCTCCGAAGACGACCCTTTCCGCCTCGGACTAGGAGTGTTTCCAACGAGTGGACTTGGCAGCGTGGGTGATTGCATCAAGTTGTCTGTACGTGGTGGTGTGCGGATCTTGCTGTTCCTGCTGCTGCCACTGCTACCGATGCCCATTCCGGGACCTCCTGCGGCCGTGGTGGCCGTCGATAGAGCTGAGTAGCGGCCGACATCTCCCTGTTGTTGGGCCACTAACGTGAGTGGGATCATGCCATTCTGGAACATGACCTCTGCTGGTGATGTCGCCGTCCTTGTCGCCGTCGAAGCCTTGCTCGACAGTAAAAGTTTTCGGATTGAGGCTACAAATGCGTCTATATCCGTTTCATTGGCAGCTGCCGTCAACACAAAGTTGGCCCGCTTGAACGACGGCTGTTTTTGCGTCACACCTAGATTCAGAGGCGGAGAAAATCTGAGCCTTGGAGAAAGAAGTGGCTCTTGTAGTACTTGGAAGGGCCGACGAAATTCAGCACGGTATTTTGAATCTTCGATGGTGATGACGCTGGCGACCTGGATCAGTTCCCGGCCTGCCAATTGCTGGATGGCTAACACGAGAGGAAGAAGCTCCATTGGATATTCGAGCAGGACAAGACGTACGGAGGGCGATGCGGGCAACGACGAGGGATAGGTGCGCAGGTATTGGTCAAGCTGGGCGATGATAAGTGGCGCCAGCACAACTATTCCGGTGCTCTTACCATGGCTGCGGGCCTGCTGTGCAGCCTGCGACTGCATGGCGTTGGCAATCAGGTAGCGGATATCAAGACGACCGCCACGGCTAATGCCGGTGGCTGGTTGGCTACTGAGATCATCCAACTGGCCCATAATCTTTGTCCGGAGCGAAGATGGCACATCACGCTGGCTGCCGACGGCGAGCACCATATCCGTAACGGGTGTCTCTGTTTCCATCTCGGCATCCACTTTTTGTTCGGTCCGGTTTCCAGACAGCAACGGCGCCCACATGCTGCTGCCCTCCATTCCTGGCAAACCGGAAAAGAGAAAGCTGGTAAGGCTGTCTGAGGTCAGCGAGTCGAGGCTGGCATTTGTCTCTTCGCTCTCATGGTCTTCCGGAAAGTGGAAACCTAGTATAGAACGTAGTGCATTGTGCAAGGCAAGAACTGTTTGGTATTTTGCCGTATCAAGAACATGGAAACGAGAACCATCTTGGAGGTCCAGGCCAATGTCCCCGTCTAGTCTCTGTTGTGGCGGCGGTGTGTGAGCGGGCGTTAGGGGCTGCGAGGTCTTGATGGACGGCGCAACCTGTGGTTGCATAGCGATAGGCACAGCGATGGGCAGCTGCAACTTGCGGCCAGCATTGTACTCATGTGGCGCAAACGGATCATAATCGTCTGTGCTGAAGGTACCTGTGGCCTGGGTTGCAGGTACAGTCGTGGCAGTGCCTAGAAGTAGGGAGGCAGATGCAGTGGACGAGGAGGATGAAGATTGACCGTGTGACGAAGACTTTGGTGTTTCGGGCAAGGTCGACGACATAGTCTTTTGGTCAAATGAATGGTGCTCGCCGTTGGATAGTATGTGCTTTGAGACCGCCGTCTCGTGAACAGACGGGTCTCGTTGGTGGATAACCTGCGCCCCGTCAAGCTCACGACAGCGCTGGATCGCCAGGTCCAGTGCCGAGTTGCTCGCGTTAGTCCCGTCGAGGTCAAATTGGATGACTAAGTCTTCGACCAGGGGAAGGGCTAGCTCAAAGACAGTTTGTGAGTCGGTACTGTTGGCATCCGCCTGGCTGGCATCCGTACCACGGTCAACATAACGAGACGTCAGGGGTGAGGATACGTTATTGATGGAGGCGGTCGTCTTTAGGCGAAGCTGCGGCTTCTTCTGAGCCTTTGAGGTTGCTGCTGTTTCGTATTGTTTCGATTTTGGCTTCTTCTTGCGTAGAGCCATCTTTTCTAGTACATCGGCTCCTGGCAACAGCGGCACGTCGGGGATACTCGTTCCTGCTAACATAATCTTGGATGAGGCAGACGACGAGATGGACGGTTTGGTGCCAAATGTCGATGTAGCCATAGACGCGGCGTCATCACTAACGTTAGACGTCCGCCGGGGCCGTGTCGATGACGGCTCGCGGCTGCTGGTGCTCAGGAAGAAGTTCATATTCATGCCGAGGCCATTGCCATTGCCGTTGCTGCTGCCGCTGAGTCTGCTAAACCGGCTGAAGCCACTGAAGCCACTGAAGCCACTGATGCTGCTGATGCCACTAAAGCTACCGGCGCCAATGGACGGCTTTCGTTCGAGTGATCGAGCGCGTCGCCGGGGCGGCTGGTGGTGATATATGTAGAAGGGCATATCGTCGTCGTCGTCATTGTTGTCCTCGTTGTCACCATTGTTACGAAGAGCAACCACCCGCGAGGCTCGCCGGCGAGCTGTCCTTCCACGTGGTGCAGGATCAAGCACAACGGTGCGAGCTGTCTCACCCTTGGTGGCCGAGCGATACGAGACAAACTGGCGGGCCGGCGAGGGAGACGGCGTTTTCCTCGTTTGCCTCCTTTGTTGCTGCGAGGCAATGGCGTCGAGCCGCATCGAGACGGGGAAGATGGTGGAAGTTGGCGAACTGCCACGGGTGGGGGATGCGGACGTGATGAAGCTAAAATTGTTGGCGTCGTAGATCTCGCTGCCCGCGGCACCAGCCGCCATACTAGGCGGGACCCAGTAAAAGCTGCGGTTGTTGATGGTGCTTGTGTCGTCATCGTCGACATTGTCTTTGTCGGCTGTGTTTGTGTTATTTGTGATATTTGTGTTTGTTGTTGGAATATGACTCGGGTGGCGTCCGGCATCCCATAGCTCCAGCAAATCACCGTGGATGGGCAGACTCAAACTGCGTGGCCGTGGCTTCTTGGTAACAGTCAGGTCGAGGATGTGTGTGCTGGGCTGCAGACCCTCCGTCTTGCGGTCCAGAGCATCGGCGGCGCGCATAGCCTTTGTGGCAGGGTCATCCTCCTCGTCGTCGTCATCTTGTTCCACATCCTCCTCCTCGTCGCCAATGGCAATATCGTCGAGCCGGCTTGTCTCGGCTGCCACCGGAGTTGCAGACGTCTCATCCAGTCCCGCGACGCCATGAGCCGTAAGCTGGTCAAATAGTAGCGCGGCCTGTTCCAGGTTGCCGCCGGCGGTCGTGTCGTGCTGTCGAATGGCCTCGATGCATAGTGCGTGGCTTGTAGCTGTACCGCCATTGAGAAAAACAATTTTCTTTGGTGGCGTCTTGGACGTCGTTGTGCGGGTGGTGCGTGTTTCATTGTCCTGGAGAAACTCTAGGGCTATGGTTCGCCGTGCAGCGGCGGCATTGTGGATGCTTTTGATGTAGCGGCGAGAATCAAAAGGGGTCGACGTTGCTGTTGTCAATTTGGAAGGTCTGGATTTGGAAGGAGCGACGGAGGTGGAAAATGCCGACTTGGGAAGAGCAGTTGCTGAGGACGGACCGGACGAGGAAGGTGCAAACGGGGCCACGAGGTCATCGTCCTTGCCGAGATAGTTGCGAACGCTTGGCAAGACGAGGATTTGCGACGATGCGGGCAACAGGCGCAATTGGGTTTCGAGGGCAGCCTCAGACAGACCCTCGAGGGCCACGAGGCTACCGCTGTAGCGAGGCCCGTCCTGGGACATGATGTCCGGCTGCTGGGATAAGAGCTCTGAGGCTCCTTTAGCTGGCGTGGACCTTAAGTCTAGCGATGTTGGTGGAGAGACGACGTAGAAGACAAAACGAAGGGCGACTTGAGTCAGATAGGAAGTCAGATATCGATCAGAATACAGAGTGTGTAAAGAAGACGAACGTAGGAAATCGAAAAAATAAAGTAGAAAAAAAGGACATGAAGAGGCGAAAAGAGAAATATGGAGTAATACAATGGGAGACACAGTAAGAAAAGTAAAAAGGGTAATGGGGAGTTCGTCCAAAAGACAAACTGTGGGTTGGTCAACGTCACAACGGGGCAGGAGCGGAGTATGTCCAAACCAAAGGAAGACGAGCATATGATGTGAAGTGATCTTGTCAAGTTCAGGGGGCAGCATGAACGAGGGAAGAAGCACCTAAGAGATGCCGAGACGGATGCGTGTGAAAGGTAACATAAAGAATAGATAAATACACAATAATAAAATACCCACGAGTGAAGAAAGAAAAAAAGAAAAACAGTGACAGTGATCGACGGACCCTTTTCGTCTGGTCTCTGGATGCTGTTGGGAGATCAAGTCTACAGGGCCTGGATGCGCATCAAACAGGTGTTTCGCGGAAAGGCTAAATACCATCCGTGTTAGGACGAGTAAGGAAAGGCAGTGATAAGGGAGGATGATTGAAAGGGAATGAGACGAGACAAAGAAACAAAAAGGAATAAAATAGAAAGAAGAAATGGGACAAGACAGAAAAAGAGGCAAATGCCCAGAAAAAAGGTGGATCGGGCAAAATACGACATACAACGGTAGACCAACACAAAAGGCTGTCAGGAACGGTGATACTACGTACTGCAAGGGGCAAGCGTGGTCTTGCAAGGAAAGTGGTGTGAAGGTCGGGTGTGACAAGATTATTGTGATAGTTTGGATGCTGCCAGCCGCAGGGTAGTTTGCAGGGAGAAGGTACGGAGTACTGGAGACGATACGACGTACTTTACTCCGTCCCAAGGAGAAGAATCCGTAAGGCAGAGCAGGGGATGAGAAGACTAATGAGTGAGGGCAGCATTAATGATAATTGTGTTGATGGAACTGGAAAGAAGAGCCGTGGAGGGATTTCGAATTGATTTTGACTTTGACTTTGAAGGTGAATTGGGTTTGCGCGAGAATATAAAAACAGCCATAAACTGAAGGACGACGGAATATGCAGGGGCCGTTGAGAGATGCGTGAAAGAGGCCACAGAAGGTAAAATTAGAAAGACTGAAATCGGGTCCGAAAGAACTCACCAAGACGAATGCTAGAACGATATGGGAGGCCCAAAAGCGAGAGTGAGCAGGCGAGGAAGCAGAGGCAGCGAAACATAAAAAGACGGTGGTGTGAAACCGTTTAAGCTGTGGCTGCAAATGGACAGGTGCAGGATTGGTGTGGTTTGGGGAAATGGAATTATGGACGGAAAAAGAAACCACTGGTGAGAAAAGAAGTAATTCGTAGGGCCAAATGAAGAAAAAGAAAATACATGAAGAACAAAATGGAAAAAAGACGACAGAAAGGCCCTGATGGAATGTGCTCCGGGGTGGGTGGAGAACCAGTCGACGTGGAAAGGAAACGCTGTATCTTGGATAGGGTACGCGTCGAATAGAATTATGTTGTACGAAGAAAACATAAAAAATTAATCTTGTGAGACAATGGATGGCCAAAAGAAATCAAAAGTAGTAGAGATAAATGTACCAAACCAATGTCGGATACACCAGCAGCCAAGTCTCGTCATGAGCCCCAATGAGGCTTTTGAGAAGAGACACGCGTAAAGTAGAAAGAAAGAAAAAAGGACGTGAACCCCTGCAAAATGCAAGAAAACGCCAATTGGAAACCCGCAAAAAGCATTGATGATTTGAATATTGAGCGGACAGGGGTTGTCGATGGCAGTGGTCGGCGTTCAGCCTAGGCCGGTCTGGTCCCTGACATGTGGTTATGGGCTGCTCTAGAGTACGGAGTACGGCGTAGGAATACTCAAAATGTCCATCGAGAGGAACAAAGGCAGATCTAACAGGGCCAGAGACGAGAATGTGAGTGGGAAGATATAAATGGACGTATATAAAAGTGCAAGTTAGAAGCTGCGCAGCGTATTACATTGTGCAGGCGAAAGTAAATAAAGCACAAGTAGTCCATCGGAGCTCGGACAAAGTCAAGCGTCTAGAGATGTCATGATCCTCCACAAAAAAACACATTATTCCGTATATGAAGCAAGCATGAAAAAAGGTCAAATAAAGAGGAAAAAAGAAACAGAAACAGAACGACAGAAAGGAAAACATCTACCAGGGTGCCATGTGGGAAAGTCACGCTTAAGCACACCAGGTCATTGGGTTGCTGCTCGTGCGCGATGTCCAGTCCCCTTTTGTCCTTTTCATTTTTTGAAATGTCATTACTCGCCCCCGATTTGGGCCCAAAAAAGTTGGCACGTCTCCTTTCTCCATGACACGCAAAAGAGCGCCAAACTGCGACGGGAGCGAGAGAGAGCCAGAACCAAAGTTGCAGCTCGTTTGGGCCGGGCCTGAGAGCGCTGAAGTGGACACGTCCAATGCGACGCAAAAAGGGGAGACCAGGACAAAAACAATACTCCGTACTGGGCGATGCGAAAGACAATTAAATTCAAAAGACCAGTTTACCTTGTTGACGCGGGCTAGTTGCGCGGACCTCTTATTTCGTCGTTTTTGCTTTACTTTTGCTTTTACTCTTCTCTTCCTCTCAGAACGGAACAACTGAAGACCAAACCAAGGTTGCCCTCCTTGCCTCGCGCCCCAGTTTCTTTAGAACTGGAAAACGGGTCGTAGCCCACACAAGCTCCTCGGCGTGAAGGATTCGGCTCTCCTGCAGAGTATTTTCTCGGTGCTAGGGCCTGGACTGAGCATCTTAATACTCGCTACAAGGAGTCCTTTTGTGCATGAAAAGCTGCCATCCCTGGTGTGTTTGTTTGTGAAAAATATCGATAGGACGCCCACTATTAAAGACAGGAGTGAATCAAGCGCGGCTGGATCATGAAACATCCCATCAAGAAGCTGTCGGCCGAGTATGTCCGTCATGCGCACGGGGATATGTAAAATTGGGGCTCTCTACACCAGATAAACAAACAAAAGACGTCCGTTCATGAGCTCGGTCCTCTTACGATGCAGCCAAAAAAGGACGGAATGAAGCATAACTGCTGGTGGAAAATCGGGTGCCTGTCCCGGCCAGCCATTTAGTTTTGTTTGGATCCCAGCTTTGATCGCTCAGCTATGATATTCATGGCGGCAAACTGCAGATGTTTGCACCCTGGTCTCACTCTCACGTCACTCATATTTCTTGTTTTGTACCCAGTCTTTCCTGCCATGTACACTCTCTTCCAGCCTCTGCTCCATTCGCTTACCTTTTGCATTCTAGGTTCATGTTGTACCACATGCCTACTTCATTGTTCTCTTGAAACATACCATTATTTTCCAGAACCAATAAAGACTGGAAAATAAAAAGAAAGCTATCCTCAGTTTTGTCACTATCCTTTACCTGTATACCACGTACAACGTGACAAAACACCCTCTTACGATACCTCTTACATCTTGCACGCGGCTATGCAGCATTTAATTGCTAGCCCCATCCTCTTCGCTTATGAATATGCACGTACCCACCGATAGTCAGTAGGTAATGGACGGAAAAGAAAGGTCAAAGCATGTGTACCGTTGTTCCGTTCTCCTTATGGGGGAGCATGGCCCAATGTTACCCTGTCTTTGCAACCCGAGTTTGGGGACAAGTTTGTTAGGTACTATTTTCTTAAAGAGAACTGACCGCTCACTGCCTTGGCCTGTTTTCTGATGTTTTTGCTTACTTGCTCTCCAGCTCTCCATTTGCCTTTGGTGCGCACCCATGTTGCATCTCAAGTGTAACGGTGCGCTCGGATGTCCATCAGTTTTAGCTACTTTCGGAAACGGATCTTCGCTACTTTTAATGTCTTTCTCATCCACCCATTCCTTATTCTTACTACCATTGTCCACCTGCTTAAATCCCTCCAGTGCATTATCCGCCTGTCTGCCATTAGCGACCGGGAGCAGGGGCTCTTGGGAATGCTTCAACAGGAGAGGCAGAGAGGGTGCAACTGGGAATGGTTGTCAGTTTCCCCAACCCCCATTCTCCGTATGTGGCAACACGTTGTACGACGTAGTACTGTACAGAATATGCTGTATGTCTATTGTACAGCATACCCATTTGGAGCGGCATCATCCCCTTGCCTTGATCCAATGGACAAATACGACGTACTCTGTGTATCGGTCCCGACAGCAAATCCGGCTGACAGGCCTCTCCAGTTCCACTGGTGCCTTGTACGGAGCATCACTCCGCATGGTGTGTTGGTTTTAGAAAACGCCCTGGCCTGAGCCTGGCGCCTGGAGAGCCTGGGAGAGGGGCGATGAGAATGTCGTTGTTAAACGTGGATTGCCATCTAAGAAATAACATGGTGGCATGAAAACTGAGTACATCTGACATACTTCACTTCTCTCTCTCCGTCTTTTTTTTTTTTTTTTTTTTTTTTTTGGAACGACGTTAATTTGTCAACAGATCAACCATCAAACATGGAAACGGGTAATCCGAGAATGATACAACCAATAGACATCGGAAGGCATCCCCGATCCAGCCGCACCAGACGACAAGGAATGAGGGACCAGACAAGAGACATTACCAACTTATCGAATTTGTCAGGGAAAAGAAGGGAGCAGTAGCAAAGTCACAGCACAAACAAAGTCAACAGACAAGCCATGGACACGTCCAAGATAAATGGCTTGAACGATGGAGAGATGCTACATGAACGAGAGACGGCACAGATGAGCCAGAACTCAGGCAACGGGACAATGTTGTCAGACTCACTTCATGTACGTCTGTGCTGTGCCTCTCCTAAACGCAACGCAAGGGGTGCTGGGGGCTCATGTGGAATGCTGCTCCTCGAATCGAAGCAGCCCCCAAACATTGATTTACGAAACGGGCTTCACACCCTCTTCTGCTCGGTGTCTCTATATGCCACCGGCCTAAGCCGTAATTACAGGAGGCGTAGGTCGGCAAGGAGGACGACGTCGCGTGTGAACGGTCCCTTTCTTGCTTCTGTCCCCTTCGTATTTTTGCATCAAACTCCTATTTTGTCACCTCGTACAGGTTCTGTACGCCATGATACCTCGAAAACTTGTGTAATAAAGATGAACTCGTACGGAACATTCTGTTACTTTCGGCGTACCGCGAATTGCCCCTGGTCGTCTCTTTGCTCTCCTTCTCCATCTCCTTTAGACCTCTTTGCCTGACACTCTCAATTCTGTCAACCAATCCTTTTTCGCCAGCTGCAGAATTTCAAGGACAGTATGCACACGGCGCGGCAGAGCGACACAAGAGTGCCGGGCGGTGTACAAAAAGTGATGTCCAGAACACAATCGTTCGGTGGGCTTGTAACACCAAGCTGTTCTTCCATGCCTTTCTTTCCCTTCTTCTCACAACTCTTTTTTCCAATGCTGCGTAAATCTGATACTCAAATTCGCCAACACCAAGTGAATTTTTTTTTGAAAAAAATCATCCGACCACAAAGCCAGAGGTGCGACCAACCAAGCAGGCCAGAGTCTCTTTTGGCCTAGGGACGTAAGACAAGGCGCCTGCAAGTTTCCCAAACGGACTGCAAGGTCACCAGTGGACTTGTACGCCATGCAAGGAGGTCATTTGAGGCTGGTTGTGTGTGTCACGCGAACGACCCCTGCACTGGGCCAGTTATCGACGGAAAGGGAAGACTACGACAGAAGGAAAGATGGAGAGAAAAGGAAGAAGGAAGCAACAGAAAAGAGAAAGGAGAAAGCCGAAACAGAACTAGGAAACATCAGGCGAACACGTCCAGGGAAGCCCTGCCTCTCCGTATCTGTTCTTCTCCAGCCCCTGCCTACTTGATCATGCCGTGTGAACACGCGTAGAACAAAAGCTCGTAATGGTAATGGAGGATGCTCGTAAACGGCGATGCCGAACGCAGAAAAGGACCAAACTGACATAAAAATAAAAATCTGGTGTTTTTCTCTCGCTAACCAGAATGAGCCAGTCTTCTTTTCGCTGGCTCACATTGCCAACATCTCGTGCTGCATGCCTTTCGCCTTTGTTTCCTGCCTCACGCCCCCTTGTACTCGTACCGCAGCCGGTTCAGTTCCCGCTCCGGATCCACACCGGCCATGGTCACCTTGGAGACTAGCACCACGCCATAGACGGCCGCAGGCAAACTGCCCAGCAGCCGATGTGGCGTGCTAGATGTTGTCACGGACGCTCCTCTGGACACGAACAGAGAGAGCAGCAGCACGGCACACAGGCCCAGATTTAAAAAGGGCAGGTACAGCTCCAGTGGCGGTGGCCGCCCGGCGGCGCCTGACCAGTCTGACAGGCGAAGTGGCGCAGCGGCAGCCTCGCGGCCTTTGCCTTTGATGTCGGCACCGCTCCACGCGTCCAGCACGCGGATGCCCGTCTTGGTGGGTGTCTGCTGGTGCACGAGGAACGCTGTGGCGCCAAGCGATGAGATGCCCAGCATTGATACGATGGCCGTCGAGGGAGACGACAATGTGAAGCAAGCAATCAGAAAGGGGACCACTGCCAGGGCTGGGACGGCCAGCAGCACTTGGCGAAACTGCTCGTTGCGCTTCTGGTTCTGTTCGACGAGCGACTGAATGAGCGTATCTTGTTCTGCGAAGTGTCAGACACGTTCCCAAAAGTAGTCAAAAGCACTGCATAAATCGACATCTTACCCTCCTCATCGAGGACTTCCGGCTCGTCCAAGTGAGCGGCGTCGTCGTCGTCGGTCACATAGCGGAATGCGCGGCGGACACGCGCCGTGGCCATAATGGCGAGTTGTGAAAAGTTGAAGTTTGATGTAAATTCGGCAGTGTAAAGAGTGCGCTACCCAAATTCCATGGTTTCCCAGATGCTGCAAAAAGAGATGCCGGGTTGCTTCTTACGTTTTGTCGCCTTCGTCTGATGGTTGACATGTCGTCGCGTGCCTGCCTTGCCATGACGTGTTTGGGGTGTATGCACTAAAACGCACCAGCACATGCACCTAAACGGGGTTCAGATAAGTACCCGCGATACGGGGTTTTCTCTGATGCGGGACACGACCGCTTCCAAGACCAGTCCATTTCAACGACCTGCGAAGCCTCCAGCCGCCTGGACACCAAACGACCGGGGACGACCTCAACTGCGCCTGATCTGCTCTCCCGCACTCCTTTCGCCACACACACGTAACCATGTTGTCCACAGCGGCCGGGAGACGGGCCCTCACCGCTGGTCTGCTTCGGCCACGGCAGCCCCTCGGCCTTGGTCTTGGCCTTGCCCGTGCGACTTGCCCAGCTCTCCTCCTTCTCGCTCCCCCCCCCTCTTCTTCGCCGTCTTCCACCTCTCTGTTCCTGTCCGCCTCTGCCTCTGCCGCCGGACGCCGCACATACGTCTCCGCACCACGTCCCGGCGATGGCCCGCTCATGGAGCGACGAGCGGACCGCGAGCTGCCCGATGTCGTCAAGGGCCGCTTCCGTTGGTCTCGCACGCTGCCCTGGTTCCTGCTGATCGTCGCCGGCTGCAGTGTCGCCATTTTCAACTACCAAAAGGCCTCGAGCCCTGTTGTCGCCTCGACGCTGTATGCGCTGCGCACATCCCCCAAGGCGCGGGCGTACCTTGGTGACGAGGTCTACTTCCAGCAGCGCATCCCCTGGATCGCCGGCGAGATGAACCAGATGCGCGGCCGCATTGACATCAACTTTATGGTCAAGGGTACGCGCAACAAAGCGCGGATGCGCTTCACGAGCAACCGGCCGACGGCGCGCGGCGCATTTGAGACGGTTGAGTGGAGCCTGGAGACGAGCGACGGTCGCAAGATCGACCTGCTCGAGGACATGACCAGCGACCCCTTCCGCGGCATCCAGATCCTGCCCGAGGAGTACGTCGAGTCGCTCGAACAGGACTTCGGAGTGGTCCCGCCGCCCGGTGGTGTGCACGGCGAGCATGGCAGCGCGGTGATTTCTGCCAATGCGCTGCAGCCTGTGAAGGAGACGCACGGGTTTCGGCAACCGACGAAGCGGTGATGAGGATGGAAGGTGGACGGAGCGTGGCGACGGTGACCACTGCAAAAAAAAAAAAACCTTTAATTATCTTGCAGAGTTAGGAACTCGCTTGAGCGGACATCTGTTTCTTTGGTTCGAAATATAGGATGACGAGTTCTAGGTGTTTTGTCTTCGCAGCTTCTGCATTTTGGCTTTCCCCTCTTCTACACTGTACACATATCCATTACTTATGAGAAAATGAAAAGTAAATCAATGAACAATACGAGACACAATGGTGAAAAATGGGTCAACAATGCTTATGCTACTATCAGTACATGAGAATCCCTCCGAATTTTGAGAATATACAGTCGCTATTTTAGTCCCGTTCATCTTCCTCTTAACTACCATATAACACGCCTCTCATACCCTTGGTTGTGGTGCCTCTGCTGGTGTCTCCAATATAGCCTCCGGGATAGGTGCCTCGAACTCGGCCTCGATCTCGACGTCCCCGCTGTCCTCCACTGCAAAACGCTCTTCAATCGACAGATCCGAGAAGCCCTTTGACAGCAGTTCGGCAATGCGGCCCTCGCGGCGCGCCTCCTTTAGCTCCAGGTGGCGCACGCGCGCTGCCTCCAGATGCTCGGCCGCCAACGGCGAGCGCTCCTCAACCTGGGCGCGAGTCTTCTCAATGAACGCCGCGGCCGGCTGCGGCTTCTTGACGGCGTCCTGGATCTTGACCAGCGCACCCTTGGGACCGCCCACGGCGCCCTTGACAATCACAATGCCCAGGTCGTTGTCCACCTGCAGAATGTTGAGGTTCTGCACTGTCACGCGCTCATTGCCCATGCGGCCGGGCATCTTCTTGCCCGGCATCACACGGCTACCGCTGCCCTGCGATGGGCCCGTCGTGCCCATTGTGCGGTGGTTGAGCGAGTTGCCGTGCGTCTTGTTCTGGCCCTTGAAGCCGTGGCGCTTCATACCACCGGCAAAACCGAAGCCACGCGTGTTGGACCGCACGTCGACCCACTGGCCCACGTGGAACCAGTCGGGCTGGATCGTCACACCGGGTTGCAGCAGGCCCGAGGCGTTGCGCACGGGGAACTCGGCGAGGTGCTGCTTGGGCGCAATGCCCTTGGCCTCGTAGTAGCCCAGCTGCGGCGCCGAGACCGTGGCCGCGCGCCGCGTGCCGCTGCCAATCTGCACGGCCCAGTAGCCGTTTTTGGTGCGCGTCTTGTTGGCGACGACCTGCACGCTGTCCAGCTCGAGCACGGTGCAAGGGATGCGCGTGCCGCTCTTGCTGTAAAAGCCCGTCATGCCGCGCTTCGTCGCCAGCACGCCCGTGCGCAGCGGCGTCGTGTTCTCCTTGCGCTTGAGCGCGGCTGCGGGCCCCGTCGTCGGCGCAGGCAGGCCGGCTGTCTGCTGGTTGAATCGCGTCGGCTTGGCGCCTCGCCGCGGTAATGTGCTCCATCCGTACTTGACACCACGGCGGCCCTCGACCAGGCGGCCGGACAGCACTGGTGCTGCCGTGTTCGTAGGTAGTGATGTTGTCGTCGCTGCTGCCTCTGCCATCGTCAGTGCCGTCGTGGTGGCCGTTGCCCGCTGCAGGCCAGCCCAGCACCGCGGTAGTAACCGGGGCGCCATTGTGTGAATGTGATTGAGTTGTTGTTCCTGTGCGGGCGAGAGGTGGGAGGGTAGACGGAGGAAGGGCGGATAGCGCGGGGGAAACGTGTGTCGTGATGCGGCACAGCCAATTGGGCCGTTTGTGCGCCGTTCGAAAAGTCGCTCGAGGTTGCGTCGGTCGCGTGCTAATCACCTCGTCTACAGTCGAATGAGTTTTCGGCAGTGAAGCTATTCGTGTGGTTAGTGAGAAAAAATTGAAGGAAAGCTTGAGCTCGCTTATTTACTAGTGTGCTGTGTTTACTTGTATATATCTAACTAAACAATATACATTTTATACGTATATATACATATTTGCCCAACGGCCGAATTCTCGCCAAACAGACAAGTCACTGTTCACTACTTCTACCACCCGCACGAGAGAGTCGACGCGAGAGCCGCTTCCCGTCTGCTTCTGCGAGGTGCATGTTCACGAAGCCGGCCGAAAATGGTGTACTACTTCACATCGACGGTCGTGGACCCGCCGGCGTACATCTACGTGGGCAAGGACAAGTTTGAAAGTACGGCAACGAGTGGCGCTAGTTACGGCGGCAACCGAACCTGCAAGCTGATTTATTGTTGAATATATGAAAGACTGACATTGAGATGGTGGACAGATGAGGAGTTGATCAAATTTGGCTGGGAGGAGGACGTATGGTGAGTCTCTTTTTGAATCGCATACGTTTAGTTTGATGTGCTTAGACTGACGAATTCAGGGTATGTTTCGGTCTGAATAGAAAGGCATAAATAATAAAAAACTTATTCTGACAAGTCCAGTTCCACGTCGACAAGCTGTCCAGCGCACATATTTATCTGAGACTGCCCGAGGGCGACTCATGGGAGCACATTCCCGAGGATCTGGTCAAGGATCTGGCGCAGTTGACGAAAGCCAACTCGATTGAGGGTGCGCAACTATGAAGTTTCTGCGGATCTTATTGGTTTTATCGTTGGATTTCTTTTAACAAAACGTACACTCGCCAAACCATACAGGCAACAAGAAAGACAATATTACTATTATCTACACACCATGGTCCAACCTGAAAAAGGACGGCAGTATGGCCGTGGGCCAGGTCAGCTTTAAAGACCAGAAGAAGGTGAGCACTATATTGGACCCCAACTGGCCGACCTAGAAGACAACATTACTGTATAGGCACCGTACTCACGTCACAGGTCAAACGCGTACTTGTCCCGATACGGGAAAACGTCATCGTCAACCGGCTCAACAAGACCAAGGTCGAGAAACACCCGGACCTACGGCAGGAGAAGGAAGACCGGCAACGGGAACTGCGAAAGCGGGTGCAGGCCAGCCAGCAGGCGCGGAAAAAGGAGGAGGCTCGCATCGCCAAGGAGCGGCAGGAGATCAAGTACCACAAGGACCACGCGTACGACGATGTGTTCACGGAGGAGAACATGGAGGAGTCCAGCAACCAGAACCGGGCCGAGGACTGGGAGGATGACTTTATGTAGGACAGGAATGGAGTTTTCCTGTGGCGGGGTTATTTGGTTTGGGCTGGATTTGGATATAAAAATCTAGTGAATTCATAAAAGCATTATAATGCAATCCGTCGTTTCTCGTCTTCGTTTTACGGCCATCGCCCATTCTATTTCGTACACCTTGTCATATCTCCCACTTCTCCCACGCTACTTCCCACGCTACTTCCCCCGCCCACCACCGCCGCCAATATTGCTGCCCATCTGGTTCACAGACGTGCCCTTGAGTGCGTGGTCGGCCGGATTGGCAGCGGCCTCGTACATGATGTTGACGGGCGCGCGGCCCAGCTGCATCCACTCGCCACGGAAGCCCAGGTAGCTCAGCCGCGTCACGTCCTCTTCGCCGTCGCTAAAGTTGTCCGGGAAGAAGAGTGTCAGTCGGCGCACCTGGCCAAACACGGCCCGCTTGACGGCAAACTCCTGGATGTCGGACGTCTGCGCCAGCTCGAAAGTCTGGGTCGCGTGCCTTGCGTCGGCCTCCTCCTCGGCGGACCCGAAATCGAGGTCGTCACGGTTCTGGAAGATGTGCAGCGTGCGAGGCGCAGATGGTGACGCCGAGCTGCGCAGGAGGATGGCGTGCAGCTTGACCTGGCCGGTGAAGGGGACGTGCATGAGCAGCTGCTCGTCGACGTCGCTGGCGAGCTCGGGCTCTTCTGCAAGCCGCTGGTCCCAAGTTTTCTCCACAATGGCACGGCCGGCGCCGGATGTGGCTTCATTAAGGGTGACGACTTGGGCGAAGTCGACGTGCTGGTAGAGCGAGAACTGCAGGGCGGGCGTGATGTCGTCGGAATGGTCGTGATCATGGTCGTGATCATGGTCGTGGCCGTGGTGGTCGTGGCCACTGCTGCCGGCGTGCTCGTCATGGCAATGGTGGGACATTTCGACAGTAATTCAAATGCAGTCCTAGACCAGGAATTATGTGAGCTGTAGTCGGGCGTGATGTTGTGAGTGTGGTATTGTCGTCATCTGAGTGCCAAAGAGGTATGACGTTCGTTTCGGAAGCTCTCATTCGAGGGGTAGCTCGAGCCGATGCTTAGTGCTCCTTGGACAAGCACAGGGGCTAAATGGGCACATGGCAGGTGCATTTAGCGTGCGAGATTTAGCGGGTCGCGCCTGCCATTTAGACAGCTTTAGTGGCCAATGCCTGCACTGGATTTTCTGCAGCCTAGACAGCCTCAAAACGACAGCTGAGAGTCTGTGCCGCAAACTAGCCTTTAGATCTTCTTTCGACCTCAAGACCAAAACCCAGCTCAGCACGTCCGCCCTTCTGAGCTCATTTTGCGCCGTCTCTACCCTCCCGCGTCATGGACGCGACACGCTCTCCCGCACATATCGCCCAATTCCCACCGCGGTGACTATAGGGCGCTCTCAATCGCGCTTCTGGCTCTCCTAACGCGACCACCGCATCGCCTCTCCTCTCCTCTCGTCTCACACAACCATTCGCCATGTTGCTCCCCAGAATACCAGGGATGGCCTTTCGAAGGCCGGCTGTAAGGCGCATCTGTGCGAGGTGCTTGGCGTTACAGAGTGCTGGCTTTGTGACAGGGCCAACCACATCCCCATCCCAGGCCCAAGCTACTCAATCATCACCCTCCGAAACCCCGACAACGGCGCCAGCATCCATACCACTGGATCGGCCAAAGGGTCCCAAGCGGGGAAAGACTGCGAAGCCGCCACAGCCGGGGCCTCTGAAGCCGCCATGGCCGGATGTCAACCCAGACGCAGGACCTCAACGGCGCAAGATCTACACGAGCGAGAAGGGTTTGATTGAAAACGCCATTACCATGACCCGCATCGATCACCCATATAAACTGCCGTTTCCCTCACCCGGTAAGACGAAACACATGGGCGATCCCATACTGTCCATTGCTGTGCCCCGCCCCCCCGACTTCCGCAGGGACTTTACGAACTTGGGGCCGGACGTGGTGGCGCCCTGGCGCAAGGGCGGCATCTTCAAGCTCGTGTCCGAGCAGGACATTATGGCCGCCGGCGCCATTGGTGATAACAGGTTCACAAACAGCTACGGCGTGCGCGTCCGCTACAGCCACCTACACAGCCTCCACCCCTGGTCGGCCAATAACCTGGCCGCGTCGCCGGGCATCGAGGACGCGCTCGGGGCCAGCGACGGCCAGGGCGTAAGCGCCGCCCCCAGCGGCTGGCCCGTCGGGTTTCCCCATCCCTTTTCGGAGATGGCACGGCGCAGGTACGCCATAAAGAACCGCTCAGACCCGCTGTGGTGGTTCGCAATCGTGTTCGCCGCCGAGGGACAGCTGCCCAGCAGCAACTTGGTGCGCAACAAGATGCGCTACAAGCTGCAGAGCGCAGTGGAGGCGGCCCTCCGGCAGCGAGGCTACGCCGCCAACGGCATCCGTCTCGATGGTTCGGCCGGTGCAAATGCCAAGTACAGCCATCTGTACGGCTCGATACGCGCGGATGGGCCACTGGTTCAGATGCTGACGGCGCCGTACGACGGGCTTGTGGGCTTCTTGGCTAGGGCCATCATTGTCGTGGAGAGCCTGCTCGGTGGCCGCAAGCAGACGAAGCTGGAGCCCGTGCGCAGCGAACCTGCAGGCAGAGGTACGAACGACACGGGCTACAGCACAGGTAAAAATACCAAGGGAGCCTACGAAACCAAACAATATAAGGGAAAGAAACCCAAAGACCGCTTCCACCTGCTGCTGGATCCGGCACTCTTTTAAGAGTGCAAGAAGCCAGAGCAGCAATATACCCATTGACATGTATTTGTAAATTTGTGTAGGAATATACGTGTACGATGCAATGTCCGAGTAATGCAAATGTTGAGTGTCCAGCAACGGCCCAAGTATAAACGAGGGCTCCAATGTAAACATTTTTGTTCAAAGAAGGAGGCAGTAAATATGTCTCGACAGGTGCTGCTTCAAATAGAATAAATGTAATGAGAATAAAACAAGAAGCTTTGCTGTGCTATGATACTGTACAGGTTTTAACAATTATAAAGAAAGTAAGGGACAATAGAAAACACCTATCGTACCAAAAAAAAGGGTGGGGGGAATGTGACAAAATTACTGCCCCGATGTAGACGAATCCTTTGCTCGCAATAAAAAGAGTCCTGTGAAATGCGAATGTGGGCATTCAATTTTCACCATGCAAAATCATTGTCTTGTTGCACTCTTTCATCAACATCGACATTGATGAAGGTGCTGTCATAGCCACCATTCGGCTGCACAACCTCCCGGGCAGGCACAGCATCCTGTCCAGCCCCGACGGGGTCGAAGTTGAAGAACTCGTCTAATGAGTCCAGAGCAAAGTCGGCTCCACCGTTGATCCCAACCTGTGCGGCAAAGACCGCCGCATTGTCGACCTCGGGTGTATCGTACGGCGGCGGCGGCGGTACATCTGTTGGTTCCTCCACAGCCGAGTATCGGTGGCGGCGGATCCATCCACGGTCTTCGTCCAGCCAGATAATGTCCCAGGCATTAATGGGCACAGTATCCTCTGTGTCGACTAGGGCGCGGTGGCCGTCGCCGAGAGAAAGCATACAGAGCCCCCACGGGGCCAGCTCTGTTGTCATGACATCGTGCCGCGCGCGCTTATTTAGCTCGGCGTTCCAAGGCACGGGCATAAAGGCCACGGTCCAGTCCGCTTATGTGGTTTCGGTATGTTTCGTTTCTTCCCGCGGGACTTGTGAGCCTCTGGAGCCAAAGAAGCACACCACAAGCTCGTCATCGGTTTGGATGTAGCTGTACCGCGTCGTTGATTCCCTGCAGAAGCTCGCCAGCTGGCGAAGTGGCTATTTTCAACGGCGAGGTCTTCGGGGCTGCTCATGTCGGTGTACTCCTGGAACAACTTCGCATCCTGCACCCGTCGACGGTTTTTTTTTCTCAAATTGCATCGCTCCGTATAGTGACGGTCGCACCGTGTGGCTGTGGAGAATGCAAGCAACATTTGAAACATTTTAAACGTCTGCCGACGGTCTTCGTGGGCCACGTACAGCAGCTGTTCAAAGTAAAGGTAGTCGCTGCGGCTGTGTAAGAATGTCTCGCGTTCCAGCATTCGTTTTTCATCCGGCAGCAGCTGCGGATTGAGTTTCGGCGTCGTTATGAAATGCGGCACGGTCACGGCGGTGCTCAAGTCGCAGAACCGATTGTTGAACATTTGATTGCGGCGCACGTCGAGATTGATGATGCCCAGCTGCTGGAACTTGATCGTATCCTGCAGGATCTTGCGCGCCGCGGGCACGCTGAGGTTGGGCGGATCATCGTCGTTGATGTCATCGGGGTTACCCAACTCCTTTAGAATACAATGGATCGGCGGTGGCTTGCCTGTCCGCTCGCCGGGACAACAGCCTCTTTGGTCTCCGCCCGGTGTATCCATGTTGCCGTTGAATTCGAGATGGAACTTGTCCTGGAGCGCAAGCTCGTGCGCCTCGTCCAGCAGGATGTACCCGTAGCACTCCAAGGCCAGATCCGTGTGGCCCGACTCTTGCAGACGTCCAAAGGCACGGCACTCGCAATTGAACGGCTCAGCATATTGGGCCATCAGCGCAACGTGGGCGCGGTCTTCATTGATAGAGTACTCGCCAGGGCCCGTCCAATCCCAGTCATACACGAAACGGAACTATACTATATTAGAAGGAGGATTTGGGGGGCTGGAAGAAGGTGAATAGGAAATACTCACCAGTTTCAAAGCATAGTCCTTGCTTTTTATTTTCACTTTGACACCGTGAGCATGCGAGCCTCTTCCAAGGTATTCGAGAAACTCGATTTTCTGCCGTCCATGAAAATCAAAGGCGGCCAGCTTGGGGCCATCCACCTGTGGTAAGAGAACAAAATCTTTTTTCGAATGAGGCCAGTCCGGATTCCTTGCATGTCGCTGGGTAGACACCATGATGGAGGGAAGACATGAAATGTTGAAAAGGAAGGCAATAAAACAGGAAAACAATTGGTGCCATATACGGTGGCACAAAATGGCATGGAAAATAAAATGGATGCAGTGACGAAAAACATTGCGAGGAAAGCGACAATAACCTTCTCTTTATATTAGATTGCTAATTCCGAAAATAGAGACAGTGCAAGCTCGGGTCTGTTTCGTGGAAAGTGACTGACGACAACTAGTAAACATCGTGGATACATCTTGACAACATCGTGGATATATCTTGACAACATCGTGGATATATCTTGACAACACCGTGGAAAAGTATGACTCAGCAGGTCACGTGCGGTATTCACACACAGGACACGACACGCAGATATTCTGATTACTCCCCTTATTTTATTTCTCAATCCTTTTTAACAAAACATAATTGCCTTGAAAGATATAGAATACCGTACCCGGTCCAGTTGACAATAAGGCTGTTTTAGGAGGATTCGTTATCCGGCATAACGTTGTGCATTATTTTAACAGTCTATTATTCGGACGGATCTTGAGAGATAACACGACGCCTTGATGCGAACAATCGGATAACAGTACGACGTACATACAGTTTACATATAAGCGGAGCGTTTTTAGTCTACTATAAGTGTACGACATTCATGTAAAGATATTGACTAGAGTGATGGACACAGCAGGGGCAAGGGCAACGGAGGATGAGGAACTAGTAAACTCAATGGACATAAACGCACTTTTACACGATAGTTAGCGGCCAGACCAGTAAAATCTGCAGATGATGGAAGTCGTAAATATACTTACATGTAGAAACCTGTGGTAAAATACAGCATCTAGTTATGAAAATACCGAGTGTCCTTAATGGCAAGGCGTTGCGGTGAGTGTCATCACTTCTGATACAGAAGTCATAGTACGGATCGTAATTTTAGATTTCAAAACGGCACGTTCCTTACTCTAAATTACTCCTGTTAAATAGCTGCCAGTAGTAATGAAGAGCATACTTGGCGCGCTCTCTGAAACCCTTAATCGAGAACCCGGCCGCCGCCCTGACCATACTCCTGGACGATCAGGTGCGCGCATATGTATTGCTTCGATCCGACTTGGGCGCATCGGCGGCACCAAAGTAGTACAGCCAGCGTTGTTTCGAGCAGGCATCCACCTCGGACGCTTGGGCGGCGCCACGGCACTGTGGATGTTACTTGGCACAAACAGGCCAGAGCGAGCGTTGGGCGGCTTTGTCGTTGTGAGCAGTTGGCTGCCGTTTGCATATGACGATGGGAAGCACCTTGGCGGCCCCGCGCCGGAGGCGGTAATGATGTTGATCATTTGTGCTGAAGATGACGGAGCCTCTTCGCCGGCACGTTCGACTTCAACAACAACAATATGACAAAACCAACATCAGTGTTAGACACACCCATCTTCGGGTGCCACAGACGCGACGATGCTTTGGTGGACATTGAACTTGGCCGGCACGTCCAGCAGGTTTTGACTGGTGTAGGACTCACCATCCAGTGGCACGAGTATGAGGCATCCGAGCAGGAGGACCATTGGATCAAAGAGGCCGAAGAGATGGACGATCTCACGGTGTTTTTCGCCGCTGCAGAGAGCCGCACGCTGTGATTTTACTTTTTCCACTACGATTATACGATTTCCAATCCGACACCGCTGTGGCCTGCTGATAATTTAGCTGTTGTTCGCTGGCCATCCGAGCGAACGTTGACAGGAATGAAATACTTGGCGGACAAATAGTCCAACCTATCTGTTTATACCCCATCACGATGTATCACAAACGATAAATTGATAGCATTGGTCTTCATTCGATTTACCAAGCGTCAAAGGCTTCTCCCGGCCCTCGCTAGTCTTATGGTAGCAAGAACCTGAAGCCCCCAGATGTACCCCTATTGGGTCCCTACATTGAGCACTATTGTGCCCTAGCTTCGCGTTTTTCAGTGGCCGAATGGAAGCCATCTAGAAAGCTTGGGAATAAGTGGGACACAGCTACCAGCCCCTGGCTTTCCACTTTGGGGCACTGTGGGTCTCCATCTGGCCACCTGCCTGGTGCTCTCGGACAAGACACTGCCTTTGGACACTTTACGTAGTGTCCTCAAACCGACCTCCAACCCCAATTAATCAATTTCTCTGCATCCCGCATCACCACATCACCACCGACCGCATCACCAGCTACAGCGCACGCCCACCACGAAGCCAACAGCTCATTGCTGCACCCTCTGACCTTTTTTCTTCCTGTCCTACATATACACACGACTCTCACGCCGCCACGATGCTGGTCTCGCTCACCGTCGGCAAGGTCGACGCCGGCGTGACGGTTCTCCTGACCCAAGACAAACGCCTCGTATGCCACCCCGTCCTTCGCCCTGCCTTTGTTGCAGTGTCTAGAATTTGGCCCTAACTACTTCTCAGATCGAGTTCCCCTCCATCCTCCTCCCACCCAACATCTCCTCGGGCTCCATTGTCGACATCGCGGTCAGCCGCAATCGCGCCTCTGAACAGGCCGCGAAAGACAGCTTCGCTGCCCTCCAGAACCGCATCTACGAAACCTTTGGTGTCGAGCCGCCCACCACCCCCGTCCTGCGCTGCCGCAATGCCACCCAGACCAGCGTCGTCCTCGAGTGGGACCCCATCCAGCTCGCCACTGCCGACCTCGCCAGCTTGTCGCTCTACCGCAACGGCCAAAAGGCCGGCAACATCCCCCGTCCCCTCCAGATGCACTCCACCAAGATTTCAGGCCTCGCCGTCGACACCGAGTACACCTTCCATCTCGTCCTGCGCACCAGCGCGGGCACCTTTAGCAGCGAGAAGCTCGTCGTGCGCACCCACAAGATGACCGACCTCAGCGGTGTCACCATTACGACCGGCATTTTGTCGGGCGCTGCGCGGGAGCGTCTGGTGGCGGCCGTCGAGCGCATTGGCGCCAAGCTCGTCGCCGACCCGGGCGCTGTGCGCATCGACACCACCCACTTTGTCACCACCGAGGGCCGTGGCGTCGCCTGGGAGAAGGCGGTCGAGCTCAACATCCCGGTTGTGCGCCCCGAGTGGGTCGAGGCCTGTGAAAAGAACGGCCGCATTCTCGGTGTGACCAAGTACTACCTCGATGCCGTGCGGCCGACCGGCCCCAACGACAATGAGCCTGTCGTCCCGCCGCCGCAGCAGCAACAACAGCAGCAGCAGCAGCAGCAGCCACCGACGCCAAACCAAAACAAGGAGCTGCCCCAGTCACCATCCGACGCGCCCTCCTCGTCCACGACACCACCTGCAGGAGCAGGAGCAGCACCCTCAAGCAACACCGCGGCGGAGCCGTCGTCGTCGGCCGCCACATCACCCGCAGAAGCACACGACGACGAGCCCGAGACCCGCGACGACCAAAAGGTGTGGCTTGGCGACCAGGCCGGCCATGAGCAAAAGGTGGCCCTGCGGACAAGGAATGATGCGACACGAGCGGCCGACGATAGAAACGATGGTGACGACGGCGCCGAAGACGATGAAGAGGAAGATGAGGATGACGATAGCGGACGCGGTGACCATGCCAACGGCAACGGCAATGGCGCGGCGGCAGACAGCGGCCTCGGCAAAACGGCAACGCCTGGCGACGGCAACTCGTTCCAGGATGTGGATCTTTGAGGAGGTCAAATGGAGAGCTGTTTGTAATTCGTTTTTCTTTTCTACGTCTCTTTGTCGCGTTGTACTATTGGTTCTTTTTGGGGTGTCTTGTTTTCTTTTCTCCAGTCGTGACTTTCAGCCTTGTCTTTCTTTCCATCGAAGGCGATAGGTGTGGTTTTACTTCCAGCGGGAAAATAAATATCATTTTATTCTGTATTACCACGGCCAAGTGTGTTATTGTTATTGTCATGTTCCGTCCTCTGTACGCCATACCTCGTAACCTAATTACCAAGAAATACCCTTAAACTTGGGGAGGTCATTCATTATACTGGATCGTTACATTTTTTTTTTTTTTTTTTTTTTTTTTTTTTTTTTTTTTTCATTCTTTCTAATAAAACACACGCAATGATACATCCGTGCCTGAAGTGACTATCATGAAGAAAAATACCAAAACCCCAGCTCCCTATGTCGTCCTAAATACCCATTTTACCAACACCTACTCTTTTCTATTCCCCTCTAGATGCGCAGCAGCCGCAGCATAAACGACAGGTCGCCAATGGCCTGCTCCTCCTCTACAATAAGCGCCTCAGGCTCCTTGTCCGCCGACGAGGGTGTCAGCGTGCCGCGCAGAGCCGTCTGGAAGAGCGGCTCGTGTGATGTCACAACCGACGCCAGATCGACCTCCTCGGGATTCTCCACGACGTGGTAGTGCATGCGCACGTCGTCAGCGGGCACCAGGCCGGCCTTCTTGCGCAGGCGCTGGACGCGGTTGATGATCTCGCGCGCCAGTCCCTCGACGGCCAGCTCCGGGTGCGGCGTCGTGTCGAGCAGCACAATCATGTCGTCGGCAAAGCCGGGCTCCCACTTGGGACCGTGGCCCTCCTGGCCCTCGGCCGGCGCAGGAGCCTCCTCCTTGGCCTCCTCCTTGGCCCCTTTCGCACCCTTGGCGGCCTTGTTGTCCTTGGACGCGGTGACCGACGAGCCCAGGACACGCACAATCGAAATGTCGTTCTCCTCGAGCACGATGCCGCCAACGTTGATCTTCTTCTCGGCCAGGAACTGGCGCAGCTCATCCTGCGAGAGGCCAGGCAGATTCTTCTTGACCATCTGCACGTCCTTCTTGAGCTTCTTGCCCAGTGTCGGCCAGTCCACACGCGCCTCCAGTACGATACCGTACTGCTCCTCGTCGCTTGTCAGGATGACGTCGCGGACGTTGAGCTCCTCGCGCACGTACGAGCTGAGCTCCTCCACGTCCGCCAGGATATGCTTGTCAGCAATCACCACCACCGACAGCAGCGGCGTCTTGAGCGACACGTTGCAGCGCTCGCGGGCCGTGCGTGCCAGCTGGATCACCTTCTGCATCGCCGACACCTTGCGCTCAATAACCTCGTCGAAGAGCGACTCCTGCACCGTCGGGAATGACAAGAAGTGCACACTGCGGTCGTCCTTGAAGCTGCCGCGCACCTCGGCGCTGAGATGCGGCTTCAGCAGGCCGTAAATGTGCTCGGTGATGAACGGCGTGAACGGCGCCAGCGCGCGCACCAGCGTGAACAGCACCTGGAACAGCGTGTTCATGGCCGCCGTCGTGTCGTCGACGCCCAGGCCCGCGCTGCCCTTGAGACGGCGGCGGTTGAAGCGGATGTACCAGTTGGTCAGGTCCTCAATGGACGACAGCAGCCGCGGTACAACCGTGTAGAGGCGGTATCCCATCATCTCTGCCTCCACAAACTTGAGCAGGCTCTGCATCTCCGCCAGGATCCACCGGTCCATGACGTTGCTGAGGCTCTTGCCGTCGCTGATCACAGACAGATCGGCCACGAAGAACGTGCCGGTCGTCTTCTCGTACAGGTTCGCCTGTTCCGAGAAGAAGCGGTAGCTGTTCCACAGCGCCAGCAGCACGCGCGACACCATCTCCTTGACACCTGACTCCTTAAAGCGTAGTGACTCGGCACGCACGACAGGCGAGTTGATCATGTACAAACGCAGCGCGTCAGCTCCGTACTGTGACAGCACAATGCCTGGATCAGGGTAGTTTTGCAGGCGCTTGGACATCTTCTTGCCATCCTCGGCCAGCACGATACCGTTGACGATGACGTTGCGGAAGGGCGACTGGCCAAATAGCCGGTTGGCTAGCACCGTCAGTGTGTAGAACCAACCGCGCGTCTGGTCAAGACCCTCGGCAATGAAGTCGGCGGGGAAGAGCGCCGGTGGGCCGTTGGGGTCGTCGGCGCGCTTGGTGTTCTCCTCAAAGGGGAAGTGCGTCGAGGCGTACGGCATGGAGCCCGACTCGAACCAGCAGTCAAAGATCTCATTCACGCGGCGCAGTTGGCCCTTGCCCTTGCGCGACGGAATGGTGAGATTGTCAACTTTGTCGCGGTGGATGTCATCGAGCGAGCCCTCGTGGCCGCTCAGCTCGCGCAGCTCCTCGCGGCTGCCAACGCAGACAACCTCCTCAAAATCGTCGCTGACCCATAGCGGCAGAGGTGTGCCCCAGTAGCGGTTGCGCGAGACGTTCCAGTCATGGGCGTTGGCGACCCAGTTGGTGAAACGCTTCTCCTTGACCGCGTTAGGCACCCACGTGGTTTTCTCCAGGTTGTCGAGCATCTGCGGGATGGCGTCGCCGACACGCACAAACCACGAGGACACCGCCTTGCGGATCAGCTGGGTATCAGAACGCCAGCAGAACTTGTCCGTGTGCATAATCTGGCTCTCCACGAGCAGGCGGCCCGTGCTGCGCAGGTCCTTGAGAATGGCCTTGTCGGCAATCTTGACATGCTGGCCGGCGTACTCGGGGATCTCATCCGTCAGGCAACCCTTATCATCGACAGGGCAAGGCGGCAGGCGCTGGGGGGTAATGAAGCCCGCAGCGACGGCCGCGTCGTAATCCTCCTGACCGAACGCAGGCGCCTGATGAACGAGACCAGTGCCTTCGCCCTCTTCGACGTAATCGGCCGGGATGACCTGGAAGCAGTCGGAGTATTTGTCGACGTAGTAGCGGAACAGCGGCTCATACTTCCAGCCGACCATCTCCTGGCCTTTGATCTTCTTGATGACCTTGTACTTGGCCTTCTTAGGGTTCTTGTAAAGAAGCGTCAGGCCAGCTTCCTGGAGGATGTACTGCTTGCCGCTGGCCTCATCGAGGATGACCAGGTACTCAAAGTTCGGGTGGGTGGCGATGAGCAGGTTCGACGGCAGGGTCCAAGGAGTGGTGGTGTAGACGAGCAAAGACGTGTTCTCATAGCCCTCGACGTTGAGGACGGGGAACGCGACGACAATGGCCGGGTCCTGGGTCAACTTCTCGTTCTGCTTGGACTCCATGTGGCTGAGGGGCGTGCCGAGGGCGGTCGAGAACGGCATGATCTGGTAGGCGCGGTAGACGGTGCCCTTGTCGAAGAGCTGCTTGAAGACCCACCAGCAGGACTCCATGAAGCGGACGTCCATGGTCTTGTAGTCGTTGTCGAAGTCGATCCAGCGACCGAGACGCTCGATGGTGCTGCGCCATTCGGCCGAGTAGCGCATGACAATGGCCTTGCACTCCTCGTTGTACTTGGCGACGCCCATCTTCTTAACGGCGTCCTGGGCGGACATGCCGTGCTTCTTGTCAATCTCGTACTCGATGGGCACGCCGTGGGTATCCCAGCCAAACCGACGCGGCACGTGGTAGCCCTTCATGGCCCAATACCGGGGGATAATGTCCTTGATGGTCGAGGCCAGCAGATGGCCATAGTGGGGCAGGCCTGTTATGAAAAGTGGTCAGCATGATGTCGGCAGGCGGTGGAGGTCGAGGGGTGTTCGCCGTCTCGAGAAAAATGGTTGTCGTGAACGCGAGACATCACGAGATGGTGAGAATTACCGGTAGCTAAAAGAGAGCGCGTGTGTTAGCAGACGGTTCGTAGGACCCAATTGCACGTCACAGCGTCCGAGTCTCGTCCCTCCTCCAGGATAACGTACCAAATGGCGGTCCATCATAGAAAGTGAAGGGCTTGTTGCCCTCGTTCAATTTAACTTGCGTCTGGAAGGCATCGATCTCACGCCAGAAGCGGATGACTTCCTCCTCGGTCTTCGGAAAGTTGATGCTCATGGTGAACGACTACTGCTGCTGCTGCATAGCAAAATGCTCGAATAAAAGAAAAGGGCGCCAAGTAGTCACCACAATCGTTGTTGACTTCAAGGCAGCAAGTATCGCCAGAAATGCAGAGTATATTTTGTTTTCGCTGCAGCGTGAGTCACTCTTGCAGTTGCGGTCTTGCCTTCGTTATGCCTTCGTGCCGCGCCTTCCTCTTTTGCGTTCCCCAGAAAAATACTGGAAGGAGGGGCAAACCAAAAAAAAGTTGAAGGCCAATTGCCCCTAAAC
The DNA here is from genome assembly GCA_001630435.1 of Sporothrix globosa. NCBI lineage: Eukaryota > Fungi > Ascomycota > Sordariomycetes > Ophiostomatales > Ophiostomataceae > Sporothrix > Sporothrix globosa. The sequence goes on from LVYW01000002.1 coordinate 3,470,672, forward strand.
GGTAATGGTGCCCCGCACAGTGGCCTTCCGGTGGCCTGTCAAATCGGAAACGACTTTATCCGGCACCGTCTCCAGCGATTCTGGCGCATTGCTACCGCAAGTGACTTAACATTCCTTCCGCCTGTCAATTAGTATGCGAGCCTTCTGCTGGGAGCGACGCTGCCGCAATACGTTCCGTTTCAGCTACTGAAGCCCGTTTTCACTTACACAAATGGTGTCCTTCCTCGTCTTCTCTTCTTCCCCTTTCATTCTCACTTACACCTTCCCAACTCAGAGATAAGTGTATCGTCACTCTACCCCCTTTCGTCCCTTCTTCCTTACGTCGTTTATTCACATTCTCTATCCTTTACCTCATCATGATGGACGCCTAACTTGCGTCGACGTCCCGCCCCTGTTCCATCCAAGCCCCGGCTGCTAAAATTTTCGCAGCAAGTATCGCAGCACAATGTTAGTAGCTCCGTCTTCCATTCGGATCACCTCTTCTCGAGGGAAGATTCGGCCTGTGGCCATTGTATACACTCTCAGCATCTCAACCGTCCTGTAAACTCTCACAGGGCTGTTGGCAGGCCGCCCATTGCGACCCCATTCGATCAGATCGACAATGTTGACATGCGTCCGCCGCACCGCCGCTTTGCATTCCTTTGCTGTTGGCGGCAGATGTCGAATGCCGACCGCCCGGCAGAGGTCGTGCCATGCAGTGATGTCGCTCACGTCGCCATACCAGAGCTGTACCTCGTTCACCAGTACTTGTTGGTAGTCTTCCCAGGCTCGTTGGCGTGCTCTTGTACTGCGTCGCCAATGGAAGAAGCGTTCGAGCTCCTGGAATGACTCGGCAGGCGGCTTGGAGCGGTCGTATGGAAATGTGTCAAAGTCCTGGAAGAAGCGGTCGAGCGGCGTGTCACCCAATGCGGCGGGCCTCACAGGCTCTGTTTGCTACTCCTTCTTAGTTTTCTTCTCTTCCTAGAGATTTGGTTTCTTTCTGTCTCCTTTCTCGCTGGACACAATTCTTCATGTCACTTACCACCGCCACATTATGTTTGCGTGAATTGCGGATATGGTTGGCGAGTGCCTCGTCCGTTACGAAGAGCTTATCGCAGAGTGCGCAGTGTGATGTCTTTGTGACCTTCCTCTTCTTGGCACTTGTCGTAGTGGCATTACTGGCCACAATGGTGGCCCCTTGGGCTCCATGGCGATTGCGTGTTGTGCCGGTTCCGCTGCTTGAGATGCCTGCATTCATCCTTCCTGAGATACCGTTCGTGGGTACCGCATTCGCAGGACGTCCAGCCTGCGCATGATTCTGGGCATCTCGTTTATGATTCTTGAGGGCAGCCGCGGTTTTGAATTTGCGAAAGCAAGGAGGATCGCACGAAAAGGTCCTTGCCGTGGGCCCGCTACTGGCCATGACACTCAGATTTGTGGAATGAAAGAACAAATCCAAGTGGCGTTCGACGAGATGGACAACCGTGGGCTGTTAAGCAAACCTCAAGTGAAGAGCTTGCTACTCTATTTATTTTGTCTCTCAAGATTCCACAGGTTTCCATGTCATTGAAACTCCTCCGGTGGATATCCCATCCAAACTGCAAGGCTGCCTGACCAATACTAGATGATACGAACTGCTGCCCTGAGCGACTGCTTGTGCATACAACAAATCAACATCATATGTGGTCCGTCAACCCCACCCTTCTTTACGTTGTCATGTGTGTTAGCCATACCACAAGGCTGTGACACGTGTTCATGGCGGCCGCATTGTCGCAGCGACAAAGATCAAAGTCATGGAAAAACACTCGTTTGTGCCGATGTCCATTCAAAGATGCAAATACGAAGTGCCCTGCATATTATAACGTACCATGCGCAAGCTCGTTGGCTTTTCTGACTTGGCCCCCAAAGTTCCTCTGGTTTACTTGGCAGAGATACCCTCAAATATGTCTTGGTCCTATGAACGACCGTTTCGAGACAGTTCGCGTTGCCGAAGCCTCAACACTAGGCCCCAGACCCTCTGCCCCGGCTGGGGCCGCGACTTGGCACAACCTGCCGTTTTGCGAGCCAGCATATAGGCTGTTGGCTACACGCACTGACCAGCCTTCGCTGCCCACAGTAGTGGGTGCCCAAAATACGTTCCAAGGGTCCCGGGCACGCTTCACAGCCAGCAGGCGGTTGTATTCGGCACCCCAGAAGCTCTGCTGCCAGTTGGGCTCATCGGGATCGGCCTCGTTGACATATGCTCCCGATCCAGGCGTGGCGGCACGCAGCAGGCCCATAGCCGCCTCAAAGCGCGCATGCGCTGTCCTCTGGCGTCCTGCTACAGTATCAGCCGTGTTATTCAACAGTGCTCCAGAACCTGAACCATAGCTGCCTCCAAATCTATTATTGTCGAAGACGTCACCATGAATCAGGGCATCACGAAAGGCTGGGTTGACGGAGCTGTTGCCCGGGAACTGGACGGCCGGCAGGTTGAGTGACGGTGCTACCTGGACGCCGTGGAACGAATAGCCCGACTGTATGACGGTACGCAATGCCATCATCGTGGCGTTAAAGATGCTGTCCGTCTCCCAGTTGCGCCGGGGGAACAGGCGCGTGGCAAACCGTCCATCGCCGGGGCTGTCACCGGCACCATGTCGAGAACCAGGGCCCCAGGAGGCGGATATGCGCGGCAATGTGTTGTTGACGTGGATACCGAGTTTGTTAAGACTGTCGAAGAGGGGCTGCAAGAAAGCTTGGGCCTCGACAGCGGTCATGCCGGGAAGTTCTAGCGAGGTCGAGAAGCTGTAGCTACCATTTGTGATACTACCGTTTGCGCTGCTACTGACAGTGCCATTGTCGCGGACACCCGGAAACAGCTGCGAGACGTAGCTGTAGCCGGTACCACCGCCATCACAAAGCTGCTGACTGAAGCGGAAGTACGAGTTCACCCCCTCCCAAAATGCCTCGGCGCTGGGCGCCGTGACAGGCTGCCGGAATCGAGGGGGACGCGGACGTGTACCTTTGGCCGGTGGTGAGGTGATATTGAACGGGTTTGTGCCACCAAAGTTGGGATTTGTCAGGTTTGATGGATTGGATGTGTTCAATGGCGGCAAGGGCAATCCCGAGAAATTGAAACCTGCATATGAATCTCCGACCTGGAACGAAAACGTGCTCTCCGACACATGCACGGTTGGGAAGGCGCGCACAACCGCCGACGTCACAATGCCGTACGACCCCGGTCCTCCGCCTCTCAGAGCATAGAACAGATCCGGGTTCTGAGTTGCGTTGACCGTCACAAAGCGTCCATCGGCCGTGACCACCTGCATCGACAGCACTTGGTCGGAACCCATGCCATACAGCGAGCCGAGCGACGAGTGCCCGCCGCCAGCCATCCATCCGCCAAAAGCGCCGACGGTCTGCCCGCCGGGTACGACAAGAGTCATATTATAGCGCGACATGTACTGGTACAGCTCCCACGCCTCGAGACCGACACCGACCCGAGCCGCCATGCCGTCGTAGTACGTGCTGCCGTTTTGCGTGGTGACGGTGTGGTGCGGTAAAAACTCAAAATTCTTGAGGTGGTGCGTCCACACACTGAGAGCGCCAGCGCCCGTCGACCGACCAACAAAGTCATGGCCAGTATTTCTAACGACAGGGTTAGATTACCAAGGCAAGAACAAAACAAAAATGACCTGGGGTGGAGGGAATAGCATACTTGACGATAAGGCGCACGTTCTCGTTACGTGCAAAATTGACGGCCGCCTGTACCTGCTTGACCGTCGACACGTTGACCACGTACTCGGGAAACCCACCGCGTGTACACGTTCCTTGCGGCTGCAATGTTGCGCCGCATGTTCCACCCTGGGGCCACGACGTCAAGACCGTTAGCGGGTCGTCAATGTAGACACGCGAGTCGAACGAGCCGAAGACGAGCTCGAGACACTGCGTCTGGTTGAACGCCCCGAGTGTGCCGTTGGCGGTCGGGTAGCATACGGCACCTAGAGGTGTAGGGTGCAGCAGGCCGCCGTCCATGGTGGTGTTGAGGCGGGCCCATGTAGCAATAGACGGCCAGTCATGGGAGCCGGGGAAGGCGCGGCAGGCGGGGCCGGCCACTCCCGCCGTAGCCGCAGTAGCATTGGCAAATGCAATGGCAGAAAAGTTTCCGACATCAACCTCGGTGAGCTGGGTCGCTTCGTACGCAAAGTTGACGTCAACATTGGTAGCTTCGGGGCCGGTAGCGTTGGCTGTGGAGGCGAGCCTGGCAACAGTGGCAGTCGCCAGGGAAGCCTTTACGAGCAGCTTATAAACTATTGTATGCTTCATAGCTGTTTTTTCCGATGCCCCTATTCGTCTGATTTCTAGGGGACGAATGTCTGTCGCCCTTGATGTCTATTCAACAAATCCAAGCGACAGCGGTGAGAATGCAAAACAGCCAGCCGTGGTCATCTTCCGTCTTATAAGTGCCGGCTTGGCTCCTTCTTGCGCCTCGTCTGCCTCTCTCTCCTTGTCATCAGTTCCCCTCATTGAACAATACAAGGCTGCACGTTATTGTAGGCTCGACAACAATTTTTAATTTTTTTTTCGTGTCGTCTGTTGCCCGTTTCTTCTATTTCCGCAGTGGAGTCAAGTCTTTCCAATGTAAATACAACCGATGCTTCCGAGCCGGCCGCCTCTCTACGCATACTTGCCATATCCCCAGTCTCCTGAAGAGGAGATAGGCTTGGGTAAAAATTATGTGGTGCCACAGTCTGAATGGGTATATCCAGACTCCCTGCACGGGATATTTGGACGGAAATTTAACATAACAATGTGCCATATTAGAACGGCTGTTTGACTCCACCCCTTTCCCAGAAAGTCACTCCAATTCAACCGCAGACAGGATGGCGAATGTCGAGACTGCTCAGACGTTGGTTCGATGCCGATATTGTGGAGAAATAGCAAGATATCGTAAATATATCTCACTAAAGATTTACATTCAACATTCGAAAGAATTAAGAGGCAAAGAGAGAGGAGAAAGAGACAATGAGAAGAGATACCTACCAGACTCGCCCGTCAACATACAAATCAACACAGACAACTGAGAACAAGTACTGTGTCGTTGACTCGTATATCACCGATAGCAGGTATAAAGACGTTATCATGACAAGTGTGGGTGCGGTGTCGGACGAAAAAGGACCTGTTCAACATCTACATTTCATCACACAGGACACAGACACACAAATGTCATACATGCTGTATGAAACTGACCTCAGCAACGACGCTCGAAGCAGTTCACGGGCCGCTCCGGTCAGCAGAACGATGTTTCTCTGGTCCTGGAAAGCAGGGTCGTTGCAACCACGCAGCTGCAGGGGCACATTGCTCTCTCGACACAACGCAGTGCAACGAGGCGCAATGCGATGCACAAAAAACAACATTGCGGTAGCCGAATCGGATGAACGGTGCAGCTCGCGTGTGCAGTCAATCGTAGCCCGACCTGCAAGGCCTTGCAGCATGTGCAAGTAGCATCCTTTGTTATCGGTCACACGAGTTGCTTTGGATGACGACAGAGAAGAAAATGACAAGAAATCGAAAGAGACGGTAAATGCATTAAAGCGAGTCTAGAAGGCAGTCATGCAAAATAAGGGAGGAAAACTAGCACATTGAGCGTGGGATGACAGTCGTAATGCAGATCGCATGGGTTGTACGTCGTACACTAGGAAGCGTGTACCATGTTGTGGGTTTGTGGCCGGAATGCGAATGACAAAAAAAAAAAAAAGTGAGGGTCGGGGGAACCACTCAGCGCCCCAAAGTCACAACCTGGCCACGCTGGCTCTAGACAATATTTTCCCGTGGGATACTAGAGGTCCATTAAAGCAAGGAATAAAATATGCAAAGATAAAGAAAAGGGAACGGAAAAGGCGTAAAATTGGAAGAGAGAGAGAGACCAAGACGTCATGACGGCGATCATCTCTTTCCCACGTTCCTTTTCTGCCGAAGCATCCTCGCGCTGGAGAAGCGTTTAGAAAGAGATCCAAAGGCAGAAGCAGCAAAAAAACCAGAGTGGGCGACCTCTTGTCTAGCTGGCGGCGTGTTTTGCTTCTTTGTCCGTGAGTTGCGTCCATCTTTGTTTGTTTCTTGCTGGGCGGAGCTGCCTAGCGTCGCGCCGTACGATATTGGGCAGCGGGCTCGATGCACACCGAGACACCCTGCAGAGAAAGAACGACCCAAGAAACACTGGGCCGTTGCGGGAGATCTATGGCACTAGCGGCAAATAAAAATTGGGTCCACCAAGCACGTCTGCTCTGGGATGACTACACCTCCCGTCGCTACTTGGCTGGTACCCAAGTCATCCACCAGCATAAGCGTCTACGGAAAGGTTCCTTTGCCCCCTCTACAGTTGTAGTATTAAATACTGCCTAAAGCAAAGCTCTTTAGAAGCTTCACCTGGCGCAGTACGACAAGCTGGGCGAGCTGGGAAGGAGCGCCCGGGGAGCTCGATGATGGGGTTGCTGCCGGATCGGACTAGTACCCGGTCGGAATAGCTCCTGATGTGGTGTCGTCATGGGGTGAAAGCAGCGCAGGGAAGGCACGATGGTCAGCACATGTCCACCTTCGTCGCAATTACTCGAGGTATCTCAGAGACAAGCTCTCAAGGAAAGTACGGAGTATTCTGGTGCATCGCTGGTGTGTGCCGGTGCGTCTACCCAAGTACCTCGTCACACATATTTCTCAGCTGCCCTTGCCTGATCCGACCGTCTTCGTTGGTCTTGCCTCTCTTCAACAGGTCACTCCCTTCAGTATCCTGCACATCGCTCTTTCTCGTGTGAGCATCTCACACTAATTCTTCGTACTCTGGGCCGGCAGTCCACTCACCACCGACCGACCGAGCCTTCCCTTTTTTCTAGTTGTCGCCCGCCAACAATCTTTCGTCATAATCTTCTTGCTAGCGTCTGGCCTGCTCTTTCTCAAATCGGCTGAGAATACCATTACGTCGTTGGTTCTTCCCCACGCCCATCCAGCCTACTTACTTTACAGCATTGGGAAAGAGCAGATCGCGCTCCTTCTTTGTCTTTGCACCTTCAGCTAGTAGACTTCTCTTGCTGTTTTATTTACCTCGCTTCGCCCACTTTGGCTGCTTTCCAACTCTCCTTTCCCCTCCTTTTTTTTCTTTTTCTTTTCCTTTTCCATTTCTTCCCCCCTTTCGCTTTCCTCTGTATTACGCACGTCACGCTGAATCGCCAATACCACCCACCTGCAACAGTTTGGATATTCAATTTTCCTTCATTTGGGTCGCATTTTCGGTTTCCTCATCTCTTTCTACCAGCGAGATATCTTGTTCGAGCTTTGGGACTCGACAGACAACTCCAACAGCATAACCGTCCGCGGTACCGTTATATCCACCTCCTCACCGACTAATCAAAACAAACATCAAAATGGCGCTTATTCGTATGTTTCCGCCATTTCTGTTCCTTTTTGTTGCAGTTTTGGCTAACTCCCATAGACGCACCGTTTGGCTTGGCTGCTTCAGTGATGCTGGCCACGTCCATCTTGTTCCTCTTTTTCATTATTCTGGCCGGCGTTACCGGCACAACGCCGTTGAACAAGACCTATTTCTTGCAGGCCGACACTACGGGCATTGAAGGCGCCCACGACATCTCTCAATGGACTTACCTGTACTCGTGCGGGCCCAACAATGAGCAGTGTGGCAGCGCCCATCCAGCCATCCCTTTTGGCAACGTCTGGGCTCCCAATGCTGCGAATGCTCCACCTGAGCTGATAGGAAAGTACGGCGGCCACACGACGTCGTCTTACTATTTCTATATGTGGCGCTTCAGCTGGGTCTTCTTCCTGATTGCGCTCTTCCTGGAGATCATCGCCTTCTTCTCCAGCTTCCTCGCCTGCTGCGGCCGCCTCGGCTCGAGCATCGGCAGCTTCGTCACCTTCCTGGCCTTTGTTTTCTTGGCCATTGCCGTGTCCCTCATGACGTGAGTCATTCCTCCACGCCCTGTTTCTCTTTCTCCTGGTTTCTTCAAAACATAAAAGTGGAAGCTAACAATGCAGTGCCACGTTTGTTAAAGCTCGCAACGTCTTCCACAACCACGGCCGCGACGCGCAGCTTGGCAGCTACGGTTTCGGCTTCAGCTGGGGCGCCCTTGCCGCGCTGCTCATTGCCATGATCCTTCTCTGTGCCGGCGCGACGCGCAAGGGTAAATCGAAGAACACAGTCGACGACGGCACCAACGGCAACGCGGCTCAGGGTGGCCGCCGCTGGGGCCGCCGCGGCCGGCGTGACCGTGCTGGCAGCTTTTCCAAGGTCAACTACGAGGACGGCCGCCTGGATAACGTCAACGCATAAGCATGACGCGTCGTTAGTCTCCCGACCGCTCCTCTTCGGCAGAGCATCGTCTAGTTCGTCATTCGTCAAGAAACGACCGGACACACAAAACGAACAACATCGTGACGAGAAACGACCATGTCAAAAGGTAAATTGGCCATTGAACATGTCTGCCTGTTCCTCTCCAGCACCCACGGAGACTTGCACTATCCACAACGATAATTGCACTGAGTCCGCCATCGAGTCGTCATGGAGTCGTCATACAAGTACGACCAAAAAGCTGCTCGTCGCAGCCATAATTCCACCCGCATACTACGTCATAACCATCTATGCCTAATACCTGGCGTTTTCCGTCTTTCCATGTGATACCACGTCTGGATATGGGATCTTAAATTTATTGTCATTTTTCCATGTCTGCTTTTTTATCTTCATTTTTTTACGGTACTAATTGTAGACGGTCTTTTGGTCAGTCGATTATCAGGTCTGCCACGCTTTCACGAGGCGTGGAGGACAGTTGTATTTTATTGTTTTGTATTGTTTGTTTTGGTGAAGTAAGTGCCCCTCCATTAATCAAACAGTAAACGAAGTTTTTAGTTTACCAGTGGGTACTCTCATAAGGTACTTGGATATATGCTGGAATTAGTTCTTGACGTTTTGTAGGTTGTATATGTACAAAATGCCATCATTCTGGTGTTAAATAGTTTCTGTAATTAAAAAAGTGCTATTTCGTATGTTTACAAAGATTTCGTACAGTCATTATTCAGGCGAACATTATCAAAACAAACTTTGTCCATTTTTTTTGATCTTCTGACTCCGCAACCTAACTCCCTTCTCTTCAACCGACACACAAATTCACATTGATCTCACGCATGATCTGGGCAATCCCATGCGGGCCATAGTATTGCATGCTGCTGACGCCATGCGACGTGTTGGTTGCCGTGTCTGCCGCGCTGGCCGACGTCAGAGCACGCGCCTGGACCACGCTGTCGCGACGCGCCCACAACTGCTCGAGCACTTCGGCCGCGCGAATCGACGACCATGTGGCCTGTGGCGAGGCGCGCAGGCCCTCGGCCAAGAAGACGCGCTCGTCCGGGTGGACCAAGATGGAGCCGGCAATGAGCAGCGGCCACAGCAAAATGGTAGCAAAGCGCGACGCGACGAGATCGGCGCCGAGGACGGCCTCGCCAAGGGCGTGGATGTGGCGCTGCAAGGCGGCGGCGCTGGAGCCGGAGGTGGGCCCCTTGCCATGCTCGCCTGGCACCTGGATGGTCTCCAGGTAGATCAGCAGGCTGTGGCGGTAGACCTCGCCGATGGCGCGCTGCCAGATGCGCTCCTGGTCGCCGGTGGCCCGGGCCAAGAAGGGGGCGGGCAGCTGCCAGGCGAGGGTGCGGTTGCGGAGAGAGGCGACCTGGGCGGCAATGGCCGAGGAGGAGGAGGTGATGCCGGCTGTGGCAGCAGTCGCGTCGGCAAACAGACTGCCCAGAGTGCTTGTTGATGGCGACGTCGAAGCAGGAGGCCGTGCGGCGGTCGTGCCGGATGGCTGTGGACGGATGGCGGCAGCGGCCAGGCGGCTGACGGGAGGAATCAAGGCAAACAGTCCATGCAGGCCCGAAAACAGCAGACCGAAACACTCCTGGTCCTGCAGAAGCGAGGGGTCGACGACAAAGTCCTCGTCGTCGTGGGTCGTGGTGTCTTCGGCAGCAGTGGAGCGGCCGTGGATCGTGCCGTCTGGGCAGATGCGGTTGGCCAGGACCTGGTACGCGTAGATCTCGCGAAGGGCGCCCAGCATGCTGCGCTCGTCGGGTGACAGGCTGGTGCGACGGTCGTCGGAGCGCAGCCAGCCGATGAGCTGGCGGCTGGCGCGCAGGTGGGTAAAGACGCTGCCGCCCAAGATGTTCCAGGAAAGACACTCGTAAGTGGCCAGCAGGACCAAGATTGTCAGGACGCGCAGGACCTGGGTGGTGTCCGAGGGTTGGAGGTTGTGCAGGACGGAGCGCAGGCTGCGGAGGACGCAGGTGTAGTGGCGGGTGGTAGCGTCATAAAGGGCGGCCGTGGCGATATCAGGAGCCGTGTACGGCGCGAGTGTCGATCCTGCGGCCTTGCCTGTGGATGACGATCCAGAGCCATTGCTGCCTCCGCCGCCTTCTGGTGCGCCTTCTGGTGCGCCTTCTGGTGCGCACGGTTTCGTGAGACGGTTGCTGAGATGGGCCCCGCCAATGGCCAGGATGCAGTGCATGACGAGGTCGTCGGTGTACGCAAGCGGGAGAAACGCGGCCACGTAGGGGTTTTGAGCGGCGCGGCATGTCGCCAAGGTGGGCGCAGCCTCGACAATGTAGTGGCGAAGCATGGAGGCAGACAGCGGCGTCATGGCCGCGACCCGGCGGCGCTGGATCGGATGGGATGGGCGAGGGCTGGCGAACGCTCGGCGTCGCTGCCAATCTTGTTCTTGTTGTTGGTGTTGGTTTTGGAATGCATGCTGCTGGTAAGGCCGCCGCCGTCGGTAGACAGCGGCAATGGCAGACTTCTTGGGCCGCGGCGGTACGGCATCGACGGTGAACGAGGCCAGAGCGGGAGACCAGGCGGCCAGGATAGCGTCTTCGTCCTCGTCCGCGGCATCGTCACCGTTGTCCTCGTATTCGTCGTCGTGCTGCGGCGGCGCGTCTTCATCGTACATGCCGCGGACGTCGTCATCGTCGTCGTCGGCGGTTGTCGTGGTTGTCGTTGTTGCATAGTCGTCCATATCGGTGTTGTGGTTACTCGACGACATAGGCTGGACGCTGTCGGTGTCGTCGACGCCGGCAGGTGGCGAGTCTGTTGCAATTGTGGTGGCCGAGGTGGTGGCAGGGGTTGCGGCGGTGGTCAGATGGACAGACACGGCATCCCGACGATATCCGGCCTCATCGTAGACCGGGTTGAGATTCACGCTGCAGCCTTCGACGCCCTCCCAGGTGGCCAGGGATGGCAGGTAAGTCTGCCAGCGGCTCTTGTGCTGGTAGAGGATGAGGTTCGAGGAGGAGATCAGCGGACAGGGATGGCCTGTTGCGCCGGATGAGGCGCCATCTCTTGTGGTGACATCGCCAGCCGATGTATGCGTACTGGTCGAACTGCTGCTGGCCGCACTGACCGCATTGCCTGCCGTCTTGGCTCGAGCCGGCCAGACGCACGACAGCTTGTTGCGTGCACACCCGACGCATTGTGGCCGTGTCTCGTCGCACTTCTTCTTTCTCTGTCGACAGGTCAGGCAGCCGTTGCGCGATCGCGGGTAGTTCCGGCGCAGTTTGGTCGGGTACTTGGCCGTCTTGGTTTCCCTGACGGCGGCGGACATGGTGGTGAGCCGTAGTGTATCCTAGATCGGCGGGGTGCGGCGTGCGGGACGTCCAGAGAGACTGGCGAGACGGGATGGTGGCAGCGGCTGAGCCGGGCAGAGACGATGTTGATGTGGCAGACGATTATACGGTTGGGCGAGAAACGCCGCCGCCGGCGACACACGCATGCGGAACAATTGCCGAGCGAAGCGGTTCTGAAATGCAGTACGGAGTGCCCGCAGGCTCTCTCGTCGTCGACGTTGTCCGTTGGCCCGTTTTCGAATTTCACGGTCGTTGATTAGACTCTGGCTTGATGCTTGTTTGTTGAAAATGGTGCTGTCCGTGCCAAGACAGGCTGGTGAATGCGAGTGCGAGCGGCCGGCGAACGTATGTTGCACTAGGCAAAGCGACCGACAGCCTCAATTGTCAAGGCTGCGCTGCCGTCGGTCCTGCCGAGGGAGCCTAGACAGGCGATGGCAGCACGATGCGTTCAGATGTATCGTTCACGGTCTTCTGGCGAAGAGAGATTCGGCAGTGACAGGCGATGTCGGCAGAGGGTAACGCATGCGACGAGAAGCGGTCTAAAGGTGTGACCAGGGTGAGAGGCTGGGCGAATGAAAGCTGAGCCGGGCGAGGTCAAAAACCAATCGACAAAAAGAGGCAAAAGAAATCAAATTGGTGATGTAATTGTTTTTTTTTTTTTTTTTTGTCTGGGGCAAGTTGTATGTCGAAACGTATCTCAATGTATACTTTTGCATTTCATTTTCCCCCAATATGTTTATCGACAAATAACCTGCAAGCTCCTCCAAACACGACACCGGCCGGCTCGCACGGGGCCATCTATAGTCGGACGTTCGGAGTGGATGGAGTGTTACGACACAGAGATGCAGCCTTCTCCACGAACGGTCTCCTTCATTGTGTGCTCCATAGTAGTCTACTGGTCACACATCGCTCGTTGAGGCAGGACCCAGGGGCCGCCTTGTAGCCGCGCTGTGCCTGCCCCCTTGGCCCCCGCTCTGTGTCCCTTGGCACCATCGCGACTGCTGGCAACTCTGTTCTTACCTTTTCGGCGCGCCTAGATAAGAAGGAACGAAAACGGAGCCGAAGGCGCGCCTAGATAAAGGACCACAAATTTGCTGAGTAAGAAAGTACGATGTACGGTGCAATCGGAAGGAGGAACCAAAACCCCAATCTCCCCTTAACCCCTGTCGGGTTGCAGGGCCATTCCTTCCGCCTCAGCTTCTCACTCACGAGCTGTCCTTCTCTGGTCGCCTTTGGCTTCCTTTTTATTTTTTATTTTTTATTTTATTTTACACTTCTCACCGTCTGTTTGGCACTCGAGGTTTCTCTCCACAATGCTCCGTCGCACCTCTATTTTCTGACAGGCCGTTGGACTACTAAAACTTCGTATTGCCTTAACCATTTTGGTGCTATGCAGGATGGCTGCGCCTCGACTAGGCAGCGTTGAAATGCAAGATGAGACAACACTGACAAAAAAAGAGACGACGTGCCAGCATTTGGTGACCACAAAAACTGGAGACGCTGGCAGAAGCCACGCGCGACGCGGCTTTCGTCTTGTTGCTTTATGTGGTCCTTGGGTACGGAGAGCGTATTTGTTCGGCTTATCTTGAAAGCCGACGTGCGAACCGTCCGTTTCGATGTCTTTATAAGGTGATGATGATCTGGAGCGTTTTTGCCGTTCGCTTAACAGGTATCACCGACGCATATGCGCATATTAGCGTTGAGAATCTGAACATATGCCTGCTATAGTTGGTCGAATTCACCAGGCTCACCGTTTCCTGATCATGTTTCCCGAGCAAAAGGTGGCGCTTGAGGCCGAGTATTGAGTCACTTTGGCGATAAAAAGCGCGTTCGAATTTTGGTGCAAAGGCAATGGCTCCATATACTCTGCAATGGTGCTTTTGTCTCTCTTGTGTGTCCGGACCTCTGTGCTACTTTTAATTGGCATGACGGGGAAACGACATGGCACGAACACTTTATTCGGTCATGAGAGCCACCGATTGTCTCTGGAGCATCTCAGTTAAAGAAGAGGAGGGGGGATATGCAGTGTATGTGAACCGCCGAGACCAGAGGAGTTGAAGGGGACCAGACACGTACAGAGACTGTAGACTCTTGCACGATGCTATTTTTGTAAGGTGTACGTGGTTCTGTGCTTTCTACCTCACTATCACAATGTCATGATGTCTTAACTCTTGATATTCTGTTTTACAGCGGCTGTGCAACCAGCATCAAGTTTTAGTCCGTGGTGCTTGCATTCTGCTGCTCGTAATTAACTCCGTATCCCCAAGTCTATTTCTGTCACCACATGGCCTGGTTACGTGTGTTGTACGCTCGGGTTCGACGTTTTACCCTGAACAGGTACGGCATACTTTGTAAGGCTGGAAATTAGCGGGCCCGGAGGATTGCGTTGTCCATGCGGCGAGACGCCAAGACGAACCGTTTTGGCTCCGATTGGGTTGCTCGTATTGTCCTTGCCGCTTTTGTCTGTAGGTCGCGAACTAAGCCCTGTTTCGACGCTTGGAAACAGAACCTCACCAGGCAGCGACGAATCTTCGAATATGCTGCCAAATGTACTATTTTTTGTCGATTTTATGTCCTGTTTAGACTTTGGGTCGCAGCATTCGGACGCCCAACTGGACTGCTTCCGCCGCGTAATGTTCTTGGCAGATTTTGATTCCGGTAGCTTGGGGGCCCGTTTTGCCCGACAAGGCTACCATTGAAATGGCCCCTAAAGCCACGGTCTTTAGTATTGACTGCAGGACGACAGGCAACAGACTTGCCAAAACATACTACGGGATAATTCTAAAAGTTCGTACTGTACACAAAAGACGTGCCACGGAGGTCCCTACCCACGTCGCTGCGTCAGACAGGAAGCTTGCAGCCGAATGGTTGTGGCATTGCTGGGCTTTGACCTAAGATATACCATTTGCCATTTATGTTTTACGTTGTAGAAACTCCAGTGAGCAAGTGGAAAATATCGATAAGAAACCAATAATAACAAAACAAAAGCAAGAACGAGAGAGGGTAGGAAAGCTTAATTTCGGTTTCCGTTATTTTTTCAATCATCTTTCAAAACGCTACTTTCTTTACCAATCTTGAACACAAGGGCTATCGTTCTGCCCGTATCCGCGGAATTTCCTGGTTCTGATTCCCACAGAATTCCCAAGTCGTTTGAAACAGTTGGCGCAGAAGAAAGCAGACACGCAACTATTCACTACCAGAGGTTGGAACAAGCTAATAAGACTCGGTCTACCGGTCTATGTTTCGTCCGGCGGCGTCCGTTTTCTTTTCTCGTTTTGTGTATTCTGAATTCGTACAAGGTGCAGACCAGAGCCAGGGCCGCGTAATAAGGTGTCGGGCGTCGAATTAAGACCGCATCCCAAAACGGTCCGTTGGCCCCATTGTTTGTCCGTTTGACGAGAGACCAACGCCATAAGGAACGAATGCGAAAACGACCACACTAAGTGACGCTCGTCGGGCGCGTCAATAGACGAGAGACGACAACAAAAAAACACGCTGGAGCGAGGACAAAGGAGAAAACAGGGATGAAAGACAGTACGCACAAATTTTCCAAAAAGTATCACCAAAACGGGCCTTCTGAAAGCCTACACCACTGTATGTAAGTTGATATGTGCGCCAAGAAATGGGCCCCGTTAAACTAAAAAGAAAGAAACTATGATGCCGGCGTCCGTTTGATATCGATACTGGCCGGCTGGCGTTTGGTATCACAGTCCGCTTGTCTAGCTGTCAAATCTTTTTTTTTCCTTTGTCCGTTTTGGGCCAATTTTTTGGTCCTTTTTGGCACTTTTTCCTCTTCTTACTTTTCATGCATCCTCGTCGTATTATCGTCGACATTCATCCTTTCGACTTCAGTCTTTTCCGCCTAGTCTTCTTGTGGTACTCGCTTCCTCACTCTCTGCCGCTTCTCACCGTTTACTCTGATCCTCTCAGCCACAACAACTGACGACAAGCTTGGCACCCGCATTCGCTTCCTGACTGCAACCCCTGCGCCCATGCACGGTTTGGAGACTGGAAAGAGGCTACCAAAACAACAAGAACAACAGTAAAGTAATAAAAAAATCAACCTTTTATCGGAAAATCGAGACACGGCAGACGCGAGGCGCACTCACATTTCGAGGCCGAACCAAACAGTTTGCTGCATTTTGCGATTACACCCCAGTCCTTTCGTCTATTTATTTTTCGCTCCTTTCTCGATTTGCACATCTCCGGCATCCCAGAGCCGCACACACCCCTGCCCAGCATTGACCAGTCTCGTTCGCACGTCTCGCATGCTTACCCCCGTCCAGCGTCGACTACCGTTTCGTCCGTTTCTTTCTTTTCTCGTCTCTATTTTTGCTTCGTCCCCATTTTGATTTTCTGGATATTTATATTGCCTTCCTATCCCTCGTTTTTCTTTCTCTCAACCGTTGTTCATTCTTCATTCCTTAATTCTCAGCCCTACCGCGATCTACAACTCGCCTCGCCAAGGACGGCCTTTTTCGATCGTCGACTTCTCGCATTTCTGTCCTTTCTATTCTCCTTCTGTCTTTGCCTCATCTTTTATTGAATTGACCTTGCTCATTCATCCCTCTATCTCGTCTTTGTCTCCCGGTATCCCACCATCCGTCTCGGACCTGCTGGTCCTGTGTCTCTCTTTTATTTACGTACATATTTTAAATAACCCACCCATCCGATTCACGTCCGTCTCTAACCGTCACCATGAGCGGTCTTCCCGACGGCTACATTGCCTACGGCTCTGATGCCAACTGCACGCTTGCCGTCTGCCCCGTCGAGTGGAGCATCCTGCAGTACCAGCCGTCCATCCCGGCGAGCGCCGTCTTTATCGCTCTCTTCGCCATCGCCCTCGTTGTTCACGCCGTCGAAGGTATTCGCTGGCGCCACACCCTCGGCGGTTTTGCCATTCCCATGATTCTCGGCTGCATCGACGAAATCATTGGTTACAGTGGCCGTATTATCATGCACGGCAACCCCTTTTCGTTCAATGGCTTCCTCATCCAGATCAGTAGGTCGCAACAACCCTGCCACGAAGCCACCAAACTACCAGCAGTGAATAGCAAGCTAACAACTCAGTCTGCATCACCACGGCCCCCGTCTTCATCTGTGCTGCCGTCTATGTGACTCTGTCCCGAACGTACGTGCCCTCAATTCTGCCCTTATCGGCCCTAACTTCGCGGTAGCATCCGTGCCGTGACTCGCACCGTTGCTGACTGAACCATAGGATCGTCTTCCTCGACCGTTCGCTCGCCCGCTTCAACCCCAAGTTCTTCATCTGGTTCTTTATCCCCTGCGACGTTATCTCGCTCATCTTCCAGGCTGCCGGCGGCGCCCTCAGCTCCACCTCGTCCGGCGGCGACCGTCTCGGCGTCAACATGTCGCTCTTCGGTCTGTCCTTCCAGGTCTTCACCCTCGTCATCTTTATTCTCTTCTCCGCCGACTACCTCGTCCGCTACTACCGCCGCAACAGCGGCCTCAGCACCCACCTCGCCAACCCCGGCCGCTTCCGGCTCTTCATGGGCGGACTCTGGGCCGCCATCATTTTCATTCTCGTGCGTTGCATCTACCGTATTGACGAGCTCAGCGAGGGCTACAGCGGTGCCCTCTTCCACAACGAATCCGTCTTCTACGGCCTCGAGAGTGTTATGATTGTCCTCGCCGTCTTCTCTCTGGCTATCGGCCAGCCGGGCTTTGGTCTCCAGGGCGGCCAGACAAAGGACTACAGCATCTCAGGCACCGAGATGAACAGCGTCATCGACAGGCCGTCTGTCTAAGTCAACGCGTCCTGTTGTCAACGAACGTCAAGTTTGCTGAAGAGAGAGTGAGAGTCGTGCCACCGCGATTTCTTTGTCGGGTTCGGCAAACGGCAGGCGATTGTATAAACTGCGCGCTAGATTTGGTTTTTGGAATATGGGGGCACTGCCCAATCTACAACGGCCGGCTTTGTCACGGGTAATATGGTTAGAAGGGTTTCCTTTGTTTCTTATTATTTTGTTTTCTCTCTTCGTTTTTGTTTTATTGGTCGCCTTCTGTTTTCAGAGGCTTCTTCGTAGGATACCATAGCCGCTGTCTCTGTTTTCTTTTTTGGTGACTTGAGTATTAGCCTCTGTTATTTCTGTTTGTTTCCATTGTCATGTCTTGCATTTACGTTTCCAATAAAAATCCAATAAAAATAACATAAAATGAAACAAGACAAGGCCCGAGACAATGGTCCCGGTGCTTCTCATACACTTTCGTTTTCGTCATGCATATCGCTCCACAAAGTCCAGAATGTCGTCCATTTGCAACACCTCGAACGCGTCAGTTGTCGGCAGCGCCAGCGCTGTCTCGGCTGGCCTGGAACGTACCGCTGTGCACACCATGTAGTCCACACCGACGCTGCGCAGGCACACGTTGACTTGGTCGCCGACGGCCACACCGCGGAACTGAATGTCATGCTCCGTCACCATGTCGCCCTGGTGAAGAGGGCCTTTTTCTGGGCCAGGTGCTTTGGGGACGTGGAACGCTTTGAACTCGAGTTCGGCGAGCCATTCTGCCAGGAGAGCCTCGCCAGTCATCTTGACATAGGCTTCACGCAGGCACCACAACGCATAAAAAGCCCGCAGCAGTTCGTCGTCGTCGCGGGTCGCCAGAGTCTCGAGGTAGCGCACTTCGCTGCGCGCTAGGACGTCGGCGTGCACATCCACAAAATGCGGCCAGCCGGAGGACGGGGACGTAGCATTTGCGTCGGAAATCATTTGCAAGTCGCGAGTGCGTCGCTCCGTCGGAGATACGACGTCAATGCCCACATCAATGCCCCCCACGTCGTCGCCGCCGAACACAGCAATCAGCACCACGAGACCGGCCTGGTGACTGACGTTGAAGACGACTGGCTGCGTTTTGCTGCTAGGGTCAACATAATAGACTGGCTTTCCGTGTGTGCCGCGAGAGAGGACCGTCTTACGCCACGGAACAGGCGCACTGCCCTCAGCATGGCCACAACGAGCCACGATCAGGTGCTTGAGCAGCTGCGATACCAAAGCCATCTTGGCGTCCCGCACGTGGAAGTACTTGAGCACGCCGGCGCGCTCTTCGTCAGTCAAGAGAGCCTCAAGTGCTCGGGAGGCCTTGTCTGTTAGCCGGCATCTGAGAACAAGAAGGGAACAAGAGGGCATCGTACGACAGTCGCCAGCTGGCGAGTTTGTGTGGCCTCAGGCCAGAGTGGGCGAGTGTCAACAATCCATTGTACGAGAACCAGCCGCGAAGAAGGAGCGAGACTTTCCATAGGGATGCGGGTGGACGGAGAGGTGGGATATCATAGAAGGAAGGCGCGGCACCACCAAGGTAAGTAAGGTAGGAGCGATTGGAGAGCTATCGTGGGTCACTGTTCACTCCAGGTAGAGCTGGTCATGACATGATCCAAGCACAAACTCGCGTAATTTGTGTACAAATGAGAAACTGAGAGGGTCCAAGTGAGAAACAAGATTTATTGCCGAAAGTATGACAGTCGGTTGCTGAGATAAACGTGGTGAAACTGTTTTGTTGGTACGGGCCAAGCCGCGTGGGTGTGTTGCAAACAAAACGGATTACGTAATCTCAGTGAATCAATACAATCAATAGCCACGGATATTGATGTTGGAAGGTCCGTTTGTCTCGTTCATTTATTTCAACTTTGTGAATCCTCAATATTATTTTATTCTGTTTTAGAAGTGTTTTAAGATGGCCAGCATCTATCCTCGGTTTCTATTCGAAAGACCTCTTCTATCGCTGCATGGTCTCTAAAGCCCCTTAAATGTCCATCTCAAAAAAGTCCGACTCAGGCGGCGCACGGATGGCAAACACAAAGATGTCCCGTCCGGTCTCGTTGTCGTTCTCGTTCTCGTTTTGCTTCCTTTCCTGCTCACCATTGTCATCGGTCTTCTTATCCTTCTTCTCGTCCTTCTCGTCAGCGTTGATCGGCTTTCCATCCGCGTCCACCTCGACGACCACGTCCTTGGTGTCCTGCGAGTCGTCCTCTGTGTACGCCCACATCCCCTTCAGGTCACCCGTCACGGCCGCCCAGCCCCACGTTGCCGCAAGAAGCGCAGGGACAAGGTAGAAGAGCGCGGGTTGTCCCTTGCGTGTGATAAGCATGGCCGCCATGGCCGCCATCAGTCCAATGACGTAGGCGACCATTGAGACGCAAAAGTAGGGCTTGGAAAACCGCGCAGCCGCTAGTCCGGCCGTTGTTACTGCCGTGGCGGCTCCGGATGTCCACAGTCGATCGCCCCAACGGCCCTGGGGATCAATGTAATGGGGCTTCACTTCGCGGGTGGCCGTGGTCGTCTTTGTAGTAGTCACTTCCTCTTCCGTCGCCAAATTAGCCACCTCCGTCGTAAGAGTCGTGTCCACGTGCTTGATCTGCCGTGCGTAGTGGCGGTACAGGTCGTAGCGAAGGCATAGGCACATGTAGATGCCCGGCACCACAATGTCACCCAGTCCCAACATGCCCGTCTGCGGGCCCGACCCGGCTACGATCTTGATAGGAGCGTCAACCTGGGTGGCCACGGTCACCATGAACGGTGTGTAGAACACCATGACGATATCGTACACAAAGAGGCCGATCAGCACAGTCGAGCCGATTGCAAAGGATGTGCCCGACACCAGCTGCAGCGACAAGTAACTCATGCCGAGGCCCATAATGTTGTTAAGCAGCGACGGGAAGAGTCCGACGAAGTAGTATAGGTATGCTGTCAGGCCGGCCAGTGCCATGCCGATGAGAGCGTGAATCGTCAAGCCCTCGATCTCCTCTTCGCCGACCCCGCGCAACGACACATGGATCGACCACGATTCGCGGACAAGGCGACGAAGAGCCCACGAGGCAGATGTCACGTTAGCCGCGGATGATGCTGGAAGCCAAGAAATCGGCGCCGCCAGCATGTCGGGGAATGGCGTCGTCCGAGACGGATCCAGCTCCCAAGTACTAGCATCGTTCGCTGCACCGGGAGCGTCCGATGCTGTCGCTTTCTGCACCCACTGCACGCGCTTGCTGCCGTCCACCCGGTGTAGGTGCCCATCACGGCGCGATGTCCACACGTTGGGGAAGACAAGAGACGAGGCCAAGCTTAGGCCGCCGCCCAGGAATGCACCCACGCTTGCCACGGCGATCAGCGACGTGTATGCGCGCAGTATACGGTTGAGAAGCGCCGGATCCTGCATGTACTGGATCAGGTAGTAGAAGCCGATGAGCGCCGCGGCCGCGAAAAAAGGCATCAGAAGCGCGTCCTTCAGCCGGATGCTCTCCTTGGCGACATCGGCCGTGCGTTTCTTTTTCTTCTTCGCCTTGCCTTTGCCGTCTCCGCCATCCTTGTCGTTGGCACCCTTGTCGTTCTCGTCGTCCCGAGGTGCCGCAGAGTTTGGCCGAGACAGCGAGGCGTGAGCGCCCAGGTAGATGACACCGAGGGCGAGGCCGAGGATGCGTGCCTCCATGATAAACATGTGGCGGTACGCATACAGAAGCTGCGCAAAGGTTGACGGGTCCGACAGGGAAAAGGCCGCGCGCGCCGCTGCTATGGGCGTCAGATTACTGGCCGCCAAGTTGTCTGTGATGTTGGCTGTGATGTTGGCCAGGGCGTCGCCGGTGAGCGTGCCGTTCAAGGCAAGCTCGTCCATTGTCGTGGGAGAGGTGCCCGCAGCTTCGGGTTTTTTAATCGCTTCTATCACCAATGTCGCCTCTGTCACTTCTGACCTTTTTCTGTATTGTAGACTGGCAACAATATTAGGTAGTAGGAAACAATAAAGAAGGGAAAGAGCTTACAAAATACATGGGTGACAAAAGCCATGTAAACGGAAGGTTGTGACTTGAGTTTGGTTTTAGCTGTCCTGCAATATGTGGCCGCCTTCACAGGGCTGTTCACAGGGCATTTGCGCATTAAAAGTGGACCAACTACAATGCTTAGTCATCTTGACTGCGATCTACCATAGACTCATATCAGTTCTGAGTTAAAGCTTTCAAAGTACAACGTCTCACCAACTTCAATGACAAGCAGCACCTTTGCTACTTGACATTTGGAATCTCACAAGAGGTATTGATCTTATTGTATCAGCATCTAAATTATCTGCTATTTCTGTTATAATTCACACTGCGCCACAACCCCGTTCTCTTGCTCAAATATATCCTTTATCACGAGGGACACTGACCACTCACCTTTACAGACGTCGAACAGCCCACATACCGCTCATCATCATGGCTACAACAGTAGCGCTTGAGACGAGCATGGTAAGTTCCTCATTTATGCCTCTACCCACTACGTCGTAGCTCCCCTTGCTCACGCATCCCAGGGCACCATCACGGTCGAGCTCTACACGGAACACGCGCCTCGCACGTGCCGCAACTTTGCAACGCTCGCCGAGCGCGGCTACTACGACGGCACGGTGTTTCACCGCGTCATTGCCGACTTTATGGTGCAGGGCGGTGACCCGACGGGGACCGGTCGCGGGGGCGAGAGCATCTACGGAGCCAAGTTTGAGGACGAGATCGCGCCAGCCTCGAGCAAGCTGCAGCTGAAGCATACAGGGGCAGGCGTTTTGAGCATGGCGAATGCGGGTCCCAACACGAACGGAAGCCAGTTTTTCCTCACGCTGGCACCGACGCCATGGCTGGACGGCAAGCACACAATTTTTGGGCGGGTGCAGGCAGGGATGGGTGTGCTCCGGCGGATGGGGCAGGTGGCGACGGATGCTGAGGACCGGCCGCGAGAGACGCTGCAGTTGAAGAAGGCGCGGGTGACCAAGCCGGAGGAGGAATAGGGGCAAGGGCAAAGGAGAGATTTTGTTACGTAGCAGGGCGCAGGGCAAGAAAGCGATATACACATATATATATGGTTGAAAACCAGTCGTATTAATGATTGGTAGTAACGCAATTCAAGAATGCAGAAGACTTGATACTCGTACTGATAAAACCCAAAGCTCAAGATTCAAAAAATACCAGAAAAAATAACAATGAAACGCCGGACCGTTCACGGTCGCTATACGATGCCACCCCTTTTTTTCTCCTGGTAATGAGAAGATATATGGAAAATGTGGTGAAGAGCAGGAAAGCAGACGAGAAAAGACAGGAAAACTAGGCCAACACCCAGCTCTTGTTTGTAATCCGGCAGACCATGATATGCAAAGAAAGCAAGGCAAAGAATCCCATCCTTAAGCCAGCGCATTCGGCATAAGCCTCGATGAATGATAGCAGGGGAAGGAGGGACAGAAAAGCGGATAGAAATAGACAAAAAGTACAAGAAGGACTAAACGATGGTTCAGTCTAAACAGGCGGAAGTCACCTGTAGAGGACATGAACATGGAAAATAAGAACGGAAAAAGGTACGCCTCTCAGCCGCCTGACGCATCTAGCCGGTTACTTCCAACCTGGATGTGATGCAAAGAGAAACCAGACGTCCTGTAGCACGAACTAAACAAGAAAATCATATATAGAATGCTCCGCGCTCCGATCAATGAAAGGCGGCAGAAACAGGACACAGAAAGTGTAGATGACCCGCCTAACCCCTCGGCGATGACATGGTGCCGGACGACTCGGAACCGGCATCCAGGTCGCGCATCCCACCACCGCTACCATTCTTGGATGTGGGTGGCGAAAGAGGCGTCGCCTTGCCGTTAATACCGCTGCCCAAGCTCCCACCACTGACGAGTTTGACCTTTTTGTTCCCTGGTATTGGGGGCACGGGGACCTTGGTGGTCTTCTTGGGCGGCGACGAGGTGGGTGTGGACGAGGCCGACGGAGGCCCGTCGATCAGTTTCTTCTTCTTCTTCAACTTGCCGTTGGCCCCGAGAGAAAAAGCGCCTATCGTGGCACCGTTGTTCCTGCTCCCATGGCCATTGGGTTTAAAGCTGCGACGAACATCGTCGTCATCGTCGTCATCGTCATCGCCGCCCAGACGCCCCCGGCTATAATCGTCATCGTCGACGTAGTCACGATCGTGATCGCCATTATCGCCGTCGTCACCGTCGTCTTCGTCATCGTCGTCATCATCATAGTTGTCATCAATCTTACGCTCAAAGCTGAGAGCCGAGCTCGGCTTGGCCTTTTGCTTCTTGGCAGGGCCAGAAGCAGAGCCGGCAGGCGAGCCAGGTGCATTCTTCATCTTGAGCGTCAACTTCTTGTTCAAGGCGGCAGACAGACCCTGGCTCGACGAGACGGAGGGCGTGGCGCTGCCGGAGCCGCCAGCTTGGGACGCGGCGGCGGAGACAGAAGCGGACGACTTGAACTTCTTCTTGGGCTTGGCGGTGCTCTGGCTGCCGCTGCCACCGGCCATGTCAGATTCATCATAGTTTCCGGCGCCGTTGTCGTCGTCAAAATCATCGGCGTCTCGTTTCCGCGGACTGCCCTGAGAGCTGGGCATGGGGGTGCCTTTTTGGCTCGAAGGCGGTGTGTTGTCCGTCGTGCCGTTGCCACCATTGGATATCTTGGCGGCGGCTGCCCGGCTCGCGTTGCGGCCGCTGTTGCCAATGCACGAGCCCATGTGATTGTTGAGGCGTGATACAAGAATGCACCGCTTACACTTGCTGCAGGTGGCCGAGGGAAAGGACAGGACATTGGGTGGTCGCTGCTCACCCGTGCCGTTGGCGCTCCCCGGCTTGCCGTCTTCGCCGTCAAAGCCGGTGGTGGCGGCGTGGATGGCGGCCGAGACCTTCTTGTCGAAGTCCTT
This sequence comes from Sporothrix globosa, assembly GCA_001630435.1. Lineage (NCBI taxonomy): Eukaryota > Fungi > Ascomycota > Sordariomycetes > Ophiostomatales > Ophiostomataceae > Sporothrix > Sporothrix globosa. Next base: position 3,494,959 of record LVYW01000002.1, read on the forward strand.
CTTCTTCTTGCCGCGTCCGGGACCGGGAGCCACCCACATCTGGCCGTAGATATCACATCCGGGCTTGTCAATGTATGGATGCTTTTTGCAGTAGGTAACGTTGGGGTCGGGCTTGTGAGCGCCGCGGCCGTCGGTGGGGTACAGCAGACGTGGCAGATGGCAGCGCGGGCAAAGAATGTCGGTAGTGGTTTTGAGAGGATTGGCTTTGAGTGTGACTTGTCCGCTCTCGTACAGGGCGGCGTCGGTCTCATGGTGGCCTTCGGATTTTGACTCGCCGGTGGCACCCGCTAGGTCCTGAGCGGCCTCGGCAGCCAGAGTTTCAACACGAATAGCAGCAGTGGCAGCACGGGCTTGCTTCTCGTCCCGATGGGTTTTCATAATCAGGTCGTGTATGACGTTGTAGAGCAGGTCGTCGAGGATGGCGCTGGCCAGCTTGTCCATGCCGTTGCCATCGGTGGGGACAGTGACGACACCGGCCCGGCCGGTGTCGTTTCCAGACATGGTGCCGGTGGATTGTTTCCAGATAAAGATGGAACAGTCCAACTGGGCCACTCGCGAGAGCCCGTATTATTGTCGGTGGTATTTCTCAGCTTGCATAAATAAACGTGGACTTGCTATTGGGCGTTTGCGGTTTTGCTGTCGGACAAGGCAAAAGGGAGCTCGAGTTGGACAGTATGTCGAAGGTAGCGCGATAGTAGGAGGGGGTGTTCAGACAGTGTTGTGAGGATTTGCGGGAACGTTTCGGTTGTTACGCAGGTCGGAGGCTACGAACGAATTAGCCGGCGATGGGATTTGTGAGCAGATGGCGAGAAATCTGGCGACGACAGTGGAATCGCTGTTGACGGTGATGGGGCGGCAGGTATGTTCCAGAATGCTGAATTGAGTGGGCGAAATAATAAACGACTGGCGTGTGACGATGGGTAGCCGTCGAGGTCAAGGTAACGATAGAGACGAGGATAAAGAAAAAGGGTCGAAGGTTGCCGTCGAGATGGGCTAAGGCAAAACCATTGCAGAAGCTACTGTCAAGATGGTTGCTCGTAGTGCAATAGGTTCATGGACGAGGGTTTTCGACGGGCCACAAAGCGGCAAGAGTGGCCGCGTTTGGAGGCGACACGAAGTTGATTCCGTTATGCTGTCGAGAATTGCTAAGGCGTGAATTCGTGAGTTTTGTGCGATCTTCGTGATGGGGGAATGTCGAGATCGGATATTGTGCGAAACGGGGACAAGACAGGCAGGAGCGCCCAAGCGCAGCAAGGGATGGTCGACAGGGAAAGAGTGTCGGGGTGCATTGCCTGGGCTTTGCTGCAGCACGGACGAGGGGCCGAATAGATTTTAGGCGTATCGATTCTATTACAGTGGACAGCAGGCCAGTAAAGGGCCACTTTCGCGCCTGCGGAAACGCCGTGGAAGCACGGTTAACAGCCCCTGAAACAGCAAATTCAGCACTTTTAGCAGAGTCTGGCAGCGTCCACAGGCCCACATATACGCCGCCGTAGACCACTAATCGGCAGGAATGACCTGCAACTTAGTTCTGACGAAATGTATGGAGACTGAGAAAGGTCCGAGGTCCTTCTGGATGAATTCAAGAAAACACACATTTGTAAGCTATATGACACTGTTGTCGATGTGAGTCGACTCTAGATAGGTCATGTTGCTCTATCTAGCACATTTTCTGCTATATCTGCACAGGCAAAAGAGACATGTAGTCATATCTTCGGCTCCGTATCGTAAAAGCTATTTTTCGGCACATCATGCCCAAGTTGTTGTTTTTTAAAGATTTTTTTAAATAGTCTCTTTCTCCGGGGCATATTCCTTGATTATGTCTTCCATTACCGACGGGGCGCTAGGGATTAGGGGGCAAGGCACGGGCGCGCCCACACGCGCCCGTCCCCAGCAATATTGCATGGAAAAGTTTTGGCGCGTTGTGCTTCACATGTCCCTGCTCCATACGAAAAATTACAGTGGGCACAGAAGGCGCTAGCATATGTCACCCACTAGGAAGGAGCATCTCATCTGCAGGCGCAGCTGTCAGTCTACACACAGACATGTGGTTGACGACACGATACGCCGTACGCACCAACGCATAATTATAGTCAGAGCAGTGTCCAGTGGGCCACGGCCAGAGCCGTGCTAGCGGCTTAGCAGACACCCTCAGCTTCCTGAACAGCAGATGTATTAATTATGGAGTGGGTTTCCAGAGCGGGTTTACAGAGAACTCTTGAGGAGCCCGCGTTACGTCGTTTTGTTGTCTACCGAATAGCACTTCGTATGCTTGTGTGTGTGCCATTGGTGGCAAAAGGCGCTGCGCAACTAGCACAAATTGTAACTGAATGTGCAAGTCACTTGTCGCGTGTCGCCAATCTCCCAAACGAAATGCAAAGGTGATTCTCAACGTGAAAGGTGGTCACGTGAGCAATTGACATACATCTTGAACCAAAAGAGCCGAGAGCGAGGGGACAACGAAGGCGGATGATGGTCAAAACTTGAAGAAAAGATGTAACGAGTCTAGCAAAGCCCCAAATAATCGATGTCGGCAAGAAGTTGCCTTGACACAGCACTATTATGTTATCCTTGTGCCATCCATAGGGCATAGAAATCGTCGCTGGAGATGCTCTGCGCCTGCCTCGAGAAGCTCCGAGGGCGCCTTCCCAAGATGCCATAATCGCCCAACTGGGCAATTGCGCTTCCATTTTGTAGTGTTGATAATAGAGATTGTTCAGCGACTGTTTGACGTATGAGAGCAGTGACACATTACAAGGGTGTCTTGGTCTAGCTGTCGGGCAGAAGAAGCCCCGGGTTTATGAATTGATATGTCTCCAATTTCAGACGTCTCAGTGTTACGACGTATTATTAGTCCGCTTGTGGTTGGCTGACTGTTGCACAAGAATCGGAAGGTGCGATTGGAATAAAATGCTAATGGGCTGCGGTGCTGAAGTAGCCCCCATTCCGCGACGAGCAGTCCAGGAAAATAGTTCGCCAGGCAAAATGCCCGTCCATTTAGCACGTCGCGTTACCATTACACGCTCCCACTCTGCCATCCCATCCATTTAATTAATAGGCGATCCTGTCCCACTAATGTCGACAGCCTCGAAAACCCCACGTCGCGATAATTGACAACCTTGTTTGTTTACGCTTGGACATGCCCTTTGAGTGAAGTCTCGTTTTTTCCTTTACAGCCTCTCGTCGTTATATACCCCAATTCAGCTTCATCTCCGCCGCACTCCCACCATGCCGCCGAACCAGCGCTCCATCCTCTCCTTTTTCGGCTCGTCCTCCTCAAATGAGCTTCCCAAACCTCAGCCTCATGCTCAACCACAGCTCCAACCCACGCCAGCCTTTTCACATTCACAAACGCAGTCCCAGATCCAGCCGAGGCCACCGCCTCCGAGCTCCAGTCGTTTTGTACCGCCGCCCTCCGCACGGAATGGCAATGGCTACACCCCACCTCCCAACATGACCGCCTTGCGTTCCGGCGGCAGCCCCGAGCACGTTGTGAAGCTGGCCCCGATTACCCCGGCCTACGGCCGCAGCATCCTCCAAAACGCGGGGGCTACCGACCTCGGCGATGGAAACATTGGCTTCGCCTCCTCCTGTCCCTCCAACAAAATCGTCTTCCCCCGCGATGTCCACATACCCGACCTCGTCAGCATCAACGCCATCTTGCTGCCCGTGCGTTACTCGGACTCCTTCTACAAGTTCGTCACTGACACCTCGCGGCTGGCGTCGCTCTTCAGCCGCATCATTCTAGGCGACGATGGGAAAGTGGTGGGTGGCATCGTGTGCCGGCTGGAGCCCAGCCCGTTCGCCAATAGACGCGATGCTGCACCAGGCGCCTCTGCCGGTCTGGCCATCTATGTGCAGTCACTCGGCGTGCTCTCGCCCTACCGCGGCCGCGGACTCATGACTGCTGCCATGGACAGCATTGTTGCCACCGCCCAGGCCCTCAACCAGCGCGCCGCCGTTCCGGGTGGCCCATTGGCCTCGACAGGCCCTATCCAATCCCTCTTTGCCCATGTCTGGACCGAGCACGACGACGCCCTGGCCTGGTACGCCGCGCGAAAGTTCGTCCGCGAGGGTGACGCACCCATCGAGAACTACTACTTTGCTCTGCGGCCGGCCACCGCCTGGCTTGTGCGGAGGGACGTGCCGGATGCTGCCGCCTCCAGCGACGCGTCTGGCGATGCCTCCGTGGCCCAGCTCGTGCTCGAGTCCACACAGCGCGCAAAGATAGCCGCGTCTGCCTCTCAGGCCACCCCTCCTCCACAACCACCCCTTCCTCCTCCAAACGGTCGCTCGCAGTCCTACCAGAACAGCCGCCCCGAGACCGAGTGGAACGACCTGCCGGCCGACATGATGGGATCGGGCCCGTCCACAAATGCATCGACCTCGGCTTCCGTCGCCTCGTCGCGCAACCCGTCGCGGAAAGTGTCGCAAATCAACCTGGCCGACAGAACGACAGCATCAGCAACAACTACCACCGCCACCGAGAACGGTGATAGCTCACTGCCGTCCGGCGCGCCTGCACTGCTGGCCCCGCCACCTGCCAGTGGGTCACAAGCGTCCTCAAGAAGCAGCAGCTCGACTGGGCGAAAGAAGCGCGAACGGGCCTACCCAGCAGCGATGTTCCAGTAGGAGAGGAGAGGCGAACAAAAAATTGGATACTAGTCTGGCGTTCGGGATCTGAATGTTTCCTGGGAGACGACAAAAGGTATCTACGGAGTACCACCCGTCGACGTCTTTCTAGGGTGGTCCATCTCAAGCCAAGAAGCCATAGACGAGACAATATATGCATATAATACTTTTGGAAGAACAGTAGTTAATGTGGTGGTGATGAGCGAAAGAATTAAATAATGAACTTATACCGTCATAGCGATGTGGATAAGAGCAACAACAACGTAAATAAAAAATAAAAAATAGTATGGCCACAATAAAAATGCTCCTGCTGATAAAACCGATCCGTCGTTGTCTCCTATAAAAATGGTGCCTTTTTTGTTTTCGTTTTTACGACCTCAGATTATGCGTCAATGGCCTCCTCGTTGGGCGTGGTCTGCTCGGGAACCTCGTTGACCGCCGACAGCTGCCGTCCCGAGTTCTGCAGGAGCGCCTCGTCGCGCACCTGCTTCAGCGACTCCGCCGCTGTCGGCTGCTTCTTCTCCATCGACGCCGCCACCAGCGCAATCAGCGCCGCACCCACGCCGGATCCGTCCTTGGCAATTCCAATCCGGATCCGCTCAGCGCCCTTCTCGCCAATCCCATCAATCACCTTGAGCGCATCGTAGATCATCGTGCGGAAGTGCGGGTAGTGCTCGACCAGGCTGCCGTCCACGCCAATGTCAATCGGCTCATCACCGTACGCAGGATCCGCCAGTAGGCCCGACTGCAGAACAATCCCACCCACCGCCACCGCCGATAGCCGCGCCGCACGACGACCGATCGCATCCGCAATCGCCTTAAACGCCTGTGCATCTTCCATTGACGGCGAGTACACATCTAGTTGCGCGTCCAGCTCCTGCCGAAGCGTGCCCAGGTCTGGCGTGTTGTCCAGCGCCGCCACCGACATGATCGCACTGTCCAGGCCCCACTTCTTAAAGATGCCCGAATCGGGTGCGATGGTCGTCGTCGACTTCCAATCATTATGGTTCGAATTGTCGTCATGGAACAGCTGCACCGACTTATCTTGAAGCAATGACACAAGCACAATGCGAAGGATCTCACCCAGGAACATGCCCGACACGCGCTTCTCGAACATCTGGATGCCAGGATTGACGCTCTCAGAGTCGAGCTTAATGTCAAACGTCGTATTGGGGAGCACATTTAACTGGTTGTCAAACGAACCCCACTCCGTGTTGAGCACCATCTCGCCCGTCGACTCATCGTATTCACCCTCCAGCTTCTTCTTGATTTTGCCGAGCTTCTCAATGTACGCACCGTTCGTGCCCGTACCGAAGATTGCGCCCAAAAGAGCGCCCGTCTTTCCGGGGCTAGTGTAGGAACGCGCCATGAGGGTGCCGACGGTGTCGTTGACGAGGGCGGCCACCTTTACGGGCAGGTGTAGGAGATCAATCTCCTCCTGCAGAAGAGCACAAACATCCTTGCCAATTGCATCGGGAATATCGAAGCCCTTGGTCCATCGAATCAAGAAGCCCTTGTTAATGCCCACTTGCTGAACGGGGAAACTGAATGTAAAGCCAAGGCGGAAGATGTGCTCGTCGCGGTAGCCCTCGGGGTTGCTCATAGTCTCGCGGCGGCGAACATGATGCTCGTAGTGATCGTAGTGGTGCTCCTTGATGAAGCTGTCAATGTGATGCGCAATGAACTGGAACAGCTCCTTGGCTGTCTTCGCCACCATCAGTTCCTTTGGGACGGCAGCTTTGCTGTATGTGAGGCTGAACGAATTGTCGCCATTGAGGCGGACCGAGCAGACGCGCAGGTTCGTGCCTCCCAGATCCACAGCCAGGTACAGGCCCTGGAACGTTGTTAGCATGCATGCATGCACGACATATGTTGGTGTGATGACCCGCTTTCACGGCGCATTGGGCTGTGTTTAGGTCGTTCAACGACCCATTGTGTTATCTCACCTTTTCTGTGCCATTGGGGACAGCCGTAACATAAGTTGGGATCTGGCTCATGCTGGTACCGGACTTCTCCAATCCTTCGTCTACAAGCGAAAAGAAGGTCAGCAACTCGTCGATCATGAAGTCGGCGGGGACCCACGTCTCAGTCGAGCTCCGTTACTCTGTTTGGGACAATGATGCATACCAATCTGGCGGAGGAACTCCTTGACACCAATGTTGACGTCAGTATCCGAATACTCGAACTGCGCAACAATGCGCTTAGCCTCGGCCGCGAGCGCCATGTTGAGCGGGACGGAGACCGGCGGGGTTGTTGGGAAGGGATGGTTTACGCAGACAAGGGCTGCTTCCTCGACAGGCGGCGAGAAGACAGGTCCAGGTCTAGGAAAGGGAGAGTAGTAGTAGAGACTGGTGTCGCGAAGGATAAATTGGAGAATCTGCAGATCGAAGTTTGTTTTCTGGTTAGAGGAGCCGGTGACGTCGGTGCAAGTAAAATGCAAAGGTGGGGGCTTTTGTGCTGAGATCGTGAGAATGGATGAAAAGAAGCAAAAGGCAAAATAAGATGGAAAGAAGGTGTGAAAGAAACAGACAAAAGCCAAGAAGCAAAAGGAGGGCACGAGGAGAGGCGACGATGGGCTTTAAGTCTTAGACCATGCCAACTTCAACGTCAGTAAGGTTTGGAGCAGAGGCCTTGTTGTATATTGGGGAAGAGGGTGGTGTGGGAAGGCAGGCCATGAGGACAATCTTCAGAGGCTAAAAAAGGTCAACAAAAGACCATGCATCGCAGGGAACATATTGCGGGGTCGCCACTGTGCCCCACGAGCGACAAAAAACACTAATACAAAGCACAACCACGCAGGAACAGGCCACTAAGGGACAAAGCTCGGGGGCAAAAAGAAAGACATAGAGGCCAAAAGGGGAAAGACAGAAAACGAAAGACAAAAGGACGGGGACCGCTCAAACACCCTTGCAGAAGAGCTACGGGTACAATGACAGGTCCAAAATAAGAGCAAAACAAGTACTTACTAAGACAGCAACGACAGAAACGACGGACAACACATGGAGAACAGAAAAAGGAAGGCAGGCCGACACGGGTTGCAGGCGGGCCGACTTGGCTTTAACAGATGTAGGTGTGGATGTGCGCGATTTGTTCTGTGGACTGTGGTTTAGCAGGGGACGAGAATGTCGATTCTGCAGCGCGTTGTGAATGCGAACGTCGTGTAGCAGCGTCGCGTGCGGCGCGGGCGGCTGCTGTGGTATCATACGACCGTCCTGCGGGGTGAGGGCTTGTTCGCCCTGTTGGTCTTCTTCTTGGTTATCGTCGTTGTCGTGGCCTGGAGCATAGTCAGCGACGCGCCACGATGCGCCGCTGGGCCCTTTTATGTGCGACAGCTTTACGACGTGCAATGCCCGTTTGGACGCGGACCGCTGCGCCCGACTTTCCGTCACCTCTGCGGACCCAGTCTCCAGTATCGTGGGCAGGCGACAGCTCGCGGATATGAGGTCATCGGTATTTGATGCCTCGACAATCACAGGAACGCGACCCGCTCTCTGGCGGAAGTGCAGGGCACACGAACAACAAGGATAAAAGAAAAAGAATGAATGAAAAAGAAAAGCGATTCACCACGAAAGGCGACAAATGTGCAGCGCCCCAGACCCCACGGAGCAGGCTTGCACGCACCAGATACGAAGCTCGAGCGAAAATAAAAGGCCCGGGCAAAGCTTCAGATTCCGTGTTAGCTTGTGGGTTTTCTCCTCCATATCAATGTTTTAACAACGCAGCTCCCACTTTTGTCTGATTTCAGTGGGGAATTACACGAGAGAAAGGGGGGGGAAGGAGGAATGATGGAGAAAGCCTTTCAGGCTCCGTTGCTACATTGCGGCCATGTAACAAACTTTGCCAGGAGCTCAAAGGGGATGCAGAACTTACGTCTTTAACTTCGCGTGTAAGTCGTCTATCGTGTCACTGGAGATTGGGACACACTTCGGAATTGCGATATATCTTCCTCTTTCGCTTCAGAATCCAGGACAAACCCAATTGGCAAATCAAGCCGATGCTTTCCTTGGTGCAAGACCACAGTGGGACACCGTATAAAAAGAGCGAGAAAGGGGCCGAAGCCGCCGAGCCCAGGAGTGCAGGCCGCTGTTAGAACAGGTAATCCGTCGCAGAATCGCCGAAGAAGAAGCCGCGTCACAAACGATCAGGCAAGAAAACGACAGGGCAGCAAAATAAGATCGCAATCGTCGTCAGCGGTGAAATTATGGGGTCTGGGCGGCCTGGGGTGCCGTTTGGGCCGCGGCGTCGCTATCGGCGAAGGATGGGGAGGAGATTAATAAAACAAAAGGACCGGAGGGCATGAAACGAGAAGCAAACACGCGAAGGAGATATCGTATCGCGAGAAGCTGGTTTGGGAAGACTGCGATATCGCAGCGGTCGGCGGGTGAGGAATAAAAGTAGTGTACGATGTTCAGAAGGATTATGGAGCACGGCGTAGTATGGGAAGGGAAGCTGAGGGAAGGTCGGAATACAAGAATGGGGAACACAAGCTGGCAAAGTCGCGATGCAAAACGGGGAAATCTGCTAAGAAATAGAAGCACGGAGGAAAGGAGAGAAGAGAGAGAGAGAAAGCGGTCAAAAGAGATAATCCGTTGAAACGAAACAGTTAGTGATAGAAAGGAAAGAGAAGGCGGGATGGAGATCTGGAAGGTGCAACCAAGAATGGTACACAGGGTGTTTCGGGTGGGCATGGCCCCTCACGATCGCCGCCAAAGGGGTAAGACAAGAGCAAAACCAGGTCAGGAAGGAAGGAATGGCAGGTGTGATGCTCTTTTCCTGCCCCATCTACAGCCGCCTCATACTTTCCAACAAGTCAGGAAAATGTGCAAACCCCAGTGGATGAGGGCAGGTACGAGGAGCCGATAGGCAAAGAGCAATTCTCGTTCGCGACTACCTTGTTGTTGATCAGTATCGCTGTATGCTGCTGCATCCGAGGTTTTAAAAACAGCGCTTCCAATTTCCACCTCTGATGAATATTGCCCGGTTTCTTCATTTCCTCATGCAAACCCGCCCTTTTTAATATGTTTATATCAGTACGTTTACAATCCAACATAGTATTGCGTTTATTGTATCCCCATGCTGGCCCATCCCAGCCAATGCCGCCGAGACCAAAGCTATTTTAACGGGAGCAGCCGTGGCGAGATCCCTTTGTGTGCGTAAAACAATGAATGACCTCGGCACATACAAAGTAACGTTTTTGGCCAAATCCGGTGCATAATGACGTGGTACAAAGGCATCGGAAGCCAGCTTTGTCTAAAGCCATGCGCGTGAGGCTGAAAACTGAAAGCCACAGTCAAACGAATTAACAGTAAAACAAAATCCTCTCTTGTCTTGAAGACCCCACGAAGGGCCCGGAAATGGTAGGCCCAGACCACACCACGGCCGTTGATCAGCCTTGACTATGAGCATGGCCTGGGTGTAGCCTGGCTGGTTACTGCATGGTGTTTGGTCAAATTCAATTTTCGGAGACAAGATGCTGTCTCACTTGATTGGGCAATTGTACGGGAGCACCAAGTAGAGACGCTCGGCCTGCTCCGGGGAAGACGTACAAAAAGCGCGGGAGGATTCGAGGAGAAAAGGAAAAATGGCAAAGGTAAAGAGATCGGCACCTCCATGACGGGCTCGAGAGCTACAAATAGAAAAAGGCAGATGACGACACTCGAAAACATGAGGCACCTGTCGACGATAGCTGCCGATCCTGGTGAGATGTGACAAGGAAGTTTCGTAAAAAGAACACACAGTAGAGCTACCTCGACACTCTGCATCTGCGAGCCAAAGGATCAAAGGTTGCACCGCGGTGGGAGGTGCAGCATAAGAGACACAATTTAAACTTGAGGCTGAGCAGCGCAGGCTGATTGGTGTTTTTTTTTTAAGTAGAACACTAAAGTTACAGCCGTTGGAAACGAGGCAGAACGTCGTGGCGGAGCAGACCTTCTCCATCTCCTAGACGGAGCACATCGGCCAGACGGTGGTCGGCCTGACAAACAACAAATACGCAGAACTGAAGTGAAGAATTTGTGGTGATGGATTGGGAAGTGAAATTGTAATATGCTGAGGAACTGTTGCAGACAACCTGCAGCATGAATGCAGCAGAATGGTTGCTTCTGGAAAGGACTGTGAGGAACGCTGTTCGCAGGTGTCAATGAATTGTCAGGATTGTTAAGCAGCAAACAGTCGACGCCGTGGAAGGCTCAGAACGACGTCAAATTCCCGACTGTTCGTCACCAAAATTATATGTGAAGCTTTGCAAGGCTGCGATATGACACAGGGCAGGAAGTGTTGCAGAAGCGAGAGGCGAAACGGTCCGGCAAGCGCCACCCAATTACGAGCAAAGTAGCACGAACATGGCAACTCCCCATGGCAAACTTGGAAAGTCCTAGGGCTACTGGCCAAAGTCCTACGAGAAACGACTAACGAAGGCCTTCAGACGGAGTCCGAAAACAGACGTAACGGAAGAGGGCTCAAAACGGTCACATCCATTTACGGCATACTGTTACCTTTTATTTTCCTAGCTCTTCTCAAACTTTCCGATCAATACGACACATCCTCACGACTCAATGCTTCCACTACCAATGTGTGCCTTGCAAACTTAGCAAATTACATACAATAGCCCCACAAAAAGCGGCTGAGGGCCTAGTGGGGCAGTCCAAAACGGAGCACCAGTTTGGGGAGGCGAAGCACAGTTTCAGCAGCGTGGCAGTGACCGCCCTACTCTTAAATAGCATCCGTTTTGTCCTATGTCTGTATATCGTAGTTATCCCAATTAATTACTCCGTACGAAGTAAGTTACTTCGCAGTGTGTTTGGGGCATGAAACGAAACAGCCAACAGACGCCTGCTTCGACTCCCGATGGTCACGCGTCCGGATCAGGATAGTTCTTCCCTTCTTTGGCGTTGTGCTTGCTGGTCATGCTTTCCTCGCCAGACAAAGACTTGTCGTGTTGGATCGGAATGCATTCAACGGTCCTGCCCCTCGAGCCAGAGCAAGGGGTAATACCTGGTGGGCAGTTCCAGTCTTCTAATCAGGGGCTGATCTCCCTAATTGCCTCAGGTTACCGTTCTGGTCCACGTATATGCATGAAGTAGTCAGAAGAATCATAACGGCCGACTTCAGCCTTACCTCTGTGTCGTTTGTGTGAGACCAATCTGGCCGTTTTGACTACTTGCAGGGGACCTGCTTACCCCCTGGTGAGCCCCGCCGTCAGCGTACAAACACCAATTGGCGGTTGCGCTTTCCCCTTCTCCCCCTCCTTGCTCGTCTTGCTTCCTCTGCAAGAGCCAACTCGTTCCTTCCCTTGAGTTTGGGGCTCAGTCCTTTCGCAGTAACCTGTTCCCTTGTTCCTGGATCTTTTTTCCAGTCGCTTCCTTCTCTTTAGAAAGTAGAATATTGCTCCGGCCTCGACCAAGGAAGGAGACATGGAACAATCAAACAGTAACCCGACAGAAACAAGCCCAGAACGTGCCAAAATAAACCCCATGCTTGTATCGTGTAATCGCCATCCCCGTACCGCTGGTTGGACAAAACAGCAAGGGAAAGAACATCACGCAGCTAGCAGGCGCCATCGCTGCCCAGCCGCCGCAATAGTCCTAATTTCTGACGCCCAGGAACCGCCTTCCTGTCCTTTCAGTTCTGGCGTTCCTGCCTCCCCACTCTTCTTCGCGGCCTCGTATATGCACTCTCCGACCTGATTTGCTGCCCCCGCTCTCACTTTCTCAGTCTCGTCAACTTCTATCATTCATTGTCTTCACCGTTTCCCACTTCCTATGCCCACCCAACTGCGCCATTCTCCATCCGTTCCGAACACTTGCGCGCACCTCCTTTGATCCCTGCAACTGCTTAGAAACGCCTCGTTTCTCTCTGCTCTGCGCAACTGGCTCACCGTTGTCCTGGACCCCTCGCTGAGGCGCCGCCTGCTGCCCTGCTGCTCTGCATTGCCCGTTTCCTTGGGCTCAATCCCTCCCCATTCTCCGTTTTCTGGGACAAACATACGGAGTATTTTCCCTACCTTCGCCTTTCGTTGCCCTACCCGCCCCCCGCCACACCTCTCGTCTCTTTCTTCCCTTTTCTCCCTCTCCAGCCCAAGTTCTTATTTCTTCCCTTTCCCTCCCCCCTCCCCCAGTCTTCCATATGAGTTCGCTGAACACCCGACTGAAAGCCTTTGGTTTTGGCAAACGCAAATCCACCGCCAGCATTCAAGGCCCCCCGTCCACAAACCAGCAACAGCCCGTCTACGGCATCTCGGCCGCCCCGCCCCAGATTCCCCAGCAGTTTCCCTCTCCCTCTCCCCATCCCACTCCCCCGCCTGGCCAGCAACATCCGCTCCAGCCTCATCCACCTCCTTCGCAGACGCCTCAGCTCCAGACTCCGCATCAACAACCTCCTCTGGGTCCGCCGCAACAACAGCCGCAGCAGCAGCAGCCTCAACCGTCCCCTGCTGCCTTTCAAGGACCTCTGCCGCCCGCCCCACCACCTACGTCTGCCTCGCCGCCCGCCGCCCACATCGGCGCGCCCAACTCCACGAGTCCTGTCCCAGGACAACCTTCGTCTGCCTTCACGCCACCGCCCGTTGGTGCTCCGCAGCAGCAGCAGCAGCAGCAGCCGTTCGGACTCACTCCTCTGGGCATCCAGCAGCCCGTCATCATGAACCCCAACGTCCCTGGAGCGCCTCGCCCGCCCAGCTACACTGCCGGATATCCTCCTGCTGGTGCTCCTGTCCCCGGCGGCCCTCCTCGCGCCCCTCCCTCCCAGATGGCAGGTGGTCCTCCCCCTATCAACACCGGCGCCCCTGTGCCCGGCTACCCGCCACAAATGCAGATTCCTGGCGGCCCCCCGGCCATGAGCGGGCCCCCGGGTTACAACGGTGCCCCACAGCCCCAGGGCTACGCCCAGGTTCCCCCGCAACCGCAGCCGGTTCCGGCCGCGTATGGCCGTCCAGCGGCCGAAGTCGAGGGCAGCAGTCGGAGTAAGGCTCAGCTGATTGTCGGTATTGACTTTGTATGTGGCCCTCTCCTGTCTTCAGTTTGTGCATAGAGTATATTGCATATCCACGTGCGTTTTCGCTAACACACTTAGGGTACCACGTTTTCGGGTGTTGCTTTCGCCTTTGCTACCAACAACGAGGCGAAGGAGGATATTATCACAGAATGGCCCGGCGCTGGTTCCTACACGAAGCAAAAGGTGAGACAAACGTCGTCAAAGCCCCCACGCAAAGTACAACTCCGTAAACAGCCGAGAAAATTATTGCTAACTAACAAACGCTTTCTAGATCCCCACAGTTCTGTACTACGATCAGTACCAAAAGGTTGTCGGCTGGGGTCCCGATATCGCTGATGCCCTCGCGCCGACGGGTTACCCCAAGGCGGGTGTGCAGAAGGTCGAGTGGTTCAAGCTGCAGTTGATGCTGTCCGGCAACACATACATTGACCCCATCAACCTGCCGCCTCTGCCGCCAGGCAAGTCTGAGATCGATGTCGCTGCCGACTACCTCTTCAAGCTGCGCCAGGCTATGCGTGCCGCTCTTCAGAAGACGCTCGGTGAAGTGTTCAACCGTGAGGAGCGCAACATTCGCTATTACCTCACCGTGCCCGCCATTTGGAACGACGCTGGCAAGGCCGCTACCCGTGCCGCCGCCATCCAGGCCGGTTTCCTGCGCGACGAGAACGACAACCGCCTGACTCTCGTGTCCGAGCCCGAGGCCGCCGCCCTCTTCTGTTCCAAGACCGGTCTGCTGAAGCTCAAGGTGCACGACGCCCTCCTGATTGTTGATTGTGGCGGTGGTACTGTCGATTTGATCGCCTACGAGGTTGAAGAGGAGAATCCCTTCACGGTCGCCGAGTGCACGGCTGGTTCCGGAGATTCGTGCGGTTCGACTGCCCTGAACCGGAATTTCAGCAACATCCTGCGGACCAAGATCCGCAAGATGAAGCTGCCCGACGGCTCTAAGATGGCTGGCCGTGTGTACGCCAAGTGTATCATGGACTTTGAGAACCGCATTAAGGCTGATTTCCGTAACAACGGTCAGAAGTGGGCTGTCGACGTCGGTATCGAGGCCGAGTTCCCCGAGGCCGGCATCGAAGAGGGCTACATGACGTTCACGAACGAGGAGATTCTGCAATGTTTCGAGCCGGTTGTCAACCGCATTCTCGAGCTGGTGCGCAACCAGATCATTGCCATCCAGGCCCAGAACCGCACACTGCAGAACATTCTGGTTGTCGGAGGTTTCGGTGCCTCTGAGTTCCTCTTCCAGCAGATCAAGTTGCACGTCCCTCCCCAATTCCAGTCCAAGGTGGTGCGTCCCATGGACTCTGTGGCTGCCATCGTCAAGGGTGCCGTTACTGCTGGTATCACCGAACGCATCATCACTCACCGTATCGCTCGTCGCCACTACCTCATGGCCACTCTGCAGCCTTTCAAGGAGGGCTACCACCCGGAGGCATACCGTGTGCCGTCGCTCGACGGAAAGGATCGCTGCAAGTTCACGCGCCAGATTTTCGTGCAGAAGGGCCAGAAGGTCAAGATTGGCGAGCCCGTCAAGGTGTCTTTCTTCCGGCAAGTCGCCCCGGGCGCCACGCTCATGTATGAGGATATTCTGTACGCCTGCGACGACGATGTCTGCCCGGAGTACACCAAGGACCCAAGTACGTATTTTCCCTTTACAATTGATCAATCCGAGTTTTGTTGTGTCTGTACAACACTAACAATTACCAGGAATCAAGGAAGTCGTCACCCTTACCTCCGACCTGTCGCGCAAAAACTTGGAGAAAGACTTTGAACGCATGGACACGCCACAGGGCACATTCTACCGCGTGTACTTTGACATTTACCTGACTCTCGACGGCTCTGAATTCAGTGCCGAGCTGGTGTGCCAAGGCGAGGTTATGGGCCGCTGCCGCGCGCGCTTCCGGTAATCGACTCCTGTGTTCTTGAGGGTTTCTATATTAATTCTTCCCGTCTTTAAACTTTCTCACGAAGTCTTATTTTTGTTGTCGCTATTGCCACATTTTGCTGCGTGTTTTTTTGCCTTGTTGCCCATTGGCACTCGCGTCACCTTTCCATCTATTTTTTTATATTTTTCTTGGCTTCTGTTTCGCCATATTTTGTGATACCTTTCCACACCGGAGATCTACTCTCTCCCATTGTCCCTGGCATCTCAAAAGGAACAGAGAATATGTTAGGGGCGTTTTATATTGAAACGAGACCAGCCAGCGCCGTGGAGATACAAAGAAAAAGAAGAACAATAAAGAAAGCATTCATATTATTAGAGGGTGTTTATGTGATGTATGTCGTTTTTTTCAGCAACCCGTTTTCTATCTGCTCTGAATGAAGTCCACATGTTGTGCCTTTAGTTTTATATGTTTATGCTTTTCTGGATTAATGATGCTTTTTTATTTTTTTATCTTTATTTTTTCTGCGGACTTGTGTTCCGGTCCTTCTAAGTCAAAGTTTGTAAAATGTTTAGAAGAGTCCGGGAGAATCGGATATATACAAAACACTATATCAGCCGAATCAGTGAACACCCAATCCACAAATTCAAAAAAGCTCCTTCTTCGTATCCAGCAAAACACGCCGTGCACTTGCCTTGACTAACCACCCCAGCGTCGTCGTTTATTTGGTGATTTCTCGAAATGCAGCAAGAGCGACCCACGCAATTGGTCAATGGTGCTTTTGACCCGCTTTTTACCACGCGTAGCCCCCTTTTCCTCCAGCACTCCTGTCAAGCTCTCTCGCCAGCTTTCAACCTCACATGATCAAGCACAACGACTCATTGCGTTGGAGTGAGAGAGCTCGATCGCCCCCTGCGCGTATTTTTCTTGCCTTCACACTATCTAAATTCTTTTCAATCCCCTACCATGGTTTTGCAAGCGGTTTCTGCCTGGCTGCTGCATGTGGACGCTGCCATTGAGGAGTATGTTGTATACGATGCGCCAATGCGACCAGAAATTCCTCTTTGATTTGATATGGTTTTTCGCCGTCACTGACAGCCATCTAGACTGATTCCTTTGCTGCGCGCATGGTCATGGACCTTTGTCGCCGTTGGCGCAGTGATCGTCATCATCTGTGCCAACAGAAGCTCCGACCGGCCGAGACGCTACAAGGTGCCGTTACCCAAGCTCCCGGAGGAGAAGCGGTACTTGAGCTCGCCGAGCATCAAGGTGTCAGGATCTTCTGCCATTCAGTGCTACGCGCCCGCCACAGGCCAGTTCCTCGGCCTCGTCAACCCGTCCACGCCCGCGGCCATTGACCGCGCTGTCACCTCGGCCAAGGCCGCGCAGACTGTGTGGGCGAGCACGACATCGTTCCGCGACCGGCGCCGGGTGCTTCGCTCGTTATTGCAACATGTGCTCGACAACCAAAAGGACATCTGCCGCGTTGCGTGCCTGGACTCTGGCAAACTGCCGCTCGATGCTGCCCTCGGCGAGGTGCTCGTTGTCGCGGAGCGGATTCAATGGACTCTCAAGCACGGCGAGAAGGCGCTGCGGCCGTCGTCGCGCCCGACCAACGCACTTCTGATGCCGCACAAGCGCAACGCGGTTGTGTACGAGCCTCTGGGCGTGGTGGCCGCGCTTGTCAGCTGGAACTACCCGTTCCACAACCTGCTGGCACCCATGGTGTCGGCGCTGTTTGCGGGCAACGCCATTGTCGTCAAGGCTTCCGAACAGACGGCCTGGAGCACGCAGTACTTTACGGCGCTGATGCGCGGCGCTCTTGTCGCGCACGGCTACGACCCGGCTCTTGTGCAGGCCGTGGTGTGCTGGCCGGCGACGGCGAACCACCTGACGCAGCACCCGGATATCGCGCACGTTACGTTTATTGGCTCGCAGGCGGTAGCACGGCACGTGGCCACATCGGCTGCACAGGCGCTGACGCCCGTGTGCGCGGAGTTGGGCGGCAAGGATCCCTTTATTGTTCTGGACTCGGTCGGCGCTAAGCGTCTGCCAGCGGTCGCGGCGACCATGTTGCGCGGCACGTTCCAATCGAGCGGACAGAACTGCATTGGTATCGAGCGCGTGATTGCGGCGCCGGGTGTGTATGAGCCACTCCTGGCTCTGGTGACGGACAAGGTCAGGGCTCTGCGTATCGGGTTCCAGGACGACGAGGAGGACGACGCCGAGACGGACGATGCGAAAAAGTACGATGTGGGTGCCATGATCTCGGACGCCAACTTTGACCGTCTCGAGCGTCTGATCGACGACGCCGTCAAGCAGGGCGCGCGGCTGCTGGCGGGCGGACGCCGTTACACGCACCCTCGCTTTCCGCACGGCCACTACTTTACGCCGACGCTGCTGGCCGACGTTACCCCCAGCATGGCCATTGCGCAGGAGGAATGCTTTGGCCCCATCCTGTGCATGATGCGCGCCGAGGCGAGCACAGCCGAGGCGGTGCTGGCGATTGCCAACGCTGCGCCCTTTGGCCTGGGTGCGTCCGTGTTTGGCAACGAGCACGGCGCCGAGGCCGGCGAGATGGACAAGGTGGTCAAGGGCGTCAAGGCTGGCATGGTGGCGATCAACGATTTTGCGACGTACTACGCGGTGCAGCTGCCGTTTGGCGGCGTGGGCGGGTCTGGGTACGGGCGGTTTGCGGGCAGCGAGGGCCTGCAGTCGCTGTGCAATGCCAAGAGCGTGTGCGCGGACCGGTTCGGCTGGCTCGGCATCCGCACGGGCCTGCCACCGGTCGTGCAGTACCCGGTGCGTAGCCAGCAGGGCGGCTGGTCGTTTGTCAAGGGCCTGATTACGTTTGGCTACGGTCTCTCGTGGAGTGAGAAGATTGGGGGTCTGCTGGAGCTGATTCGGAATTCATAGACAAAAGGGAGAAGGGGTGCTCTGTGCCACTGAACATCACACAAAACGTTGTCATAAAGTGAGCGGAGCGTTTTAATGGATGGCAGTTTCATTTTTGGTATCATAACGTAATTGTCTTTTTTTTTGTGTGTGCATGTGTGTTTATTCGTCTTGCGTATCCCCGCTCTCAAATGTCCAGGTCAAGGTCGTCGTCGTCAAAGCCGCCCTTGGTGCGGCGGTCGACTACAATGCGCCCAGCCGAGCTGCTCGTGCCGCGCTTCGCGTCTTCGGCGGCCGACAGACGTGTCAGCATGTCCTTGAGCTGGTCTTCCGAGACCTTGCCGCGCAGCTGACCGGACTGGGCGAGCATCAGCAGACGGTCTTCAACGGCAGAAGCGCGCTCCTCCTTGACGAGGCGGATGCGGGCAAGGCGGTCGGCCGCGTCGGGCTCGAGGATCTGGTTGAGGAGGTTCTGGCGAGCTTCTAAGAAGGGGATTAGTATGGAAAGGGACGCGAACGTGGATTGAGAAGGGAGAAGCGAGGAAAGGAACGATCGAAGAAACTATGGTCGTTGTCGTGATCATAATATCGGTGCCGACTAAACGTACCCTTCCTTTGTGGTTGTCAGTACGGCTGTTCGTTCTGTTGCTTTGTCTGTACACAATTCAATACAAGGACACCACTTACTGCTGCTGCTGCTGCTTCTGGCGCTGCTCTTCCGACGAACCGCCGCCACCACCACCGCCACCACCATTTCCGGCTTGCTGCTTGAGCTGGCGCAGACGTTCTTCACGAATCTGGAAGATGCGTTAGGGCTGATAGATATGTCGCGTCTAGGCTCTCCGCGAGGATATGGAAGAAACGGAACGGGAAATCATACCCTCTTCAAGTCGTCGTCATCCATGGTGTCAGTGTGGGTGGGTTTGGTGTGGTATGGGTTGCAGGAGGAGAAGTCGAGAAGTGAATGTCGCGATGCAAGCTTGGATCTAGCGGGGTAGAGTTTTAGGGCCTGTGTGCCTGCCCGCGTGCCCTGGAGCCTTGCGGCTGTGGACCCACTCTTTTTTGTAAGACGGTTAGCTCACGGCACGTCACATTTTCATACTGACATTGGGTGGCATGGAATCGCAAAGCACACGGGTGTAATGGCCTTGGATGAGGTGTCTAAGTATATTGTTCGTATGTACATTGCTACAATGCGTATATATAAAGTACATGGGGAAAAGGCCGCCGCAAAAGCGCGGCAACAGTCCGCCCTTGTCGAGACAAATGAGATCCAAGAGAACCGAAGTTCAGAATATTCAAATAACGCCTGCCTTGTAATGCTGCCACCGGCCTGCCACCGCTCCTCTCTATATTCTATGTACATGATCATCGTTATGGAGGGCAAATAACAATCACGGAAATTGTGCCACCGTCTGTTGCCCTAAGCCTGGTCATTGTCTGTATGCTTGATGGCCTGCTTGCCGGCATGCATCTTTCGCTTCTCTGGCTTCGGAAACTTCCCGGATGCCGGAACGTATGGCCCCGAAGGCGGGGCAAATGGAATGTGCGACCCTTGATCCGGGTCACCTGGATCGATTTGCTGTGACGACGAGCGCGCTACGCGGATGCGCTGTTTTGCCCGCACCATCTTGATAATCATCTCGTTGTGCGGGCAGGCGACACCGAGAGCTTTTCCGCGCCGCACAAAGTAGCCGTTGAGAAACTCAATGTCGGTGCCCTGTCCCAACGCCACGCGCCGCGCCATGTGGCAGTAGCTACCACTGTCGCTTTGGGCAGACTGTGGACCGCTGCCGCCGTACGCGTCGCCGTCGTCAGAGTGACTGCTTCCACCGGGGCCAGGGCTCCTGGTGCGGCCTTCGCTCTTGCGGTACGACAGCCGAAACACCTTCCGTTCAAACGCGCCACTGCGCACATACTCGGCGAGCTTGGGCGACGCGCGTGTCTCGGGCATCTGCAAGATGACACTGATCATTTCCCGGACCAGGTCTTCTACCATGGACCACGCAGGCCCGTTGGACCACAACGCATTGCCCATGGGTAGGTCCAGGACAGTCTGTACTGGCTCAACGGCGGCGGCGTACACTAACTCGGGTAGCTTGTATCGCAAAAACGCCGCCGTCGAATAACCCCCTGCACCGAGCTCGGGCGTGACGTTCAGCAAATACATGAGGCGCATACCGGTGCTGTATTCTAGTTCCAAGCTCTGATCGTCGCCTGTGCCCTCCCTTTTCCTTTTTGGGGCGGGTGGTAGTTCAGGCACGAACGCTGGCGGATTTCTGCTGCTGCTGCTGCTGCTGCTAACACTGTTGCCGTCGGCATCGATTTCGCCGTCAGTAATGATGCTGTCAAAGTCGTCATCGTCGCTAGCAGCGATGGCGCGGCGGTCTCCAGCAACAAGCTCGCCCTCCTCAACTAGCTGGTCGGGTGGCGTATAGTGTGTCAGGACCACCCTACCGGGCACATTCTCTACAACGGAAAAGGCGTTGTCGGTGTAACCAAGCAGGTGTGTCATGTGCCCCAGGATGTACGAGGGTCGGTCCGGGATGTATGGGAAGCACAGTTCGTTGATCCGCTCGACCACGCCCAGACCCGGCTGTAGGAGGCAGATCGTTGTCCGGCTGCTAATCCGGGGTGCAAGCTGTTCCAAGGCTCCGATCGAAGCGGCACACGTCATTGTGACAATGAGATTCTCAATGGGCCGATGGACAGTATCAAAGGACCGCGGCCGAACGACATTGCTGTTCCGTGACGGTCGGCGATTCGGCCCGGCGTACTCGCCAATGACGGGGTTGTGTGGCAAGGCCTTGTTGCCGCGCAGAACCTCCACCCGCTCACCCTCACTGTCCCATTTCCGCGCCTGATGGTAGCCGAGGTGGACTATGTGCACCTCAGGGTTGCTGGGAAGACCGGCGAGCATGTGTGCCAGGTACGTGGCCTGAATGTTGCCGCCGAGCACGTGAATCGGCTCGCGGGGGGTTGGGCGTGTTTCTGTCGCAAGGCCAGCGCGTGTCTCTTCGTCTTCTTCGGGTAGTATTCTGAAATAATCGTCTGGATCTTCCTCTACCTCTATCAATGGCGGTGGCGGGCTACTTTGGCGAATCGGTTTTGGCTCCAGCCGGCGGTGGTCCGGCTCGGTGCCCGACACTCCGCCTAGTCTTCTGCCTGCGTTTAATATCGGCTTCGAGATGGACTGTGTCGGTTTCGGTGCCTTTCGTGAAGAAGTAAAAGGGTTTGAGAAGGGCCTTGCCGGAGGCCGTTGAGATGTATTTTGAGGGGCACGTTGAGAGGGCTCATTAGGTGTCGGCGCGACTGGTGTGGATGGCGCTCGGGTTGCGTTCTGTTGTGCCGTGGCTGACGCCGTGGATGCCCGCGACGACGTCAATATTGTGGGTTCATACTTTGAGAGAGTGGGAATGAGCAGAGACGGGTTTCCAAAAGGGAGGTGGTAGTCGGATGGCAGCGAGGACGATGTCTCCGTGAGGGGTGGTGGGGAGTGTGCAGAGGCATGCCGCGATGCCGCAACGGCCGATGCGGCAGCGCGTGAGGACCGGAGCCGCAAAAGGACGGCCCGTGCGGACGTTGCATGCGTCCCGGCACCGCGGGCGCCAGCCAAGAGGGCCATGCTACCCATTTGTGCCGCGCTACCGCAACGCCATGAATCGTCACGACGATGTGGTGTGGTGTGTTGTATGCTGGAGACGAGCTCCTGCTCAGACAACGGTATCCGCTCAGCGGGAGGAGACAGCCCGAGACGGCTTTGTTGCAAACGCCTGTTGTCGTGAGCTCGATCGGGGAGATGCTTGATCAGGGTGCTGTTGATGTCGATGTTAATTTGCACGTGGACTCGTCTGGTGGTGCTGCAGTCTCTCGTACTACAGCCGTCAATCCGCACTCGTCTAGTCGCCACCGTCGTCGCCGTCGGTAGTTGTTTCGTGGCTGTGGTAAGAGTGGTAGGATATGGGGGTGATGTTTGTAGTTCACGAAATTCGTACAGAGCGTTTTCTCAAGCTGAGTCGCTCTTTCTTTGATTTTCGGCTTGACAACGTTTTTTCCTTAGCCTTCCCAAAAGCAGGCGCATCAGGTCGCGCTTTCCTGAGTAGATGGATTCAATGTGTTGTGATTGGCCAATATTCTCAAGGTGGAGCCGCGCCGGATGCGACCCATTAAAAATGAGCATCCTTGACGACCATGCATTTTTGACTTTCGTATTCCGCTCGACGATAGGCATTCCTACGTTGTATAGTTTCTTTATCGCCAACCACTTGCACACCTCAGAACCATGGACGACATACAACCGCGCATTCGCCAGCTGGCGGCCGACATTGACCGTCTTGAGGCGGCTGTCGCGCCCCTCCTCCTCAACGACGCCAGCAGCTCGTCCTCGTCGACCAACAGCCACGCGGCCGCCGCTATGCACCTCCCGCTGCTCGACAAGGCCAAGCTGCACGTCCTCGCCAGCTTTGCGCTCGAGTCGACGCTGTACTGCAGCCTGGGCCTCGCGGGTGTCGATGCTCGCAACCATGCCGTGTTCCGCGAGCTGCAGCGCGTGCGCCAGTACATGGGCAAGATTGACGCAGCCGAGAAGCCGCCAGTTGCTGAGCCGCCCACCAACCGGCTGAACAAGTCGGCGGCCATTCGGTTTCTCAAGGCGGATCTAGACGATAGCCCCGGAGTGAAGTCACAGTTGAACGACCTGCTGAAGCAGGAGCAGGCGGCTGCAGCGGCAGGGACACAATCAGAGAGTGCGGCTGCGCGTGCTGCAGGCAACGCCTCGCCCCGTGGTCGGAAACGGGGCGGCGGCGCGGCGGCTGGCGGAAGTGCCGGAAGCAGCTCGGGCGGCAGCCTAACGAAGCGGCCTAAGCATGGTAGTGGTCGCGATTCTCCGTCTGGCGACGCTCGCGGCCGTAGCCACCCATACAGCAGGGGATCGCGGGCGACATGAGAGGGAATAAACGAAGGAAGGAAAACAAGACTTGAAGTTTGAACCAGGACGGTCGGCGACCCTCTGCTTCCTGGATCTGACCTTGACTGGGCCGGCGAGGCTTTGCTATAGACAAAGGCATCAGACCCGGTCAGCAATGCGTCAGATTTGAGAAAGGACACGTGATGTTCCTATCATATTCTGCCATGACAGCGTTTATAGTGGCATCGCTTTGGCGTCCTCGTACAGCACCTTCACCCACTCGGTAGATCTCGAGATACCAGGCCGGTTAGCGCATACGGTGGACGGCTTCTCTTTTTACATAGAGAGAAGAGGAAGATCTGCAGACGATGGCACGGCCACTAGCTAGATAGAATGATACCCAGGACAGATTGCCCCCAAGACGGCAATTCATTTTCATAACAATCATCATTAACAATCATCATTTTCTATATTCATAAACCAGCAGCAGAATAGACTGTAGTGCAATGAGCATATTTGAAAATTCACATTTTGTATTATATATATTACTGCAAGGGAAATGTGGCCCGAATATAAAATATGCAGTCATTGTAGGTTGTCGTCCGAAAACCCATTAACCCCCATCTCCACAGGAGAAACCCCCTCCACGCCTGCAGCACCTCATGTTGTTGTCTCGCGTCCCAGACGATCCAGCTCCCCTTGGTAGAACTCGTCGGCATTCATCAGCTCCGTCGCACCGTAGACCACCCGCCGCTTGGCTCGGTCATTGCCGCCGCCCGTCCGGTGCACCCACTCTTGCAGGTTGCCGTACTCGTTGATGCTGCCGCCGCCGACGACAAAGACAATGGCATCGCTGAAACCTTGTCGCCGCTGGCCAAAGGACGCGCTTATGCCTGGGTTTTGGCCGCCGCCCAGGCCGCCGCCAGCACCAGGCATGCCGGAGCCGGCGCTGCCGCCACCCAACGAGCCAGAGCCGTCGCCACCATCGACACCGAGGTGGCTGCCCCCGCCACCACGGGCCATGGACGGCGGCGGCATAGTGCCGCGAGCGTGGGAGTTGCGAGGGTCAAAGTAGAGATAGCTCTCGGTCTTCATGATGGCGGAGCTGTTGGAGGTGCCCGGGTCCATGATGGAGCCGACAATGCTGGTAACAGTCAGGTCGCGGTTGGCGGGCAAAAAGTTCTTGATGGAGCCGACAATGGACTCGAGGTTGGCAGACAGGTTGGAGGGCACGCCCGTCTCCTTGAGGCGGTCGGTGAGGCGGGACGAGATGGACGAAAAGCGGCCAAAAAGGTCGGTGGACGCGGCGGTCTGCTGTTGCGGGGTGCTGTGGACGGTGGTGAGCTGGGTCATCTTGGTGGTGGCGCGCACCTGGCGGATGTAGCCCAACGAGGTGGTGTCGGCGCCGGCGGTTTTGAGGGCGTCCTCAAACTGCGGCCACTCGGCGCGGCTGACGTCTTGCTCGGTGGTCAGGAACCAGATGATGAAGAGGCGCAGCTTGTCGGCCGGGTTGGTGCCCTTGGCGGTGTCGCTGAGCAGCTCGAGCACCTGGGCCTTGGTCTGTTTGGAGATGTTCTCCTCGATCTGGAAAAAGTTGTCGAGCTGGCGGTCCTTAATGCCAGTCAGGAGGGCGGCTAGGATGTTCATGTGGATGTCCAGGACCGCTTTCCGCTCGCGCAGCTCTGGCAGCAGCGTTATGGCGGCCTTGAGGTGCTGTGCGCTGGCACTCGTGTCGTTCTGCAGGTCTTCAAAGGAGGACGCGCCAGTCTTGCGCGTGATCTCGTTTGTGTCTTGCTTGTACCGGCTGAGCTCGGCGTCGATGTCTTCGGCAACCTGCGGGAAGGGCAGGGGCGCGTTCTTGTTCCAGAAGAAGTCGGAGGCGTTGATGTCGTAGGTCTTCTTGGTGGTTCCCTTGGCGGGGTTCTTTTCGTCGACGGGAGTCTCAATGGTGACGCGGTTGAGCTTCATGCCCAAGACGTCGTGCACCAAGCTCTGGTACGTCCAGGAGTGCGACAGCATGGTCGTCAGGTCGATGTTGCGATCGAGGATGATCAGTACTGGCCGTGACACGGGCATGCCGGCGGACGAGGTGGGCCGGCCACCGCCGGCAAACATGTTGTCCTTGGAGCTCAGGAGGTGGTCGCGCAGCTTGCGGTCGAGCTTGGTCGCAATGATCTCGGCCGCCATGCCCTTGGGACAGCGGATGATGGGAATGACGCCTGTTTGGTGTTAGTCAGCCAGTCGAGAGGTGGTGTTGAGTAAATAAAGGGCAAAGGGCAAAAGGCACAAGGCAGAGCCTACCCATTGTAACAACGACACTAAACAAGCTAGATAGAGCGAGACGAGTTAGTATGCCGTTCATCGCACTGCGTTTCGAGAATACAAGGCCATCTGCTCACCCGCTGACGATCTTGTTGAGGACATGGTCGAGCTGTTCGTCCTTGATCTGGCCCGAGTTGAGGGCCCAGTATGTGTGGTCATTTTGCATGCCGAGACTGAAGATGTCGTTGTCGGCACAGATGAAGTTGAGGTATTGGTCGTACAATTGGGCGATCTAGGACAAAAAGTGTCAGCTGGATGCGGAATACTATGCGGCATGCGTCATTTGGTCTTTGCCGGCAAGGCTAGCTTACATGCTGTTGCGTGCCGTTGGCCACAGTCTCGGATGCAAAGTCCTCAAGAAGCGGCCGTGGTATGGAGGACAAAAAGTTGATGTAGGCGGGCGAGTAGAGGTCCTTTTCCAGGTCGCCCGTGATGGCCTTGAGGTTGGCTGTCGTGGGCTCGACCAGGTAGATGACGGGCACGTCCTCGATCCGGTGGCGGTTGGCCGACAGGTGCATGTGCATGGTGACACCCAGGGCGCGCAGGTCGCTCACACGCAGGACGCTGCTGACAATCTGCATGCCGAGGTCGTCAAAGACAAGGACCTTCCAGATGAGCTCGCCGTCGGGCCCCAGCACACCGAGCTGCTGTTGCTGGGCCTGGTGCGAGTTGTGGCTGTGGTTGGGCTCGTCGCTGGCATCGGCGCTCGGATCGTTGAGGTTCAGCATGCGCTTGAGCGCCGAAATCTGTTTGTCCCGGAGCGACGCCATTGTGAAAGGTGTGGGAGGGCGGAGAGATGGAGGTGGGAGATGTGCAGGCAGAAAGGAAGTGGCTCGCCCGGTCGAGGATGCCGCGGACCGTGCGCTCTGCTGCGTGCTCGAGCTTTTGCGCCCCGAAGCTGCAGCACCGGGGATGTTCCGTTCAAATGGTCGAGCGCGATGCGGAATCGCAAGTTGGGATGGAGACGTCGTCGCAATTTGAATCAATGGGGGGAAGGGGGGGATAGATTGTTGTTTTTGCAAGTCGCCGGCGCGGTCGTGTTATTGGCGTCGAGGGTGTTAGGCAGCTGAGTTGGAGACGTGCAGTGTAGCCTTATTTGTGACCGGCGGATTGGGTGCAGCTCTTTACACGTGGCCCGTTGTGCGGATGGAGGAGAGCTGGTGGCCGATGAGGTGGTGATAATATGGTGGTGGGAAGTTGAATGTGGTGGAATGCGTCGGTGTCAATGAGGACAGCTCACGCTATTGGCTCTCCCGCCACTCTCATTCTCTACAACGCCCACCGACAAGCTTTGGAGTAGCCCAGTGCTATTTTGCAGCGCCGAGAAACCCCCAAAGAGCTGGCACGTGCTACGTCCACCAACCGCCCACTAACAGCTCTAGAGCTCAGTAACGACTCGCTATAAGTTAGGGCACAAAGTCACTGACAGAGCATCTGACGCAAAATTGCTTCACTTTTACCATATTTGGATTGGCAAATGCTGTGCAATTACCCAGCAAGTATTCTACAGCATCAGTCAGCTCACTCAAAGCCGACCACGGCAAGACATTGAGAGGTACTTTGGCTCTCTTTCTCGAGACGTCGGTGCTCTCCTACTCTCTCAACCGTTTCTTAGCATTTTCTCAACATTTGCGTTCTCAGGTATTGCAGGTTCTTTTGTCTTGAGAAATCAGCTGCCTCTGTCTGCCTCTGTCTGTCTCTGCGACGCCAAAAGCTTTGACTTGGACGACCATCATATTGTGCTACTCATGATCCTAAGGGAGAGTAAACTGGCTGTCCTTAACCGGCGTCGTTGGGGTCGCACAGCGTCAAAATAACGTCGAGGGTGTAATGCTTCACAGAAGACAACTGGCACGCCCTGTTTTAAGAGTACACCAATAGGTTTTCATAGAATTCGGCCGTACACTGTGTGCTATGTTGTAGAGCTGTGGCACATATTTTACAGCTTTCTCGATGAGGAGCACACACTTTGTTCTCACCCTCGTACGTATCGTTTTACTTTGAGACGATGTACGGCGTAGAGAGTGCGACGTGGAGAGCGAAAACGATCGACATATGCACTTGAATGTAAACTCTTACACAAGATGCCCCAACGGTTCATGACGACAAGCAGAGAGTCCTGGTCATATCTTCCGTACTTGCCACAAAGACAAAGGTTGCCGCCTCGATGGATTGAAATGTCTATGCACAATTTGTGTCCATTTGTGCCCACATGAATTTCGTGACAGAAGGAGATCACTGCATTTATACAGAGATGAACCACTTGAGATCTTGGCTGTACAGCGCGCTCTTCCGTTGTCACTTTGAAAACCAAATCACCAGTAGAGTCGTATTTCGCCATACGAGTGTAACATATCCCGTGATAACTTCTGACCTTTGTCGTTTTCTTCATGCCGGCAGCTAGAATCCTCTGTACGCGTAATCTTCGAAAATGGCATTTAACGGTTGTCGGTTCATATTTTGCCCGCATTTGACCACCAGAAGGTACTTTGTACTGATCCTTGATTGATAAGATGCGCCTGCAGCCAAGAGACACGAGGTGGAGACGTTGTATGTGGTGACTTGGAGCTAGATGGTTTGGCATCCCCATGGACCATGCAAAGCGAGCGAAACTCACAAACACACGGGACGAGAGAGGCCAAAAAGAGGAATGAACGAGGCTAAAATCGGTTCAGTGGCATGACGAACGAGTTGAGTAAAGGGAGGCCCCATTGGCCAAGACGGAAAAGAAGGCTCGCCTGGTACGTAGGATGAACGAAGCCGCATGGAGCGATGAGAAAGTGCGAGGCGGCCGAGCGAAGAATGGAGGTCGACAACACGAAGACGCAATGGGCCCTTACTCGACAAGAGCGAGGGAATGACATCGAATGCCTCAACATGTATGTCGTGGAATTGAAAGTTGCGATAGTACTCCGTACTCTGTATGGCAGAAAGAGCTGGCTGACACCCGCGATACGTGCACATGCTTGTCTACCAAAAACAAGCAAGAACGGGGATAAGACAAGACAGAAAAAGAAGGAAGGAAAAGCAGCTCAAACCTGAGCCGAGAGCAGAACCCTCAGTGTCTTCCGAAGTTGTCCGTTCTTCGGCCTCACATCCGTAGATTCCATGTGCACCAGATGGCGTGCAGGCCTATAGCTACCACTAGAGCTACCAGTAGGTCCCGCCTGCCAAGTAAATAGTGCCATGTGCCCTCTAAGACAGGACCCCGCGCTAGGCCATGCAAGCTGCCCCCAACTGACGGTTTCGGTACCATCGCCTGCCTTTCTTGCAGTCTCCTGTGCTTCCTCTTGTGCCACTCGCGCATCGCACCTGCTTGTTTCTCCTCTTCCGTAACACAAAGAAACATCAACACGCCCACTGTCCCTTCCTATGCCCTAACCTGTTGTGATCAAGGGACGCAACTTCCTTTTTTTCTCTTTTCTCTTTCCACTCGCTTGCTCCTGCTGTCCGCGGGGAAGAAGCACCGTTGCATGTCAGCGACCTGGTGGCCCCTTCCATACCCTCGCTCTCACTTCTTTCCCTTGTCTCACTTTGTCTTCTCTTTCCATCTATTTCTTTTCCGCAGGTCCGATATTTTTTTTTCTTTCAACCTCACGAGATTTTCTTCCCCGCCGCTTACCTAGGTCTTTGTCTCTCTCCTTGCCACTCCTAATACTCACACGTGGAATTCCCACTCGCTCAATATCGCGGCTATGAAGTTCTGGGCACCCGCTCTACTGGCTACTGGCGCCGCCGCCTCGGCCGTCATCGAACCGCCTCTGGTGCCCATTGACAACAAGGTCAACCTATTTGCCAACAACGGCCATGCCAACGGTGGCTTCCATTACTCTCACCACGGCGATAGCAATGACGATGCCAACGCGCCGCCTTCATACCCGCAGTTTACTATCCCCACGTCGTATGAGTCTGCTGTCCAGGCCCGCCGCATACTGTCGCTGACCCCTCTCGGTACTATCTCTACTGTTTTCCCTCACGACACCGTTGTCGGTGGCAGCTCCGCTCCCCCGGCTTTCCACACCTGGGAGAACCGCCCGGCGGGTCTGGGCGGCGTCCCTGTCGGCCTCCCCGAGTACCTGGCGGCCTGCGAAGAAGGCAACGAGGACGGAAGCGACAGCGAGAACGCCGGCAACCCGACGTTCCTGGCCATCAGCATCGCCACTACCTTCAAGAACGCCCGTGCCGGCTCCAACGTCAGCCTTGCCCTGCAGTGGGAGCCTCCACACCCACCGAACCCGGCCCGCGTGTCTCTCGTGAGCAGCATCCAGAAGCTACTTGGCTATGGCGATGACACGGACGGGGCGGAGGCCATGGCCAAGGTCCAGCGTTTTCCTCCCTCCATCGCCGCCCTTCCCCGATTCTCGCTCATCGGCTACCTCGAACCCATCACCGGCCAGGACGCTCACGACTCGGCCTTGGCGAAATGCTTCGTCGCCTCGCACCCTGACGCGAAGTACTGGCTGCCCGGCAGCCGTGTCCACCACTCGGAGTGGCTGCGCCTGGTGGTGACGCAGGTGTACTGGATTGGCGGCTTCGGTGACCGGGCCTACATTGGCTGGATCCCCGTCGAGGAGTGGCGCAATGTGTCGCGTGCCGAGTACGAAAAGGCCCAGCTCCCGGGCGAACGGAAGGGGTGGAAGGCCGCTGCTGTGGGCTACGAGTTGTAGGAGAACAGCCATGCGGCGCCCCCAGCAACGGCTGTCCCTCGGACTGGTCGAATTTTGTTATTGCTCTGTTGTCTCTCCTCGTCTCTGTCTCGGGTTTGATCGCATTCTCCCTCGCTCACGTTGCCATCCTTCCCTTTGCATTCGCTATTTGAACTCGCTTTTAGCGGTGCTTCCGCTCTTGCCTTGCTTCCCATTCTTGTCGGCTGTCATCCTGGGCGGCGGTCGCGGTAGTCAATGATCTATGGTCGAGGCAGCAGAGTGCCATAGAGTGTAACAGCAAACAAATCACTACCACCATCTTGTACATTTTAGATTGACAGCATATTATAGCATAACATGAAACCTTTGCAACATAGCATTACAATTAGAGCCATACACATACCATGCACCCCCATTTGATTGACTACAAACATGCGATGTACGTCGACATGTACAGGGTTATGAATTATTTGAATCGTAAATACTTTTTTTAACACTACCGTTATATCATGAACGTGTCATGTGTTTTGAACAGGATAAAAAGGAGATATATACAAAAATCGCTCACAAAAAAAGCAAGAGAAACCTTTATACACATGGTGTAAATAAATACAAGAAGGAGAGGTCTACATCTAGTCAACACGAATCACGACACGCCAGCCGAGAGCGCCCGCCTCGCGGATCGCACAAGCCAGGCAGCCTCGCCGGCGCCGGCTGACCAGCGCATTCCAGCCCCGTTCAGCACACAGTGCCCGCACGAGCATCTCCATGTCCGACCCGAAGCGACGGCGCCGTGTCTCGTGGTGCATCTTGGAGGCAGCCGGGTCCGTCGGGTGGACTGTTCGGGGAGCGGGTGACGGCGCCGGCGACATGGATGACGATGGCGTGGCCGGGGGCAGGGCAACGCAACTGGCAATGTGCGGCTGCTGCGATGGCGACGCCTCTGGGGGGTCATTGGGCACCGTAGGCGAAACCGGTGACAGCGCGACGATCGGCGAGATCTCCTTGGTCAAGGGCGGGAAAGACGAGATGCTTGAAGACGCACCGTCAAAGCTGAACACGCTGTGCTTACGGTCGACGACAGGCGACATGGGCATCTCGTGGGCCGCAGGCTGCGGCAGAAAGCCCGTGATGCAGTCGATGACAAGCACAGTATTATCCGACAGCGGTGACGAGGAGGTAGCAGTGGGCGAGGCCGGCTGGTAGCTGGGCGTCGCCGCATACTCCTTAAGCAGCTGCTCAAGACTCTTGGTCGGGTGGTCAATGAGGGTCGTGAGGTGGATCGACGCGTACTTGTAGAACTTATGCAGAGGGTGGCCAACGGTGTGAATGGTGCTCGATCGAGCGGCAGCGCCGTCGCCCGTCACATCAATCTGCTGGATGGTCGGGCTGGATGGCGATTTGACGACCTTGACGCGCTGCGAGGGCACGCACGGGTGCGCAGTAACAAAGTAGATGTCGTAGGCTAGGTCGTACTTTAGAATGCGCCCCGGGCCGCCATCGCTGGAGATGACGAACGAGGCTTCGGCTGCGTAAGGTCCAACCCGGCCCTTGGGCGTTTCTGTATCACCTTCGGCAGCCCGATCAGCCGGCTCGATGCTACCATCGCCGGCTTTCTTCGGCGGGCGGCTGGGGTCCTGCGCGGAGTACAGCTGGAAGCGCTGAAGGTCGACCCGCGTGTTTTTTGGTGGGACCTGTTTGTAGACGGCCTCGTAGGGAATGACAAAGTCGGCGGGCAGGACAGATTCAGGTTCTGCATCACCGAGCACGGATGACTCCCGCTCAATGGCGGTCTTGCCCCAAAGGCGAGCGCGACGGTTGACTTTTCGCATGTCTTCAGCCACATCGTCGGCGTCAATGTTGACCCAACCTTCACCGAGGTTGTGTGGCAGGACGTCAGACGATACCCATCCCATACACTCAGCTGCACCTGCACCGGCTGAGAGGACGCGGCCCACAATGCACGCGGTGCTCCAGAAGCTCTTACCGCCATACACGAAACCGGCACCAAGGTGGGCGACGGGACCGAGTGTCTTGAGCGCCTCGTCGTCGCCTTCGAGAAGGGTTGACATGAGCAGGTTACAAAGGCTGTCACCAGGTAGTATGAGCCCGGACAGGTAGCTCCTCGAAAGCCAGCCACCTGGATGCAAGGCGGCCACAACTTTGCGCCGCCGCGGCAACACTCTGCTAAACGTAAGGTTCCCCTTGTCGCCTGCAGACGGTTGAGGTGCGCATGGTGATGTTGAAGACATCGTGGATGAGCTGGTCCGGGGTGTCAGCGGATCGGTGATCTTGTTGTTCAACGGCTCCCGAATGCGGTCCGCATCAAGGGCTCTCTGTGACATGAGGCCGATCAAGTCGTTGGGCCACTTGAGCTCCTGGGCAAAATGGGCGACACCACGGTACTGACGCGTGGCGTTCTTGGCCCGCATGGCGTAGACGTGGTTCTTTTCTGGAGCCTTGGATGTGTGCAGGTGGCCATCGATGAGCGACAGCTTCTTCGTCAATGTGGTAATCCAACCGAGTGTGTGCCGCTTGCCTGACTCGCGCTTGCTGCGTCGTGCGCTGATGCTGCTTGATCTGCTGATAGGCCGGTCGGGCGCGGCTGGTTTCTCTTTCTCCTTCTCGGTCGTTGCCGCCGCCGCTGTCGCCGCTGCCACCACCTCCTCCTTCTCCTCCTCGTCGACGCGCACAACGTCAATATTCTCCAGCCATGCACGGGCCAGCATCAGCGACCACCGCACAGAGGGATTGGCGACCTTTTCGAAGCGATGCACTTCGGACGGGTGGACGTACTCAAGGCCGTATTCGTCGCCGTCGGTAATGGCGTCTAGGCGCAGCAGGAGCTCGGTGGCAAGCAAGATTTGGAGTAACAGCCAGTAGCGCTCGGTATAGCGCTCGTCGCATGTCGCGGGGCGCGGCGTCGGCGCGGCGTCAGTCGGATTGGCACCGTCCTGCTGCGCGTAGCCGACACCAGGGTCGAACTCGTCTTGGGGTGACGAGGCCCACAGTACCTGGCCGAGACGCAGGCGCCATTCAACGTGCGAAAAGTCGATCCAGACATTGGGGGTTGCAAGGACGTCGAGCAGGGCCTCGATCTGGGGGATCAGGTCGGCGTCAAGGTCGCCGCTGCCAGAGCGCTTGTTTTGGCCACTAGATGACCGTGGCCGCTTCGGAGGCGCACGTAGGATGTGGTGGAAGAGCTCGTTGTAAAACTGCTTGCTCTGATTTGGGACGTAAAAGGTGCCGTCGGCATACCGACGGCCGTTTTTGATGAGCTCTTCGAGGATCTGGGTTTCGCCAACGTACTTGACGCCGTTGGCATTGTCGTCGAGGGCATCGGTCGAGTCACCCTGGGCGGCTTTTCCGGCTGCCTGCTCAGCCGCAGACGCCGCAATGGGGTCCATTAGTTTCTTACGGGCTTCAATGACGGCATTGGGGCGATTACCCAGATTGTCAAACCCAAACTGCTCTTCTTGTAGACCATCTGACACCGACAGCTCTAGAGCAGCTTCGTAGCCAACGGTTCCCTTTTCGAGGCCCTGAATGCTGAGCATACTGGGCCGTTCACGGCATCGTGGGTAGAAGTGGCTGCGCTTCTTGGGACGGTCGGTGCTACCAGTGGGGTGTGTGGGCTGTCTGCCCCCTGCGGGAGAAGATGCCGCACCGGCTTTTTCGGCCGGATCGGCGCCGATGCTGCTGATGCTAGCGGCCACACTGCTGCTGCTGCAGCGGCGGGTGATGTGGGGCCATGCGGTGACATTACCCCAGGCGGCGTCTTCAATCTGCACGTGGTCCGTCAGGTCGCGGATGCCGAGCGATTCGTCCCACGGGTATGCGACGCTGGGGTGGGGCGCGCCAGTAAAGTGGCCCTCGGATCGGGCAAAGTACTGCGGGGCGCCGGAGAAGAGCTTCTCGACGTCATCGTCGGTGAGGGATGCCATGATGCGGGCGAGCTTGAGCACGGGTTTGGCCGGGGGCCCGAGGTCTTGTTCGCTGCCAGGCGGCGGGGGAGAGGGCAAAGGTTTGTTGGCGTTGACGAAGATCGATCGTGAAGGGTCGGGCAAGAATGGCGCTGTTTCTACTGACGAGGCCGCTCGAGGACGAAGCTTGGGAGATGTGGACTGCAAGGATGTCTTTTTCTAATGTTGAGAAAAGCACAAAGAAAAGACCCACGGACGCACGCGGCGGGGCCAGAGAAGGTCGGTGGTTAGCAAAGATCTTGTCGGAGATGGAGCTTTGTAAGAGGGCAGCACGACCGGTGGAGCGTCGACGAGGAGCTCCGCTCGACTAGCTGGACTCTTGTTTCAGAAAACGGCAAAGGGATGGCAGTTGGGGATGAGGAATGAGCAATTGATCGAGAGAGGGCAGGAAAATCAAGGCGTGTACTCTGTAATTGTAAGACACTTTTCTTTGAGAAGTGAGGTGGAGGTGAAAGGAGTGTTCTTTTACGGCATGCGATGCCGGAGATGATTAGAAATGAGCAAGGGAGCGGGATTAGGGCATTCGGAGGCAAGAGCGAGTCATGTGAAGGTACGGTGACCGCAAAATGGGAAGGCGCAATGGCAAAACTCGTAACGTCGTGGAAGAATTGGGACTTTTGTTCTGGCGTGAGATCGTCGACCGCAATTGGCAACTGCGAAACTCGAAGTGACAATTGAACAAGTGGGCAAGCGCGGCCCTGTCCCTGACACGGTCCTGTTCTGGGCCGTTTCCCCGCCCTTGCTGCAGCGGCAACTGGTACGATCAACTGGTCACGCGGCCAGGAACAGGAACCAAACCCTTTCGCCACTGCTTCTTGCCTCTTTCTTCTTTCCTGCTGGTGCCGGCAGGCCGTGCGCCAGCAGAATTGGAAAGAACGGAGCAAACGAATGAGAGGCTCCTGCCTTTTCAAAGTGCTGATGAGAAAACAACTATATGCACTAATTGGGAAAGTGTCACCTGCGACGACGAAACTTTTTTGCCTTCGTGGTAGACAAGCCAAGTGACGGTGGCAGGCGGGCGGGCCCGTCTAGGGAAGGAAGGAAGAAACGCGAGCGAACGAGAAGCAAAATACGGGACGAGTTTAAAGAATGTGGCACAGAAAAGGCTCTTACCGTCTTGCTAGATGCCGATGCACCCGAATACGCAGGTGCAGCTGATGACTGGCGCGGTCGTGGTCGGTACAGCTTTTGTGGAGCCGGCGCAGCCATTGGTGGCTGTCGTGCGTGAAACGGCGACGGCGATGACGTCTGTGGTGGAGATGCAAATAGAGAGGGCGCAGTGGATGCCGTGGCTGTCGTCGACGTAGGCGATACCACGGATGACGACGATGGAGAGAGCGATGTTGTCGATACGGACTGCGACGACGACGGAGACGGCGGGCTGGATGTCGACAACGCGCGGCCAGCACCGCGAATGGACCGACTGATGAGGCCGTGCAAGAGGTCGCGCTTGGAATCACGGCGGTCTTTTTTCGTTGGTGACAATGGTGACGTTGTCGTTGTCATGGGCCCTGGTATGAAGTCGCCGTGCAAATCGGCGCCGTTGTTTTCATAGCTATGACTATTGCTGCCAAAAATGTTGTCGGCAGTTGGCGACCCGGCACAGCTCCTTGATGATACCGGCATGATGTCCGCTCTTGTCGTCGTTGATTCGGGTGTCTCAATGATGTTGTCGTTTGGACTGTTCCATGACCGTAGCGACCACGGCGGTGCATCGCGGCCGGAGCGCTTGAGGATAGATAAAGACGGCATCGGGTCGTGTGAAAAATGACAGTTTATGTCTTTTAAAACCTCTGCGACTTACTTTTTGATCCTTGGTTGTCCACCCAGTCGCTGCCACCCGTCACTCTCTGCACGAAGCAGATGTGGCGATGGTGATGTAAGTGGAGCTGCTGGGTTTCACCATCGGCCATCGAGTGGCAGGATGCGTCATCAGAGCAGGATACAATGAGTAGAAGAGGAAAAAGTTCGATAAACTGGAGATCTTAAGCAGGAGCAGAGGCGAATTGTTTCGTAACAAACAATGGTGAGGAGTGGTTCTGTCGTCGGCCAGGCCACCTAGTCGTCTTGTGTGGTGGTGTTGGGGGGGGGGGGGTTTGTTGCGATGATGCGACGATCGATGTGTGAGTAGATGCGAGGAACAAAAAGGAGCAGAGAGAAACAGCAAAACCAGATCAAAGAAAAGGAGAAAATAGAAAAGTAAAAGACAATACGAAGAAGCAGAACGTGAAGAAGCCACGCTCCCAGAGAAACCGGACAAAACCAGACCTTCGTCAAGACAGAGCACCCAGGAGGATGGACAGGTAGAAAGCCAGACAAGGGCGCGTTGAGGATCCGGGGGACGACGGCCGTGCCAGATCGATTCCTTGTCTTGCGTGGAGCATTGCCGGGCGAATTGTATTGTGTCTTCTGAGCTTCCTATGTTGTTTTACCTTTTCCTCGTTCTGGCTCTGCTCTTTAACTCCCGTCTCGGACGGTGGTCTTATTTGGCTACATATAGGACGTAGTCGCACTTCAAACGTTGCGCAGGAATGTCGCGCGTAAGAAGAGACCAGTATCGATACAATACCAGTTCGACAATATAGACGGGGAATAGTATGCATTATAAGTGATAGAGGCTGCCAAATTTCGTATATCACCAGCCGCCTATGGGCATTTCCCTAGATTGCATCTAATCTTTCTTTTCCTTCCATTCTGCTACGTTGGAGAACTAGAGTGAGCATGATACTGGGAACCGGGGGTGTTGAGAAAATACAAGTACTCACAATGGAATGGAAGCGCCACGGCTCCTCATGTGTTCCTTCGGGCTTGGCTTTTTACAATATTTTGCAGCATTGTCTTCCTTGGTGCTCCTGGGGATCCATATTTAGAGGCAGAACGGGGGGAGCAGGACATAGAGATCATATTTAATACGACGTAGAGGTCCTTAGCAGGATCAAAACAAGATCGAAGACAATAAAAGGGGACACAGTGGCAATACAACGTTAAACACCATCCCACAGCAGAGCGCCCGTTCCAGGAACG
This sequence comes from Sporothrix globosa, assembly GCA_001630435.1. Classification (NCBI taxonomy): domain Eukaryota; kingdom Fungi; phylum Ascomycota; class Sordariomycetes; order Ophiostomatales; family Ophiostomataceae; genus Sporothrix; species Sporothrix globosa. The sequence continues at coordinate 3,532,247 of LVYW01000002.1, forward strand.
CGATCCCACACGGTGTGGTCTAGACACGCGCCATTTCGTCATTTCGAGTCTCATTTTGCCCAATTTTCGTTTCTGCGAAAGATGTATGCCGTCGATCGTCAACTGCTTCGAGCCCACCCAGGCTGAGGCTCGTAGGAGCACGGAGTCATAATAAAAGTGCGAGATGGATAAGGCCCAAGGAGATTGCATCCCGGCGGTGTGGTGTGTAAGAGCTGACGGGTGAATGATAGAAAGTGACATTTATTTGCTAGTTCTTTTATTTCTCTCTCTTTTACTTTTGTTTTCCTCGTGCCTGGTTTTCTGTGCTGTTTTTCTATTCTTTGTCCGGTCACTGACGTGCTCGTTTACGAAAATGGCTTGCAGATGACACGCTGGACACCCCCCTGACGATTATGCGTGGCCGTTATTCTATTTTCCATTCCCACGACAGCAACAAAGTTTGTGTCAAACTAGCACACCAAAACAGGGCCAGACCGGCGTCGGCCCGCCTCATGCTTAGGCTAGTCAGACTCTTCAACAGCAGCTGGTTTAATTTTCTTGTTCTTCATCTCCTCCCCGATGTCGTTCCTTTCTATTTTCAGCTAAACTCAGACTTCGCTCCAGTCTCCTAACCTTCTATCTCTACCATGAACAAATCCAACCGCCCAACTACTCTAGCAGACAGGACCTTGTTAGAGAACTCGAGAAGGCTGAATGACTAGACCCCCTGCCGTAATCCTTACCAAACTTATTATCGAAACCAAACCCTGTAATCCGGAATACTGTGCCGTCATAATAACCGAGGACTGACTGGCATCTGATCTCCATTGCTGGAGGGATTTACTACAGGGCCATTACCGAATGGCTTTGATGGAACTGACGACACAAGTTTACAGTTCTTCATAGAACTTAGCTCCATACACGTTTATTTTGTTTACTGTACCACCGTGTATTTACATATTGGTCCTTTTGGCAGTCAGTTCAGTGTCGTTTCATTACTCATTTCGGGTTGCATGAACAAATCTGGCCAACGGCAGATACCAGACGGCAAAGTAATATATGTTCTGCGTTGTTATTAAAACTTTCCATCACTTTTGGAAATCCCCGTCTAATCCCAAACACACGGCCGAGACGATAAAGATATATTATTATAATATAATCTTCACTATGAACTTTTTCGTCGCGTTCTAGAAGATGATATGAGACTCCCGTTCCCCTTTTTAATGAGAAATCCTACCCTGCCTGACCATTCTCCTTGCCCATGCTTTCGCACCCTTAAATTTTCTTTTTCTTTTCTTTTCTAAGCTTTATCTCTTATACCTTTTGATTCTGAAACGAGATACCAATGACCAACGTCTTTTTGAAGCATGTCGTATATATGCACGGCTGATATAATAGCCGTACTGCAGGGCTTAACTTGTCTACTCCTGCTTTCTAGAACATGGAACGGAAGTACGGGCGAGCCATAAAGAACCACCACCGGAAAGAGAGAAAATAGTAGTGTAGAAAACATGCGGGAGGCGAGCAAGCGACTGTGCTTTGGGATATTCGTCTTTGATCTCGCCGCAACTTTTAAAATCCGATAAGGAGCATCGAGGATATGTAGCCCACGACGCAGCAAACCTTGCAAAAACTGTTCCTGAGGTTGTATTTATGTGCAGATGACAAAAAGGGTATATCTCTCCACCAATAACAGCGCATTCCGGCCGCTTAATTTCGGCGTTCACCTTCCCAGTGTTTGTTTCCACGTGTTGTTGGAAGACATCAAGGCAAAAGCCAAAGAGTCTTGGCTTGGTATCCTATTCGCTCACATGTCCAAATTGCAACAAAGGCCACATCGTCTCATTTGGTTTGGTGATGACGAGAGACCGAATGTACAAGGCAACCCAACGTTGCGCTGAAATACCTTCGTAGCTGGACTCTCTCCGTGTCCATAATGTTTAGCCCCGTATTACTGTGTGTATTTTGGGCACAATGCGTTGTGTTGCTGCATGTCGTGTCAAACGATAGTCGGGTCCTCGGTGTGACAAGCCCTTTCCACAATAATTGATTCCTCATATTCATTCCTTTCGTGGTATACTCAGTGTACTGAGCCCATGTCGTAATGCTATTTAATAGCAAACAGGTTAAGCAGGCGGTGTGTCGTGGATCACAATCAGAAGGTATTTCGGGTCGGGCACAATGACAAGCTCCTGCTTCTTTGTTCGTAACCGCAGAAGCTTCAGTTCGTCCTGTTCTCGGTCAGTTTTCCAAAGTCCGCCCACTGTGATCATCTTTCTCCGGATCCTGACGCTCTCACCTCCGTATCAATGGCCTCCACGAAGTCGCCGGACGTCTTCACGTAGTTCCACACGAGTCCGGCCAGCTCACGCGCGCCCTTTGTGTCATCCGCTGGTACTCCATCGTCGCCGCCGGCACCACTCAGCAGCGCATCTTCTGCAAAGCCGCCGCCCGCCGCCATGCTCGTGCTGCTGTCCACTATTATGCTGCCGTTGCTCTCTTTCGTGGCGCCATTGCTGCCACTGCCGCTGCCGCTGTTGCCACGACCAATCGAAGTCCGGATTGACGAGATCTGGCCCTCCATCTTTAGGATCGAGCCCGTCGCGCGGTCGAGCAAAATCGTGGCCTTAACGCCGGCTTTCTTTGCGAGACGCCCGAGCGTCTCGTCGAGCACATCGCTGGTGCCGGAACCCTGCCGCGAGGAGGCCGTTAGCATGTAGCTTTGCATGCATTGCATAGCACATTAAGAAACCTTAAAACTCACTGAAATATCTGCAGACATCCTTGTCGTTGTGTTGTCTTGCTATCGGGGGAGGCGGAAGAGCGGTGGTCTCAGGTGTAGTCTATCGACGGGAGTATGGAGAATGCGCCAGCTTGACTGCCCAAATGTGCCTTCCGTGTTTTAGTGGAGAGACAACCGCGACTAAGGGAGCTGCACTGCACCACACCGCACCCCACCTAGTCCTGCCCCACAAACTCCCATTGACTCGCGGCGCATTTGATTCTGCCACTTTTGACCGCCAAAAAGTTGAAAGTTCAACCGTCGCAAACCTTCATCACCCAAGACTGTCGCTCTTCGTGCTCTCGTCGTGTTCTACACTCGCTGATACTAGGAGCAACACTTTCAAGATGGGGTCAAGCTCGAAAAAGAAGAAGGAGAAGCAGAAGGACTTCCAAGTGAGTTGAACTGGGCCTTCCACATATGGCGAAAAACGGCACAGAATAACCAGACAAAATTGAACGAAAAGACTGGACCGAAGAGGGTGTCGATACTAACATAGTGTCATTCCTTTTCTAGAAACCAAAACTTAAGGTCGGCAAGGCAAAGGCCAAGGCAGCGAACTTTACTGACACAAGCTTCCGGACAAAGTGTAAGTAATTATCATCCTAATATATTATTTCAGTCCATCTCTCCAACGGCACGACTAATGAAATCAGCCATCACCGTCAACCAGCAGTCTCTAACCGAAGAGGCACCGGATCCGGCCGTCCAATTCCGTCACAACTTATCACTTGCATCCACATCAAGGTCCGACAACCAGCGCCGCGATGCTTTGGCTTTCTTAACCAGCCACCTGTCAAGCGGCAGTGGTGGTGGCAGCGGCAGACAAGGTGCGAATGCCGGCAACAGCAACCCTGTTGGCACCGCCGGCCTGCTCAACCGACTGCTTCCGCTCATATCCGACCCGGCAGGTCCCGTCCGCGCCCAGCTCCTCAAACTCTTCCGCGTCCTCCCTCCCAGTGACGTGCGTCCTGCTGCCGGCAAGATCTTGCTCTACATCCGCGCTGGTATTACCAACCTGTCGTCGGCTGTCCGTGAAGACGCCCTTGGTGCCCTGGAGTGGCTTCTCGACGTCGCAGGCGACGAGCTCGTGGCTTGCCCGGGTGGTTGGCTCAAGACACTCAACGGCCTCGGCGCCATGATGGGCTGGGTCGCCGCCGTACAGACCAATACCTTTTCCAGCACGGGTGCCAACACTGTGTCGTTTTCGTCGTCGGGCTGGTCCTCGGCGCCCAAGACGTCCTTTGCCGGCTCATCCACGGCCACAATCGTCAAGGGCGGCGGCACGGGCGGCTCCAAGGCCATGCGAGGCGCCTCGTTCGCGCGGCAGCTGGCCGCACTCACCAAATTCTTGGAGATTGGCCTGCGCCGCGAAACACCGGCGCCCTATAACCCGCAAGCCTACTGGGACAGCCTGTACCGGCGGCAGCCATCGGCCCCTGCGCCAGATGGCGTGAGCAACAGTACGTCTAGCAGCACACTAAACCCATTTGGCCACCTCAACCTCTTTGGTGCGTCGCGCGACGAAGACAGCGAGATGTATGCGGACCGCGAGGACCGGCAGCGTGTGTTTGCCAGACGGTGGCAGGCAGCGATCGTCCGGGGTATCGAGGAGGCACGACGCGAGGGCGGTGCTGTCGGTCGTGCGGCCGCCACGCTCGATGATGTGCTGCAAGCTGGCATGGAGGACTATAACCAGATGGTTACGGTTAGTTAACGAAGTCGTCATGAGGAATAATTGTTTTGGTTTCTCTGGGAGGCTGTGTAGGATGCATGGGTCACGGCGTTCCGCGTTTGTTTGTTACGCTTCTTGTTTGTCTTCTGGGTGGAAACATAGTGTCTTGCTATCTCTTCAATTTTTAATATTTTATTTTATTTTATGTGTTTCCTTTCTGTATACCGATTGGCACAGGAATGCAGCACTGCGAAGTTTTGATCCGTCGAGACATAATGTGAGACCGTATTTTTGCTTTCCTGCTTCACAAGATGTTGTAAAAAAATGCTTGCACAATAACCAGTGAATAGCATCATACTGGGTTTAACCTCTGGCCTCGACGGCGTAGGAAAGAACGACTCACCAAGGCAGGAGCACCAATATTGTTAGTTCTACCAACATCCCTCTCCATACAATGGCAGAACTTGTACATTTAACACGGTGAGCGCACAGAGACACTAGTTGGAGCTCCCATCGTGATGCCGGGCCTTGCTCCTCCCCGTCCCTCCTTCCTTCTTGGGCTCTTTCCTTCTTTCCTTCTGCCATTCGCTCCTTCCTTCTCAATATTTACCTTCTCGCACCTTCTGTTTCCATGCAATATTACTCTTCCAATGAAAACTTTTCGTGTTTATTTATCCCTCCTGGTACCCTTCTTCTTCTTTTCCCCTTTCCTTCCTCCCTTTCTCCTCAGTGTCAGCTTCGCCACGGGTAGAGTTTGGAACGTCATTTGTGTCGTTGTGGTTTATGTGAGACTTCTGGCTCGAGTTCAGAAGGACAGCTTAATCGTCAAGAGGTAAGTTATATCCCCCAGGATTCCTCCTCCTGTCTCCGATGCACTTGCGATATATTGCACTGCGACCTGTACATCAAGGTCATGTCTTTCTCCGAAGCCTTCTTTTCACTTTTCCCCTTCCATAGCACCCTCAACTCTTATGCCCAGCACTTTCTGCTTTAAGATAGCACTGTATATGCTCGGCAGAAAGGCATCTTACTTCTATTCACGCGCTGTGTTGTATCACCTCGCTCACGGAGGGGGAGGTATCTCGACCCTTTCTACAAGTTGACCATCTATCAAAGATATTTTCCCCTTTTACCAACGATATTTGATATATTAACCTAATACCACAGTTTTGTACCGACTTCGCAGGTTCCTGCTTGCTGTCGGTAAGTTAGCTACTCTAATGAGAAACAACTTCCACAGCCCCTAATAACCCCATCCATTGTTCACAGAGTTTTATTTTCCGTACAATAAAGACCAAACATATGTCGGCTGCCTGGACCGAAGGCCCTGGCCAGGGCGGCACTCCTGCTGGCGGTGGCTGGAAAGACGAGGCTGTGGCCCTTGATGCTGGCGGCGGCGACGAAGGTCAGATTCAGGATCATGGCTTCGACATTGCCGTCAAGCCGGAACTCTACCCTGGCTTCGACGGCGAGCGCCAGCAGATCAAAGACGCTGGCTGGATTGAGAGCACCCCGTACAACTACGAGGCCGAGCAGGACCCCACCAAAGCCCTCCGCGACTGGGCCGGCAACGCTACAGTCTACGAGTGGTCCGGCGAGGAAGGTGACGTCGGCCCCGCCTCGGAAGAGCTCGAGCGCGAGCTTTTTGGAGACACAGAGAAACGCTCCGGTTCTGGTATTGACTTTTCGACGTGAGTTACTAGCAATGTTGTGTTTCTTTTAGTTCTTCCCCCGAGGGGCACACTTGATAGTTACCTTAGCTGCTTCTTTGTTTCGCTGACCATATTTCGTGCTTCTATATAGACTTGCCGAGATCAAGGTTACCCAGGAAGGCGAAACTCGCATCTCTCCTTTCTACGATTTTGACAAGTCAGGTCTCCACCCGGCGATGCGTCGCAACGTCGAACTGGCCGGCTACAAGGTGCCAACTCCCATCCAGATGTACTGTCTTCCCGCCATCATCAATGGACACGATGTCATGGGTATTGCTCAAACTGGTACGTAGCGGCATTTTAGTCGTGATCTGTCTCATTTATACAAACTTACTTCGAAACCAGGCTCCGGAAAGACGGCTGCCTACCTCATTCCCATCCTGAACCACCTCATGGGAAAGGCAAAGAAGCTTGCCGCTGCTCGCCCCAATCCGGCGACCTACCGCCCGGGTCTGGACGCCCCGGCGCGTGCTGAGCCGCTGGTCGTCATTGTTGCCCCCAGCCGTGAGCTTGGAATTCAGATCTTCAATGAGGCCCGCAAGTTCTGCTACCGTACCATGCTCCGTCCCTGCGTTATTTACGGCGGTGGTCCGATCCGCGGCCAGCTGGAGCAGCTCAGTCGCGGATGTGATGTTCTCATTGCCACGCCTGGTCGTCTCATTGACATCATGAACCGCCCTAACCATCTGTCTCTCCGTCGTGTCAAGTTCATGGTCATCGACGAGGCTGATGAGATGCTGCATGATGCCTGGGGTGAGGATCTCAGCCGTATTCTCTCAGGTGGTAAGTATGTCCAGTCCTATATTGTTCTCAAGAACAACAGCTTGCCTAACACCTTCCTTCAGACCAAGACGATGGTGACATCAAGTACATGATGTTCTCGGCCACATTCCCCAAGCGTCTACGGGATCTTGCCAAGGAGTACCTTGCGAACAACCACTGTCGTCTGCGTGTCGGCCGTGCTGGCAGCTCTCACGGCAACATCCAGCAGGTGATCTCGTACATGGATCCTGCAAACAAGCGCAAGGCTACCGTTGAGCTTCTCAATTCCATCCCACCCGGCCGAACCATCATATTTGTCAACCGCAAGCTGACCGCCGACGAACTTGACGACTTCCTGTACAACCTTGGTCTCCCCTGCACCTCGATCCATGCTGGTCGCACCCAGATGGAGCGCGAGGACGCCATGCGTGCGTTCCGTGGTGGTGAGTGCCCGATTCTCATTGCTACCGGTGTCGCTGCTCGCGGAATCGATGTGCACAATGTAAACCACGTCATCAACTACGATCTCCCCACTCTTGACCACGGCGGCATTGAGGAGTACGTTCACCGTATTGGTAAGTCGACTTGTTCCACTGACCCTCATCGCTCCTTATAGCGTACATTGATCTGACTTCCATCTCTAAAACAGGACGTACTGGTCGCATTGGTCACCGCGGTCTTGCGACGTCGTTCTACACCGACCGGGACGAGCCCATTGCGAGTGTCCTTACGCGCACTCTCCTTGAGACCAAGCAGGAAATCCCCGATTTCTTAGAGACGTACATTCCCGAGGGCGAGGCCCGCGAGAATCTCAAGTTCGAGGCTGACTCCGACTTCGAGGAGTTCACTGCCGGCGACGGCGGTGAGGACGGCTGGGGTGCCGGGGGCAGTGCTGGCGACTCGTGGGACAGTCCAGCCGATGGCAATGCCGGTGGCACAGGTTGGAGTGCCGGCGACGACGATGCCAACGATGTACCGGTTGTTGGTTGGTCGTAATAGGTGCAGTTCACTGTTCACCCATTCTAGGTTAAGCCGTCGGCGGTGATGTACGAGACCATGATGCAGTCGAGGAAACGAGGAGTATTGCGCAGAGAGTACCATGAAGAAAACGAAATGGGTGCAGAAAAAGAATCGATGTTGCAAAGACTAGGAGGAAACAATCAAGCAGGTTGCCGTTCACATTTCAGTGGACTTTGTGTTGCCATTTGATAGCTTAGATACGTCAAGATCATGTCTCCAAAAAAAAAAAAAAAAAAAAAAATATTTTCCCCGAAAAAAAAAAAAAAAAAAAAAAAAAAAAAAAAAAAAAAAAAATTGTCTTCGACCGTATACTATTTTATTTCTATTGTGTTTGTATTCCAATCTCCGCGACGGTCAGCGTTGCCTCAAGGTGAAGAACGGTGTAGAGAGTGGTGGATATCCACGTGACCTTGCATTGTGCGTTGGGCCAGCCTGCCGGAAACGATCGGAAGACAAGCTTGAAGGGGCATATGGAGGGTTGTGATTTCGGCTGCATTTGTGGGGTGTCGGGACAGTTACAGCATAGAGCTGCTCTGCGTCCGCTGGCGGGTGAGCTATTTTTTTTTTTTTTTTGATGAATGGGTTGTTGGGCGACGGTGGCGGGCAGAATGTTTTTTTTCCCTGCGAGCGTGCCTTCCGTGTTTGAGTGCAAAATATTATAGAAAGGGATTTTGTAGTTCACCTGGTTCGGAAAGCTTGGTCGCTGCCCTTTTTTCCCTTCCGCTGGTCGTTCCTTCTCTAATGTGCCGTGTGTGCTTCCGTAGAACGCGAGCCCGGCATAAAAGTCGTCGACTCCTAAAATCTCGCGGGGAAATAACCTCAAAATACAAAAAATCTCAGCGTGAAACCCCAACCCGCTGGAAAACGAACTCCCCGGGTGGGACATAATACGACCAAAACTGCTTATGCCCGCGCTTTTTTCGATCCCTTCTTATCTCTCACCGACCGTGTTAATTTAATCCCGAATAGCGAGAAAAAAGCGTTAATTTAAAAAGTGAATTGACGCAAAAGCGAACGAAGCTTTCTCCAGAGAAAGCAAAAAGTACGACACAAAACAAAGTGACCAAGCACCGTGGCACTCTCCTCCTCCCCCTCCTTTCTTGCAGCTCCGTCCTCTGCTTCCCCTCGCCCTTGGGAATTCGACCCCTCCTGTGGTACCCAGGCAAACAGCGCCAACGGACACGCCAAAACAGGATCAAATAAACGGCCACAGTCATGCTGCGATCAGTGCGAATTGCGGCGCCCGGCCTCGCCCGAGGCTTACTACGCAATGCAGTGCCTCGGACTACCAGCACATGTTTAACAGCTGCTACCCAAAACAACCTCACTCGCATGACCCTGTCTCCTGCTTCGTCGCAACAACTCCTGGCCCCTTTCACCCGTCCCTTCCACGCAAGCACCGTCAGAATGTCGAACACACGGACGGAGAGCGACGCCTTCGGCGAGATCCAGGTCCCGGCGGACAAGTACTGGGGTGCTCAGACGGAGCGGTCGCTTGAGAACTTCCGCATCAACCAGCCCCAGGACCGCATGCCACCCCCAATTGTGCGCGCCTTTGGCATCCTCAAGGGCGCTGCCGCCACCGTCAACATCAACTACGGCCTGGACCCCGAGATCGGCAAGGCCATCCAGCAGGCCGCCAAGGAGGTGGCGGACCTCAAGCTGCTCGACCACTTCCCGCTGGTCGTGTGGCAGACCGGCTCCGGCACGCAGTCCAACATGAACGCCAACGAGGTCATCTCTAACCGCGCCATTGAGATCCTGGGCGGCACCATGGGCAGCAAGAAGCCCGTGCACCCCAACGACCACGTCAACCGCAGTGCCTCGTCCAACGATACCTTCCCTACCGTTATGCACATTGCCGCCGTGCTCGAGATCGAGGGCGAGCTGCTGCCGTCCATCCGCAGCTTGCGCACCGCGCTGCAGGCCAAGGTCGACGAGTTCGAGGCCAAGGGCATTATCAAGATTGGTCGCACGCATCTGCAGGATGCGACCCCGCTGACGCTGGCCCAGGAGTTCTCCGGCTACGTTGCTCAGCTTGACTACGGCATCCAGCGTGTCGAGTCGTCCTTGCCGTCTCTGCGCCAGCTGGCCCAGGGCGGCACGGCTGTCGGCACTGGTATCAACACCTTTGTGGGCTTCGCCGAGGCCGTCGCCGCCGAGGTCAGCTCCATGACCGGCACCCACTTCGAGACAGCACCCAACAAGTTCGAGGCTCTGGCCGCGCACGATGCGCTTGTGCAGGCTTCGGGCTGCCTCAACACCCTGGCCACCTCGCTCTCCAAGATTGCGCAGGACATCCGCTACCTGGGCAGCGGTCCCCGCTGTGGTCTCGGCGAGCTGAACCTGCCGGAGAACGAGCCCGGTAGCAGCATCATGCCCGGCAAGGTCAACCCCACGCAGTGCGAGGCCCTGACGATGGTGTGCGCCCAGGTTATGGGCAACCATGTGGCGACGACCATTGGTGGCATGAACGGCCAGTTCGAGCTCAACGTCTACAAGCCGCTGATCATCCGCAACGTGCTGCACAGTATCCGCCTGCTGTCGGACGGCATGCGCTCGTTTGAGAAGAACCTCGTCGCTGGTCTGCAGGCCAACGAGGAGAAGATCAACAACATTATGAAGGAGTCGTAAGTTATCCCCTGGTGCGCTCTACCTCTTTCTCCAAAGAGCCGAGTCCCTCCCCGTTATTGTTTTAACATCCACTCTCGGATTTTCCCTTTTTACTGACACCTTTTCCAGCCTGATGCTTGTCACCTGCCTGAACCCCAAGATCGGCTACGACATGGCCAGCAAGGTCGCCAAGAACGCGCACAAGAAGGGTCTGACCCTGAAGCAGAGTGCACTCGAGCTCAACGCCCTCACCGAGGAGGAATTCGACACGCTCGTCCGGCCGGAGCTGATGGTCGGTCCCAGCTTGTACAAGGCTTAGGTAGTTGAACACGGGTGAAAACTCCTTCTATTTTGCTTCTTCCGAATTTCTGGATAGAGAGAGCAAGAGCACAAAGTTAGACAAAAGTCGGGCGTAGAGGGACTCAACGCACATTGCCGCGACATCCCAACGCCTTGTAATGGCATGTAACGATGTATGTATCTCCAATTGAACAAGAATGCACAAAAGAGAGACGCAGACAACGACCCATGAAACCCAGAATGCTAGGATAGGCCAGAAAGAACCGAACAACAACAGAAGATGATCAATTCTGCATTCTCTTTGGCCTTGCTTCCTTGCCTGTTCGATTCTGACAGTAGAGCTTCATCTTGAACGGCCATAAAACGTCATTTTCGGCCCCTCGGAAACGATCGGCTTGGCCTGGCATGGCTGTAGCCCAGCCAACTGTTTTTATTGTTTGGTCGTAGTACGTCGTAGTATGTCGTAGTCGTATAGGTTTCACTCGTGGCCGGAACCGTTCATTGCCTGATTGAGCGCGTCTCTCTTTTGCCTCAGCCCAGTTTCCCGGGCAGAAGGTGCACTAATAAGCCTCGGCACCGGCTTAGGAGTGACCAGTTCGGCAGAGCGGAGCCTGTCATTGGGCGGGCCGCTGTCGCACTGGAAGTTCCCGCTTTACAGGCGCTGGCAGTGAGCGGCAATAATGCACTGCGCCGAAGCGACTCGAGAGGAGGAGAAGAAAAAATGAATAAAAATTCAGAGTTATCGGGGAAAGGCGATATTAAAAGAACGAATGGTCGACTCGCAGTTTCCTTTCTCAGCAATCTCGCCGTCGACTGCCCTGATATGCACAATGCTTTGGCCTCCCATTCGGCGTTTTCTGCGATTTTACCTTACTGGGGAAGCTCGACCACGGTCTCGGCTTTTCCACAGAGCATATTTCGCGCTAAACCGCATCCGGAAATAGTACCCAAATAGGAAAGAGGTGCAGCCTGTGACGCAAAGTCACTCTTATTCCCCATAGTCTTGACGTTGATGGTGGATGCTTTCGTTCATCATTCCTCTCCATTCTATGCCCCTGCATTCGGGTCTTTACCGTTTTCTTCAAGTGTTCCCGTTTGGGTAAAAAGCTATAGGCGAGTGCGGTCCGTAGCATTGGGCAACTTTTTCCGTCAGTGCGAGGGCGCATGCTTTCTTCCTTTTTTTGGCCGACTCCCAGTCTTTAATTGGAAATAATTGTAATTCAAAGCATCAAGAAAGAGTCGAATTCGAACAAAACGCCTTCCATGGTAATGCTGTAATAAGAAAGTAACCAAAGCACGTCAATCGTATCTTCCTCAATGACTTAGCTGGTCTGTTTCGTTCCTCAAGCCGGTCGTTCTTTCTTCAAAAGCACATGCTTTTGAAGCTAATCTGTGGCACTTATCAGTTCGGCCGACTAGCTGCCCAATCAGGGTCGCGCCTTCCCCACACAATCACAAGCTCTCTTGGGCGTTTGCCATCTTTGCCTTCCTTGTCTGACTGTCTTTGGAGAAGGAAGGTGCGACGTGCTCTGACTTGACGCAGTTGACGTAGTGTTGTTTCTGTACTGCACTTGCCACCCTACTCTCCCTCTCACCCGAGTGACCAACCGCCCACCTTTGTAACATTCGTTCCTTCCTCCGCATAGGGGAAATCAGTGGAGCACTACTACCATGCGCTGGTCTTACCTCGTGGACAAGAGCAAAGTCGCCTCTCACCTCCAAAGTGTCCGAAACTCGTAGATACTAGCTACTCGGTCCGGAGGGGCGTTAGTCGGCAGGTGCGATGGAGAAGAACCCGAGGCTGAAGATTGTATTTGAATGCTGTCATCCCTCGCCTTTGTCCCTGCCTCTCCCGTTTCCTTGTTACTCCTGTTCCTCATCATCGTCGATTTTGCATTGCCATTCCTCAACCATTGGCAGATTCTAACTCTCAACATCCGCTCTCTCTTCCTCCCCCAACTCATTACCTACGTTCTATTCATCCATCTTCCCTCCAACCATACATAATGCCGTCCTCCGAGAACATCCTCCAGGGCGTGAACGTCCTCGGCACCATCCAGGAGGAGCACAAGAAGATCCTCACGCCTGAGGCGCTGACCTTCCTTGCTCTGCTGCACCGCTCCTTCGACTCTACCCGCAAGTCTCTGCTAGAGCGCCGGAAATTGCGCCAGGCCGAGATCGACCGCGGCGTCCTGCCCGACTTCCTCCCCGAGACCAAGCACATCCGCGAGAACTCCGCATGGAAGGGTGCGCCGCCCGCGCCCGGTCTGGTGGACCGCCGCGTGGAGATCACTGGTCCCACTGACCGCAAGATGGTCGTCAACGCGCTGAACGCCAATGTCTACACGTACATGGCTGATTTTGAGGGTGAGTTCCTATTTACTTTACTGTGAGAATTCGATTCAGAGAACATGTCTCTCACCCGGCTCAGATTCGAGCGCTCCTACCTGGGAGAACATGATCAACGGCCAGGTCAACCTTTACGATGCCGTCCGCCGCCAGATCGACTTCAAGCAGGGCGCCAAGGAGTACAAGCTGCGCACCGACCGCACTCTGCCCACGCTTATTGTCCGGCCCCGCGGCTGGCACCTGACGGAGAAGCACTTCACCGTTGACGGCGAGCCCATGTCTGGTTCGCTCTTCGACTTCGGCTTGTACTTCTTCCACAACGCCAAGGCCTCGCTTGCTAACGGCTTCGGACCTTACTTCTACCTGCCCAAGATGGAGTCGCACCTCGAGGCCCGTCTCTGGAATGACGCTTTCAACCTGGCCCAGGACTATGTCGGTGTGCCCCGCGGCACCATCCGCGGCACTGTCCTGATTGAGACCATCCTTGCCGCCTTCGAAATGGATGAGATCATCTACGAGCTGCGCGACCACAGTTCTGGCCTTAACTGCGGTCGCTGGGACTACATTTTCTCGACCATCAAGAAGTTCCGCTCGAACCCCAACTTTGTCCTCCCAGACCGCAGCGCCGTCACCATGACCGTGCCCTTCATGGACGCGTACGTCAAGCTGCTCATCCAAACCTGCCACCGTCGTGGTGTGCACGCCATGGGTGGCATGGCCGCCCAGATCCCTATCAAGGACGACCCGGCCGCCAACGAGAAGGCCATGGAGGGTGTCCGCGCCGACAAGCTCCGCGAGGTGCGCGCTGGCCACGACGGCACGTGGGTCGCCCACCCGGCTCTGGCCTCGATTGCCACCGAGATCTTCGACAAGCACATGCCCACGCCCAACCAGCTGTTTGTGCGCCGTGAGGACGTCAGCGTTGGCGCCAACGACCTGCTCAACATGAACGTGCCGGGCCAGATCACTGAGGCCGGCATCCGCAAGAACCTGAGCATCGGCCTGGGCTACATGGAGGCGTGGATCCGTGGTGTCGGTTGCGTGCCCATCAACTACCTGATGGAGGACGCTGCGACGGCCGAGGTGTCCCGTAGCCAGATCTGGCAGTGGGTGCGCCACGGCGTGACCACGGCCGAGGGCAAGCGTGTCGACAAGGCGTATGCCCTCAAGCTACTCAAGGAGCAGGCCGCGGAGCTCGCCAAGTCGGCACCGGCTGGCAACAAGTACCAACTCGCTGCCCAGTACTTCTCGACCCAGGTTACCGGCGAGGACTACGCCGACTTTCTGACAACGCTGCTGTACAACGAGATCACTGCCGTCGGCAGCGCACGCCCTGCTTCGAAGCTGTGAGCGAGACAAATCGGGAGTCATGAAAATGGAAAAACGGACGCACGGCGTGTAACGACTACGGATATGTATCATTGCTTGTTATTTTTTAGTCTCTACCGGTATTTATTTGAGTTTCAACTTACGCTATCTTTAAGTCCAAATTGGACTGAGCGACACTGTTCCACTACCAGATACGTTGGATTTCGTCGTTTCTTTCATCTGTTTTGGTTGCAATGTGTCTCCGATTGTGTTATGATCGCAAAGACTGTATGTAAATAAACTCTGCGACTTCAAAATGTTACATGGGCCAAAATTGGACAATTGACTTTAATAGCCAGACCATACCTCGTCGTTGCTGAAACTTTATATAACTATGCTTTCTTTAATGCATTGCGAGTCCCTAAAACGATCCTGCGTTCCCCAACGCTGGTTATACAAGGATAACACCCGTCTTATTACCGGACATTTCCTGCTTTACTGGTAGTTTGATGTTTATAACTCTCAACAGATTATCTTTCTAAGACGTGACAAAATGAGGAAGGGCGATAACAAGCTCAAACGGGTTGCCTTGCACTGTGGTAAACGATGGTAAGAAATATCAAGAAAAAGATCTCTGGGTGACAATCGGTCTCTCTGTTTGTGAGTAGGGAGCACAAAATTCCCAAAACAATACTTGTCAAGCGAGCAACGGCAATAATTGCCGGTGTGCTGACAGACAATGAGGCAGTTACTGCGATTTCTTCCTCAGCTCTCTAGTCGCCGGAAAAGTGAAACCACAAGATATACGCGTAGATGAATACAAAAGATCACTACTTTGGATAATTACACAAGCAATGGTCCGGCGATCGGTCTAGGCAAAGTTTGGAATATTATGTTTTATACCATCGTCTGCATTGCTGTATATCCTTGTTGGCCCGGGAGTTTGGTACCAGGGACCCAAGACTTTTAGTCAAGGAAGTTCATTAAAGGCAATGAATGTAATCGTGACAATGAGGAAGTAAACTACCTATTAGGTACAGTCAGTAGAGTTAAGGTAAGGTAATACAAAGAGAGTTGAAAAGTGGAAGCAACCTGGAAAAGGGAACACAAAATAGACTGGACGGCGAACATGAGATGGAAGCACACTAGAAACTTACCGGATTTCTATGCTCTTCTACTCTTGGTATTTACTTGCCATTTCTTCTGATAGTTGCACAGAATAGTCGCTCTGTATGACGTACACAGTTTTCACAGCTATTCTTGGTCATGCCTCAGACTCCTGTTCTCATATCTTCTCTACCCCATATTCCGGAAGTGGACGATTTGATACCGTGATACCGTGCACACAGACAGTTTCACAAATATCATCAGTCTATGAGAGAGACAGTCGATGGCCAATAGGCTGTGAAGAGAATGGTTGGCGAAAGAACAGGAGATAACTGGTCTGTTTAGTCAGTCTTGACTGTAGGTCAATCTCCAGTTTTGTTGCTAATGGAAACGGGGCAGCGAGACACTTGGGTCACATAGTTTTTTTGTTTTTTTGTCCTCTTTTGTTTCGTAAATATGATAAGAAATTTAACAGTGGCAAAACAAGTGAATTAAAACGGGCCCAACATACTGCAGAATACAACTCCATTGGGGAGAGGAGGGCATTTCACAGCGCTCACCACGTTTGTTCACATTCAACTGATGAAAGAATGGCTGCCGAAAATATAAAACATCCAGAAAACGCTAACAGGAAAAGAAAGCAAAAAGCACAGGGCTATTCCGTACAATTCAGGCCCTTTCTCTTTATGAATCAAAATTTTCATAATGGTTGCCCAAGAAGGAAATCCCCGAAAGGGTGCAGAAGGTGAAGCAAAAGCAGCAACCCGGTGCCCTTTAGGTCATCTCAAGCTCTTACTGTTTCCCTGTTGTTCCTGTCTCCGTACGCATACTCTTGTATGCCTTGAAGCACGTCGCCGCCTGCAAGCGACGGTGACAATTCCTCCCGAACCTCGGAAGTTGCCGTTTGTCATCATCATCTCCCAAACACTATAACCAAGCAGAAATGTCCATTGCCACACGTACAAGACCTGGGAAGGGTTGCAGCCAGCATAAAATCCAGCAGCCATATCCCTACTTGTCCCTTACGCACCAGTTTTAGGGCACTGTACGGGGTGGGTGCTCTCCCTCCAATAGCAGGGTGGTGGTGTCATTCACCCTACTCCTTACGACGTACGGATTGGGACAAATATTGAAAGGACAGAGCATTGGTTTTAGCAACTATTTTGTGCCCAAAACGGGTAGGAGGGAGGGGGGATAGGCCAGCACAAGAATGAGGGTGTGCTGACACAACGCAGGCATTTTGTCTGGTGTCTCGCAGTATGCTATGCCGTTCTGTCTGTTCTCAGACTACATCGTACGCCAACGGAGTATTCAAGAAACAAATTGTCTGCGAGCAATATGAATATGGCCTTCTTCATGAAGTGCGGCTGAAGGGCGAAAAGAGGGGCTAAAGCATTCCGTGACACACTGTGTCAGTGTCCTTTGGCTCCAAGCTCGTATGTTTCAACAGTGAGGTTGTCAAGCCTCGTGCTTCATCGCACTGCTTCTTGAGCTCAGCTCAATCTGTATTTGTGCATAGAAAGATCTCAATAAGTTGTAGGTGTGCGCAAAAGGATATGTGGAATCAAACAAGCGGCTCTCTGTCTGGCGATATGGCTGCGAAAGGCGAGATGGTTGCATTCGGTTGGACGACATGATGCAGCCAAAAGAAACGGGAGCAGAACAATAAAGAGACAGTCCCCCTCCCTCGACCTTGTTTATCAATTATCTTATATCGGAGCTGAGGTTGCATTCCAGGAAAGAGTCAAAACGATACAGTATGCATCGTCGGACATTGCATATTAGTAGTGTTGCAGGTAATATCGAAGAACGACTGTTCGTTACGTCAAGTTTCCCGACAAGAGCACAGAGAACCGCTGAACGCAGCAATGCCTGTGAGCCCTGTATACGATTATCGGCATGCATATAATGCGTGATTGTGGAAAACCAGTCCTGTATCCTTACTGGTATTCGAATATCTTTAACCACTGATATAAATATGTGAAGAAGGCGAGAAACCTCGAGGTCGAAAATCGAGAATAGGGTTGCAGATTCCGAAAGGATGCAAGACGCAATACGAATATAGAACGGCAGGCGATGCGTACGCGATAAGCAAAGGCATGCTGACAATCAGCAGTGAAACTGACAGTTCCCGACTCCTGGGAAGGACCCAAAGGTACAAATCCAGCTAACCATGCCTTAGGATGCTGTGCAACGGTTGGAAATACTTGTCCTCTCTCAATATGCTGTTATCTATCCTGCTCCGTTTTCATTAGCCCAGTCCTCTCTTCTAACTACGATTTTCGGGAGAGTACATTGCACGGTCTACGTTGAGAATGATATGTACCAATCCCCATCTGGCGCTGAAAGAATGAAATATAACGCCACGATGCTCCAGAGCACGTCCCAGTGGCATTCTGATCCGCGTGCTATCCGTAGCCTCTCATAATGTACTCCGTAGGCCTCACTTCATCACAAAGTGGTTATGTTTGCCTTTTTTAGTATTCTTTACTCAGACATTCTCCTAGAGACAACAAAGATGTTAGTACGCGATGCTGGAAACACACGAATACTCTGAAATAGATTTCGCGGACGGCAATCCTGCAGGCACCCGACTCGAGTCCAGTTACGTTTTTGCAATGTATGCTGCTTTCCGCGTCTATTTTTGTCTTGTCTTCGCCGGGGAAAAAGCTTCAGTCAACATCAACATATAGTCACCCGGTTGTCAGATACTTTACATGCCCCCTGTCAGGCGGAATCTGAAATGACGCCGTAAACCAGACACACATTCCCTTGTTCAGGATTGAGAATCTCAAGACGGGAAGCCAATCGATATCGCTAGAAAGATATAGATAAAAAATCAAAAGGACATAAAACTTCTTATAAACAGCGCGTCTATCTATTTCCAAGCGAATAATCGATTTTGCGGGCTGAGTCGTCCCCGGATGTTTTCCTAGAGAAAGCCACTATAGATGAGATTTCAGCTTATGCAAGGCTCACATTCACAGATGAGTTTTTCTGCACGTTGTCGGCCTTGTCTGATGATACTACCTGCTTCTGCAAAACTGAGTACGGAGTACGATGCTAAGGGCAAGTGGGTCTCCTCTCCGTGTCCCATACCCTGTCAGTTTGCTCCTTCCCCTCGCGACGTGGCGAAATACACTGTTTTGTTTGTTGGCAGCTGCGCTCCTGCCAACAGCAGCAATATGATGTACCTCTGCTATATAACTGATACTAAACGTATACATTGCCTGCACTATGTCACTGTCAATCAGCCGTGCCAAGCATCGCTCCTTCCAATGAATCGTTCACTACGGATTTTAGCGCAAGTTGGAAAGCGGCACTTACCATCTGACCAATGGTTCGTCGCGCCTTCCGTGCTCTGCCGTGTGTCCTGTTTCCTACTGCTCGTCTGTTTTCTTCTGTTTGGGTTTGGTCCAGACGGTTCGTTTTATTTTTCTCGCTGTGTCGACCCCACCATCATGTCTGGGTACTGGCAAGTGCGCCTCTTTCCTTCCTTCGGGCTTTCCTGGGGAGCCTTTCCTCAACGGAAAGCGCGACCAACGAAGTCAGATCCGAGTGTTTGGTCAGTCAGCCCATACGACGTACGTTACAGTACAAGAAATCGAGAGGCGGGAAATCGGAGACGGACATGCAGGGCCTCGTCACAAGTCAACCTTGAAGGACCTCCGATGAGGTGTCTCGTTCTGTTGTACCCTACGATGTATTTCTCTCATTTTCTCCCTTTCCTCCATCTCATCACACGCACCCCTGCAATGGTTCGAAAGATGTATTGCAGCCTCACTGCAACGTCCAGGGGTAGAAAGAAGTGAGCAACTCAGGGGTGGTCTCAGACGCGGCACAAACAAACGTCGTTCTTCTGGGACAGAGTACAGTTATGTACTTCGTAGCTGCACTGAACCCTCCAAAATAGCCCCGTCGTGTTGTGCAGCATGGATTCTCGGGAGGCTTTTGGGGGCAGCGGGTGAGTGGTCCAGTAAAACGTGGCCAAGAAACTGGGCTGAGCTTGGTCTCCTCCCCGTTTTTATGTGCCTCGTTACGGCTGTGGCTTTTCAGGGGCATTCACGAAAGGGGAAAAGAAAATAAAATAAAGAAACAATCCCTTTTTAAAAAAGAAAACATAATGCGAGGCTTTGACATCACCGCGGCGAACAGATTCTCCGTAATAAGAACAAGACAGGCCGCTGGGGTCTAGGCTCATGCACAATAAAACAAATGGGAAACATGGAAGCAAGGAACTGGTCGGAAAAGAACGCCGACAAAGTAGGGAAAAGGGGCCGCAAGGCTTTTCTCTAAGTCTGAAGGCATCTGTCCTATTCGGCCATCTCTTTACGGGGAACGTCGTACGTCGTACTGGACACTTGTTGATCTTGTCTCTCCCCGGTTTTGGTTCGTTGTTGCCGAATTGGTGAATAATCAAGACGAGCGTGAGTTGTGATGCCAATTTCCCAAGGTACCATGTGTGTAGGACAAAGTGGACGAGGGGAGATGGGAAACTTTCAATTTTTCAAGGTACGACGTCGATATTGACATTACTTAGCAATATCGGCGACAATACTTTATAATTTGGGACCATAAATTGCCAGCTCCTTTTTGAATAAAGTCCGACTAACAGATTCCAAAACAGAATATAGCTATGAACGCGAAGAAAAACGTACAAAAGACGCGTCTCGGTCAAGAAATTACGCAGCCTTTTTGCTGATATGGAGGCTGAAAGATACTCAGAAGCACAAAGTTGGCAGACGGTGAGACGACAAGGGTGGCACTGGGGGTGGAGACTTTAATAGAGTTTGGTTAGAATAGATAGGCAATGGTTGGGGTATTGGTCAAGATGTTTTGTGCTATTACAAGCATGAAGACAGGTGCCGAAAGAGCGGCATATTTTGTGACATTTTAAAAGAGGACGAGAGAAGAGAAAGCACCAGCTTAACTGTTGACATCTTAATCCAAATTTGAAAACTCCTGCGCAGCGTTCTGTCCCAAGAACGCGGTCCATGGAAGAAACGCTCAAAGAAAAGCAGCCCCTTGGAAGCGACAGTAGCCTTGGCAGTATTGGCCGGTAGCTGTTATTGTGTCTTACTTTATTAGGGAAAAAACGACGACGATCGTCTCCCTGTTGAAGGAGTGTCCTGAGTTTGATGGAAAGCACTGAAGAAATGTGAGAAGCCTAATTACACGTCACATTACAGTGTATTATTACAAACAAAAATGGGTATTTCTACATACCCCCAATCCCACTATTGGAAGCCTGCTGAAATGCACCGTCGACATGCCAAGCTTCAGAGACAGGTACAGGGGTACATGTAGCCCGCCAAAGCAAGAATAAAAAACATTTGGGAACGGCAAAGGCGTTGAAAATGAGGTGTCTTGCTATTCCAGGCTCCCAGGCCTTTGGATCTTCAACAGTTGCAACTTGTTTCAGTGTGGCCACAGGGCGGGAAGATCATGGAGAGAAGAAAGACACCAATTGAAAAGAAGGAACAAAAAGAAAAGGTGGAAAAGAAAAGAAAGTGAAATAACGACTACTGAAAAGCAAAAGAAATAAAGATAAAGAGAAGAAGAACCCGAAAATCACGCACCAGAGCAAGATCGTAAGGCCACGACCCTAATTCCTGGCAGATGAGGTATCTTTTTGCTAGTTTTCTCTCATCCTTTCTACATTTCAACCATATCCTTCCGACACATTGCCAGATCATATGGCTCTCTATCGTCTCTGCTCCTTTTCCCTCGCTGCTTCAACTCAAAAACCTCCTCTTTTCTTAATACCCTATCATAAAGTCATCCTTTCATAATTGTATTCCAACGCCAACGGCGACGAATACTAAGCCAGTCCGTGTCCAACTTAGTCTCTACCGGTTGCAACAAGACAGACTCGATAGCGTGCCGTCACATTTCTTTTGGTGGCTTTCATTTTCACTTTTTCGTCACAGCTCCTCGTGTCAGGACACACAAAGTCTAGGCCCTTCCATCAGAGATATCCTGTGACTGGCTAGCGTTGGATTATTGAGGAGAGGAAATACTAGCACCTCGCGTCGTGCAATTCACTAGAAGAAAATAGGGAAAGGCAGACTCGCCAGTTAATGCCAAGAACAAATGGCGTTGGTGGCCCGCGTGTGGCTCGTGGACTTGGAGTGGGGTTTTAAAGATGATGAGCCTGATCAAATACTGTCATATTTGCCCTCCTTTTATGAGCCGAATTTATGCCTCCTGGCTTGACCTGGAACGACACTAGGCTCTGAAAGGGGCGGATGAGTTTGAAAAAAGGCACGTTGAAAGCAAGGCTTGATTTATATCTTCTATTTGTCCTTGTTTCTTTATTTCTTCATTTTTTTTGTTTATTCCTTGCACCGTTTACTGTACATGTTCACTCACTATCCCTTGCTCAAACACCTCCGCGGGCCGCTCCCCAGCCAAATCTCAAGCGTGTTCTTGTCATTTCCACAGAGTATCTCAACTCTACTGTTGTAGAAATAGTTAGCACAGGGACTACTCCGTCCTTGTACCTACAATGTACAACTAGAAAAAAAATCGTATTGTCAATCGTCTCACTGCATCCATCCAGGCAGTATGTTTTAATCTACAAGCGCCATGGGGAACCACGACGTTCGAAATGTAGCGCGCCATCGAATATCGATTCCGCTTTGGGCAAACTGCCAGCTGCTCCACTCTTCCCTCAAGGCATTCCGCGCATAAAGAATTGATACGCCTTAGTATTGGAATTGTGTTTTATTTTTCTACTCATTAGGCACTTGGTAGTGAACGAGAAAGGATGTCGTAAAACAGAAGCGTATCCCATAGGCCAAGGCTGTCTGATAAGTTCCGACTGACTGGCTCCATCTCCTCCGTAAACAGGAGCCAAGACAATATTTCTGCATCGTACGCCACAATTGCTCATGGTCTGGTTGCGAGTGTCCTAGCTTTGCATTAACCATAACAGCCAGCATCGCCCGTCGCCATCGTATTCCATCTCCTACCATTGGAACGATCGTCTGTTGCTTGTTGTATGTTGTATTTTCGAGATCTTGCTCGCTTTTTTGCCTCTAACCGCCTCTTAGCTTAATGGCTTCGGTTGTGGCTCATTGGTCCCCAAGGGAACCAAGTTAACCCAATTCCAACGTGACGGGTACGACGTCTTTTCAGGTCCCCAACAGCCGGCAGCTAAAAGGTTAAAGTACGTCGTACAAAGAAGTAAAGAAAATACAACATCAAAGATACGGACCAGAAATGTACACATCTTTCCTCACCGTGAACCATATAACTTCTGTCCCGCTGAATCCGAAAAGCAGTGACCCAGCAGGGACAGGCAACAGGGGCTGGGAGCAGATGTACATATCAATACTTCGTATTACGGAGAACTCCGTACCTCCGAGGCAACTTGTGTCTCTTTGTTTCCTGGACTATCTATGCAACACCGTCATCTCTTTTTGGACGTTACGATTCCTCCCATGTCTGTAAAACGCTGGCAGCTATGTTGAATGTTGCAGGCGTCCTCAAAACCACTCCTCAAAAGCTCCCTTTCCATTGTACTTTTTTTGAAGCTTCTCTTCTCTGCCAGTCAAAATATGCCTGTGACCCTTTCCCGGCCACTAAGCTCTTCAGCTCGTCTCTTTTTGTCACTTTTATGCACCTCCCACGCTCTCTCGCTTCCTGGTCACCAATGGGCTACCACTTCGACCCCCCTCTCGGTAAGGTTGGCTTTTTAGTTTTAATTTCTCCACTCCCCTTGGCAGGATGGTAAATACACACCCTCTCAAGTTTGTTTTTTGTTCCCTTACTGCTTCGACCTGCTCCCAAATGTTGCTCGTTTCTTTCCCGCCCTGGCTCGCCTTCCACTTCTAGGTCCTCCCAAATCCTCACCTTCTGTCTCTTCCTCCCTCTCTTCGACGGTAAAAACACCCAAAGTCTAGACCTCTCATGGCCCGAGCTCCAACCATATCCACGCCCCCCTCCCCCCTTGACAACCGTCAACCACCAGTTTGGAAGTGAAAGAGCGCGATCACAATGGTAGAGAACAGCTCGTAGATTTCGGTCAGCCCCAGGGTTTGTGCGCCGGGGGCGCGGGATAAGGATTTCAGCCTCTCCTTCAGGTTTTGCTTTGCCGGGACCTTCCCCATCCTTGCTCGTTCCTTCCAATGTACCGGTTCCCTTCCTGGCTCCGTCCTTGTATTTCTCTGTCATGTTTACTCCGTTGCTTGCGTTCCATGATCGACCCCCCAACAGCGCCCTACATGTGGACAATGCAACTTTGGATGAACTTTTGCATCGCTCTTTCCCTTCTCCTGTCACCACACTGAATCTACAACGCACAACTTCCTTCTTTCCCAACACGGACAGAACTCAGACAGATCCACTAAATACCAATACTTTGACCCTCACTTCTCTCCAGATCCTCGTTCATTGTCTCGGTCCATATGTACTCCGTACAAAAGTATGGAGTAGCTGAAACGTCTTCTTATTGCACAAAGGAAAAATAAAAATAAAAAGTAGGCCGCAACAACGACGCACTTCAAAGGTTGATGGTAACGAGGCAGGAGCTATTTTTTGGTCTAGTAAAGGCAGGAACAGCTAATGACAAACAGCAAACGTCCTTCCTTGAAAAATCAATAATCCCAACGACGGAAGAACGATCAACGTCCTTGCCAAACACGACAAAGAAATCCGATAGTCGGGAGCACTGGCACTCCCCTCTCACAAGACCTCCTCTTGCTTTCTTTTTTCGCCCGTCCTAACACCCCTTTTCCTTTCTCCTTTTCTTCTATTCTGTTCTCTAGCTCGCCGCCAAACCGCCACCGACGCCTCTTTGGCCTTGTCCGTCAAACACACCTATCTTGTCTGCCCATCTTACTCCAAAGACGTCTCCTTGTTCAACCCCATTGGTTCTACGAACGCCTCTCTCCAAACAATAGTATGACGCCTGAGAGCCTCTTCCAGTCTTCAGACCCTCATTAATTGTCGCTCATCTCTCGTTTATCTCTTCTTGGCCTCTCCTTGGGTCACCTGATCGACATCCCCTGACAGAGCTTGCCCTCACACCCTCACCAAATTGCCAACGGCCTCGATAGCTTTGCCGTCTTCAGCGGACTTGTTGCCGCTTCCTACACCCACGCACTGACTTCGCCCCCTGCTACACCCAACATCAAGGTCTAGTTCGTCTCCATCTTCGCCAACGGGAGGAACCCACAGCCCACGACAGGTTGGCGACCACGGACTTGCGTGACCAGACTAGCATTCAGCGACACACGGTTCTCGTGAAGTTCTTTTACGTTCGCGGAACCCGATCTCGAATGCAACACGGACCGCCGCGTATCTCTTCAGATATCGTATCATACCTTTGGTTTCCACAGCTGCTCTGTCTTCGCTACATTTCTTTATTTTTGCCTACTTTCTCTACTCGGGGTCCAGAGCAACCTCTCCAAGCCAAGGCTGGGTTGGTCAGCACCTTATTTTTATGATATCTCACCGTTGTTAGTCTTGTTTTCAGCCCTCTTCAACCGAGAATAGCAGCGTTTCTAGGTAAGTGCATGTCGAAAACACCTATGCGTTCGACCAGTCACCTGTTTTCATTGAGCTCTCTCCTCTCGTTTCCTTGTCTCCTCTTTCTCTTCCCCTCTCTACCAACTAAGTTCGTCTGTCACCCTAGTCGGGCCACTCAGCCCATCACATCATAGACTCACTCCCTGCACCCTTGCCGGACCAGCTTTTCGTTTTTCGTCCACGCCCCTCTTCACTCCATTTCTTCGTTCTTTCTCTCCTACAGCACCCTCCCCCCGACTGTCAACTCTTTCTTCTCGCACTACCATCCCCACCAATCCGTTTAAGTCAGTCTGCCTTCAGCCTCCTCGAGCATGGTTTGTTTTGTACCAAAGGAAGAAAGGCCAAAGGCTGGCCCTCAAAAGTCAAATAGCAGGTTCCCATGCTAGGCAACATTCATCAACTGCCTCTCCCACTTGTGCCCTACGGATGTTTCGTGGAACCAAGTCATCCCAGTCCTGTATAGGCAAAGTGGATGCAATATCGTGGAATAAATGGCTAGAAATATGTGTTGCCGCAACTGACTGAAAAGAAAAGTGGCTGAGGAAATGGCAAACAACGAGCAAAGAAGAATCGCTCGAGTCCCATTCAACACACCGCAGCGCTCGACGTCACTTGCACTACCTTCCCTCCACTATTTCTCCCCTTCGTTGAAGAGGAAACGGGGGCCGTGACGCAGGGACCAAGTCCACCTCACCCCCAAAGTTCGGCGAACATCCCCTCCGTCAGTCTATTTTCTGAACTTCGGCTTCTGTTTCTGTTTTGAACAAAATACATTCAGCATCTGGACCCTCTGGACTTGCCAAACACGAGGGCGCACCGCCCACGGGAGAGAATCGACCGCCTGTGCTACGGCGTCTCCCCTAAGCCTTACACTGCACCTCAGCTGTTCTTGTCTTTTTCTTCCTCTCCCCCTCCACGACGTGATCTCTTCCAAGCTCGTCTGCTTCTTACTCTAGCCCCCTGTCACGACAAATACCGTTCGACCCACCCCTCTCAATACTCCTTTTTACCGTTTTTTGTTTCACTCTCTTTTATTTTCTTTCATGTTCCCTTGGCCTGGTTTCCACCTTCGTCTCCCTCTCCTCTCCTCTCGCACCACGGCCTACAATCTCAGTCACTAGCTCTCTATCAATTCGCCTCCTTGAACGCACCCCTGGTCGTTTTCCTTGCCGTCGGCTTTGTCTTCGTTTTCCCTGGCAAGCACGGAACATCCCGAATCACCTGTTCTCGCCTTCCACATCTCCTACAACACGCACTTCTTGAAAACGTCTCTTTCTTAACCATATGTCTCTAATTCTCTCGGACTGAAAGCTTCGCCTCACATCCTTTCACCATACCGTTCCAGGATTAATTACGCCTGCCTGATTTCTGTACGCGTCTGGCACCAAGAGGGACGAAGGGACCCAGCCTATCTGTCGCCACTTACGAAGAAACGAGTCCCAACACGCAAAGGCAAGTCACTATACGCAATATTTCCTACTGGGGAAGAGTAGGCGGAAGAACCTACCTGTTTTCACCTTGTACACCTTTCTTTTCTTCGTGCATCCTGTGTTTTTGTGGTATCAAGGATCACTCATGTACCCAAACGTCACGGGGGTTAGCAATACACAAAAGACGTTCGCCGCCGGAGATTTGTCTTTTATCTGTTATATCAGTCATCTGCATGCCTAGTCAGCCTCCTCTCAATATCGTTTTATTATTCTTTCTGCCCTTACCTGTCCCATCTTCCAATTTCTCATCCCTTTCCTTTCTTCAACTTGTATCTGTTTCTGTTTCCTACTCTCCTTTCTTCTTGTTATTTTGGTTTTGTGCGGGTCATCTGAACCAACCGATTCCCGTATCTGGATCCATCTCTTCACATATATCACCGGCACCACCATCCCGACGCAAGAGGCAGATCACCCTTTCTCGACGACTCAAAACATTGGAGAAAATATCAAATTCTCAAAAGAGTAAGAATTAGAGAGAGGGCGGACGAATCTACACAAATCGGCACTTCATCCTTTGTTTTGCACCGCTTGGAGAAGAGAGCGTCCCGCTCTCTGCCCGGTTCCCTCGGTTCCCCCAACTGGATTCTCGGTCTTCACCCTAACGCACTGGACGTCACGCTTCCCATGATATTCAGCAACAATTTTCTCTTCTCGGATGCAAGAAAAGAAACATCAGCCGCAACAAAAGCTCACCAAGTCTCTCCTACGACCAATGGAAGCAACACTAAGCTTTGTGCATGGACGATCGACTTCGTCCTTGAGGGCTGACCCGCTGTGTGCCTACTCGCTGCCATCGCCAGTTTCGGGCCAGGATACTCCCAGTACGCAAGATATCACACCCACACCAGCAATGCTTTAATCCTGCATAAACTGTCGCCTTGTTATCCTGCTCTCTCTTTCGTGTTTTTATGTTTTTGTTCTGTTTTCGTTTCCTCATGTCTGCTAGTTTCTCAATATTCACTCTGCCTTCTTTTGCGCCCGCCCAGTCCGCCCCGAGCCTTTTTTCGGTGTCTGGAGATTTCTCGTTGCGGCTGACGGATCCAATATTGTACTTCTTATGTTTTGACGGGGCCAATATTCTCTTTCTAACGACTTTGACTCTGCTTCTTTCTATTTCCCTGGCCTCCCCAACCATTCCTTTGGAACATTATCGACCTGTCTTGTCCTCAAAGATTTTTTTTTTTTGCGTACTCTTCCTAACGCTTCCTCTCCATTCACAGGATTTGCTGGCGACAGATTTAGCCCTGCAGCGATTCACCTTGGCGACAGCATCAGCAATAGCAGCTCGCAAAGATCATATTCGAGTGACTCAAACTACTTTGCCCAAATCCATCTGCAGCAGCGACAAATCCCCCACGCCTCGCAAGTGCCACAGCACCGCCAATTCAGTCCAAAGGAGGACTCGCAGTGGTCAGGGTCACGGCAACCCTCGACGATACTGACAGAAGGATCCACCTCGGACGTTTCTAGCACACACAAGCAGCAACAGAAGCAACAACAGTCTCAAACAGCTTCCTCTTTAGGCCAGAAACACGAAGTTGGGCAGATGAGCGTTTCCCTGAACCATCAGGTCTCTCTTGGCGGCCAGACGTCGTTGGGACACGATTCTCTGATCAACTCGCCAGCCTTTAGCCGCTCTTCTCGTGGACATTCCCTGAACGACGACACCTCCCAGGCACATCATCAGCAACATCACAACTGGAACCCAAGCCGGTCATTGTTCGCCGCACCCGCTGAATCGTACGAATCGTCGCGAAATACACCGTCGCCCGCGTCAAATACGCACAACGGGCACAATTTTGTGCAACAAAACGTGTCCGTTACAGATCCGCAGTTTACCTCGACCATGTCGGGCAATTCAGGGGGACTGGGAGGTGACGGACTACGGCGGTCACCAAATCTACAGCAATATTCCCAGTCTACGGAACAACAACACGGCCAGCATTACCAGCAAGCGCAACGACAAAGCCAGCAATTTTCAGCGCCTCAGGGACCCTTAGTATCGCAACCACGAACTATCCACGATCACAGCAACAGTGGCAATAACAGTAACGTCAACCGTGACAGCCTAGGAACAAGCGGAAACTCAATGAACTACCGAAGTCATCCTTCGCCAAGTCCGGGGCTTGGTATGAATAGCTTCTCGTCCAAGCTGGGGGGCGGCATCCACCACAACATGCCGAGCCATTCGTCATTTCAAATGTACAATCCGCAACCCATGCATCACCTTGGCGACCATCACCAACAACAGCATCAGCAGCACCACCACCACGGCAGCCTGCCTAGCCCAACCCACACAGGGAACCCCATGCGGCTGATCCCCCCGCCACTTCCATCACAGGCCGGAATGTCGGGCTTGGTACCACCACCCCTGGGGAACAGCGGAGCCGGCCGCGGCTACTCACCATATAGTCACCCAGGATCAGCACCACCGCACTCGCCTGGTCTTACCGGGCCGGTCATGTCCCCGAGTGGTCAGATGACGCTCGTTTCCAATATGGGAATGCCGTATGGTGGCGGAGATGGCAACCCTGGCAATGGTCCGGGCGACGGGTTCATAGGTGGCCGTGGTCGGCCACTCCTCTACAGCCACAACACCCTGCACGCCCACCACCTAAACCCGCACCAAATTGGCCATCACCACCTTCCAGGCATTCTCGGCGGCAAGGGACTCAATGGACCTGGCGGACCCGGCGGCGTCCACGACCGGCCTTTCAAGTGCGACGTGTGCCCGCAGTCGTTCAATCGCAACCACGACCTGAAGCGCCACAAACGGATCCACCTGGCGGTCAAGCCGTTCCCATGCAACTACTGCGATAAGAGCTTCAGCAGGAAAGACGCATTGAAGGTTGGTACCACTATAGAGCACCGCGGCTGTTTATTCCCTTATTATTTGTCGACTTCTGTAACCCAAGCTAACAAACTCCCAGCGTCACCGACTGGTCAAAGGTTGCGGTGAGAGGCCATCGGACAACTCGAGCAACAACGTATCCAACCCAGACGGGCCCCATCCACCAAACGGCAACGTTCTGAGCGATACAACTAGTGACGGTGGCCACGACAATCAAGGACTCCTACACTGACGATCTGAGGGAGATGTCCAAATTTTGCTTCATGAATTCTGCTTCATGTCTACGATTTTCTAGACATTTTCTAGCGGCTAATTTCTTACTTACGGCGTCCGGCTATCGATTATAAGCCGATATTTGATTTGTATATTTCCTGTTCTTTACTGGACTGCTTCTCCTCCGAAGGCTGGGCTTTGCAACTTGGAACATTGGGCTACATAATCTTATTTTCAGTGTATGGGTCTCCCTTGGTACTTTGTTTTGTTTTTTTTTTTTTTTTTTTTTTTTTTTTGTTTTTTTCTTCAATTGCTTTCGCTTTTCTGCAGCATACTGTACAATGTACATCACTGGATCTAAGGTAGGAAAAGTCAAATGCGAAGAATGACAGCGATTGCACAGGAAATCTAACTGGCTTTGGAATTTAGAATGTATGTTTCGTTGGCATTGAGACACTAGATATTTTGAAGGGAGTTTAAAGTCAATGGCAGTGATCTATCATCACTGAATGACGGATATATTTCAAAAATCAATTCAGTTCAAATTTTTATCATACTCTTGGCATTTCAGATTCCAGGCGCCGAAGCCGTAGATTTTTTTTCTTTTTGTTTTTGGTGCCGCGATCGAATGCTGGGGCACTGTGTAATCTAGATCGCCTCCTTTTCAGAGAACAGAATGTAAACAAATGCTACTGACGGCCCCCCACATTTGCATCCGCTTCCTGCGCATGTCGTATTACTCCAACTCCACCACCCACAAACCCATCCATTCGTAAGTACACTCGTTTTCCTGTGCAAAGAACCTACTACTGATAGTGGTAGTGCTGGGAATTGGCCTTTTTGCTCCAAATGCAATTTTTGTCAACAGCCCAGTCAGAGAAAAAGAAACTGAAAGAAACGGGCATACTATCAATGAGAGCCGGGATTGACGCAAGCAAAAAGAGAAGAGGATAAAAAGACCTCTTGTTTATTTGAGAACGTGGACCAAATAGAATAAAATAAAGTCGACAAGGAGAAACGACACACAATATCTCCTACTTGAAAGGAGGCGGATCAAGGTGCTACTGAAATCATTCAGTGTAAGACAAGGAGAATATGTTTCGAGAGCACAGCAAGGATTCAGGAAAGGGGCGGGCAGGGGACAGAGCTCTTCGGAAGAGGTTGCCGAAACCTTCATTTGCAATTCCGATTACACGACACATCAAGCAGTAAGTAAGCCTTTACTCTCAGAAAACGTACCCCAAAAAAAGTCGAAATACAGAAATAGAAAGTAGACTGCAATGCAAATAGCCTACCCTTGGTCGCCGAGGGTACAGCATATGCTTCTGGGCAATGCATGTACCACATGCAGTCGTCTTGTCTACATTCAAACTTTCCTCCCAAGAAATGGATTTCTTCACTCTTCGGCCTTGCACATACGTAGTTGAACTCTATGCCCCTTTTTTGGTCGTTGCTCAATGAGAGTAAATGTTCCCAAGCTGTGCCAAAATAATGGATGCACACAAGTCAAAACCAACCGTAGAGACGAAAAAGGCTGGTACTCTGTAATTAACGGTTGATCGGCTCGGTTAGATTAGATGAAAGTTAACTCTCCCCCATCCCTTTTTCTCCTCTCCAAGTGCATGCGTCTCCCAGATCAGAATGACAAAGTTGAAGAAACTCCCAAAGACAAAAGAAACTGTGTTATGAGCGAACGATTTGGAAACTTCCAAGCAAAAATCAAGAAAACTGAACTCCAAATATTATGACCAAGGAACACACATATATACATAAGAAAGAAAAGAGTGAAAGAGTGACGAGACCTGAAGATGCTTGAAAATGCCAAGAATGCCATGGATATAAAAACAGAAAGAAAGTCCAATAGACTTCAAACTTCAAGTAAATCAAGACTGGAAAGTAATCGCCGAGATAGGAGCCTGAGAAAATGTGCAGAAAATGAGTGCGGTTTCGGCAGCACGGCCTAGGAATTCAGCGTTTTGACCATCATCTTAGCCTTACGCTTGTCGGGAACAACAAGGTGACGCTCTCGCATGACGCCCTTTACCGTGTCCGCCACTTTGTGGAAGCTGTTAGCGGAGCCTTTCTCCTGTGTCAGGCGAAGAATAGAAAGGTGGTTTCGCTTTCCATGCTCAATCACAGTAATGATCTCGCAGGCAAAAGCAACTTCTCGGATGCCGAGGTCTATAACCTGTCAGTACGAATGCACATCTGAGTCAAGAAAGAAATATGTGTGAAAGGAAAACCCACAGTTGCCAGCGCCAACCTTAGCAAACACGATGTTGCGCTCCTTGTCGACCTCGATATCCCGGATACCATAACGACGCCAGTCCCGTAGGAGCATCACAACTTCCTGGCGTGCACGGCGTTGCGACAGCCCCAGGCACAGATGCCGCGTCGCAGGCTTCACACGGAAAAGGCGTGACAGCCAATTTTGCTGAGGCTCGATCTTGCGCGCATTGGGCTCGTCGTCGTGGTCGTTCCAGCTATCGCGACCTGACCGGCTGTTGTTCGAATTCTTACTCCGTTGGCTGCCGTTTCCACTGTTCCTGCTCGTCCTGCTGGCCCGACTGTTCCCGCTGTTCATGCGCGACTGATTGGGCCGCTGCGGAGCCCCCTCCATTTCACATTGACTGTCTCCATCTGCCACAGACAGTTTCGTGTCGCTCTTGGAGGACGTCTTCCAGAACGGGAAAATAAAGCTCTTCTTCCTAGAGAGAGCCTGCGGGGGTGCTTCAGCTCCCGATACGATTGTTGGTGCTTCGGCGTGGCGCGAAGTCTGTGCAACGGGGCGCTCAGACGCCTGTACTGTGCTGTTGCGTATGTCGGTCTTGGACTGGCGCTTGAACCAGGATAGTCTCGTGGGAAGTATTGAGCTTCGATCGCTGCCCCCGCTCATAGAGCCGTGGTTCGATACACTGGTTTCTTCCACAATCGTCTCTGTAATTAGTTCAGGCCGGTACTTTGTTGTCTTTTCCTGGCGGCTCTGCGGCCGTCGCTGTTGGCGTGACGATTGCTGATCCAAAGACAAGGTTTGCTTCCAGTTCTCCATGGAGCGTTGATGTGTCTTCTGCTGCGGGTCAGAGACAGGACGCGCTTTACTAGGCTCAGCACGGCTGACCTGTTTGGGAAGACTGAGAGGTCTCGGTGTTGCGATAGGTGCGTTGGACCGAGTAGTCGTAGGCGAGACTACGAGTCGGATGGTGTTCTCAGCCTGCGCAAGGTGAGCCAGTTCCACGATGTCCTGTGCCTTATGCATTGTGTTCTTCTTCGACGGTGCAGAAGATGCGCGCGGCTTATCTTTATCTGCCAATGGCCAGTTCTCTTGCTTGGTCTCGTAGATAGACGGTAACTGAACCACGCCTGTCTTTCCAGACTGCGAATACACCGGCGCCGAGACAATGCGACGGTCATCAGAACCGTGAGAAATAGGTGGAACGTCCACAATACGCGCCTGTAACTTGGTGTTCGAGGATGTCGCAACACCAATTGCAGCAGAGTCGATTCGTGCTTCTTTCGGCCCGGTGGCCGTCTTCGGTCTCTTTTGGTTTTGACCTTCCTTAGCACGCACAATCTCTCGCTTCACGGATTCAGAACGTGGCGGCGAAGGAGGCAGTGGTCTTGAGTGCCATGGCCTGTGCTTGTTCGACTGTGAAGCTTGCGCTGCAGATTCAGGAGGCACGGTCAGCTCAGGACTACTTAGTCGAAGAGAAAAAGGCGAATCCCTACTCTCATCCCTCTCGGAAGAATCGACAACCAAAAGCGAGCTCATGAAAGCATCATCTAGGTCCTTGGCAATCCTGCAGCTGAAATCCGTAAGGTCCTCGTTCCATACCGGCGTAGTGTCCCTGGGTTGCGAAACACCATTGGCGCCGCTCATGAGCAGTTCCGTGTCGGGCTCGACTTCCTGAGCGGATGGCTTGCGTGCTTTAGAAAAGTCCACGCCGCGTTTATGCTTCGATGTAGGGCGAACGCCTTGTTTTCCATTCATGCTGCGCATGCTCCGTGTGCTGCGAATGGAGCTCATTGAACCGCGCGACGCTTTCAAGTAAGCCGCTGACCCACGGCGTTGTTGAACATAGACCTTTTTCTTCGTTGCCGCTGCACTCGCCTTTGCCTTCATGGCTTCTGCTTGGACCATAGAGCGAACCTCGGCCTCGACATTTGGATGGTTGCGGTGCACGACAATCTTCGCATGGCTTGCCCGCGCGTCGCTCGGCTCCATGACAATCGAAGACTTATACGGGTCGTAGGACTTGACGGTTCCAGCTTCCGTACCGGCCTCTGTTTCCGCAACGTTGGATATGACAGTAAACCGCGACACGCTCCGCTTGTGGCCCGCGGCATTTGACTGAGAGAACTTTCGAGTTGATACCTTCTTCGAGTAGACTTGGTTCACATGGTGATAGTCGCTGACGGAGTGGGTGAGTGTCGGGTTGTAATCTTCTTGCTGTCGTTCTCGGTAGCCATGCAGCAGCCAGTAGAACAGCTTTTGGTCGTTGGGCCTATGAAGCATGTCAGTAAAAGAATATCACATTGAGAAAGAGGATAAAGGGTATATCATACTCATTGCTAACAAGTTTGGAAGCCAGGTCATCCTCCCGCAATGTATGCCACATGGAGCGAAGCTGACGGAAGATCTGTGTGTCGATGCTTGCCAGATCCAGCGGTGTAACTTGCGTGCCCCGGCCGCCCAGGCCTTGGCCATCAGTGCCGCTGCTGCCAAGGTCGTCCAAGTAGCCATATTTCCATATAAGAGGATGCTGCCACATTTTGTTCATGGAAATACGGACCTCGGGCTCGATCTGGAGGATGCGATGAACAAGGTCTTTTGCATCCGGGCTGAAAGCGCCGGGCATGGTGTAAATGCCCTTCTTAGCTTTGGCCAGCATCAGGCCCATATCATCCTCATCAAATGGCAGTCTGCCGGCGAGCATAACAAAGAGAATCACGCCCATACTCCAAATGTCTGCCTTGTCTCCGCGGTAGGGACGGGCCTTGAGAAGCTCCGGAGCAGCGTAGTGAGGGCTGCCACATGATGTCTGTAGCTGATATCGTGGTCCTTGGTGCAAAGCAGCCATGCCAAAGTCGGCAATCTTGATTTGACCATCCGCCTTTAAGAGAATGTTCTCTGGCTTCAAATCGCGGTGGCAGATGTTATATGCGTGACAGTACTGGACGGCACTCATCATCTGCCGGAATACAAAGATAGAGACCTCTTCGGTCATAGCACCATTCTGACTAACATATGTGAAAAGATCGCCATTCTCGACGTATTCGAGAATTAAGTAGCTAAAAGTTGTTAGCTTGACGAATCCCGCTTTGTTGACAATAAACCACAACAAAGCTGTAAATGCGGTCCAATTCCACTTACATCTCATTGCGGTTTTCCCAGATGTCGTAGAGCTTCACAATATTAGGATGCTCAATCAGTTTGAGGATAGCCACCTCGCGTTCAATAGCAAGCGGCATACGACGAACGCCATTAATGTTCTCCGGCAGGTTGCTGTCGAATTGATCGAGCTGGGCAATGCTGCCAGACTGGGTCATGCGAGCAGTTTTCTTGGCGATGATCTTGACAGCAACAGGCTGGTGCGTTGTGCAATGGCGGGCAGCCCGCACGCGCGCGGATGAACCCTTGCCCAGCGTCTTGCCGAGCTGCCAGGGGCCGATATGGGACTTCTTATTTGGGAATCCGTCGCAAGAAGAGTACTGTGATGCGCGCTTGGAGTCAGCTGTATGTCGCGAGTCCCCAGATGTAGCTGAGTGCCGCTTGCTGGCCTCTTCAAGGTCCAGTGGTGGCGCATCGGTCATGTCGTGGTCAGCATCTTGCTGGTGACGGCGCTGCCGTTGCTGCTGCTCGTAGACTTGTTGATGAGCATGTTGGTAAGCAGCCTGCTGCCGGTACGCTTCTTCGTATTCCTTCTGGTATTCCTGGTAGTACTGGTCAAGCTTCCGCTGCTGTATATCGACTGATGGCGGGCCGGGGGCGACGGCAGACATTGATGCTGACAGCTTCATGGCCACCGTAGAGTCCGAGTTCCCAATGTATGCGGCGGCAGCATGCTTGCTGGTCGGGACAGGTTGCGGTGCGTTCGGAGTATTGGCTCGAGACGTGGCATCGCCAAAGGGCACACGGGTGCCCGTCCGGCTGGAGCTCGCGTGCGATGCCATGGCGGGCTCTGTGTCGACACAGTTTGGTGAAGAGTTATTGCATGCTTCGAGGGACAGGATTATTGGACTAGTAGATGAGAGCAAAAGATGATGCGAAATAAGAACGAGAATAAGGAGGAGAGAACAGAAAAATGCACGTGCAGAAAAAGACAACAACAAAAGTCAACAAGGCTGATGCAAGATGTAAATTGTCGGACAGAAAGAGCGAGGGCAGGGTGGCTGCAAAGACGAACAACGCCAAAGGCAACCGACGGGGTTATGTTGATTACCCCACGCGGCGTATGGTAGAAGACTGGGAGGTGTTGAAGAAAAGAAAACGGGAGGATAAAAGACGAAGAATCGAAGAAAAGTCAATCGCATAAGGAGGGCCCGATGGGAAAGCACGCGTTGGGAAGGGGGTTGTTGCCGCAACACGCGTTTACCGATACCTCTTTCCAATTCTGTGGCATACAACATCGGTTGCCCGGGTGCCAGATGGATCAGAGTTCCGGAATCCAGTTGACAAGGAAAGAGGCACCGGGGCCGCTCTTGCCACATCAAACACATGCACGAATATCGTATACACGCGGAAGGAGGGGCGGCGCTACGAGGCATTTGGTACTTTGCAAATATAGCAGGCGCCCTGCACAAGGAAGGTACAGTCGGTACATTGTGGCAGCTCACAAAACCAGCAGCCTCACTTTTAAAAAGGAGTCGTCAAGAATGAGGACAAATAATAAACGGAGCTCGCAAGGGTCTGCTTCGACGCTGCAGAGCTGCAGAGCGCAGGGAAACGGAATGCGGGCATCCAGGTTGAATTTCTGAGAGCGGGGCGGCCAAGTTTAGGCGAAAGCGACAGTCGTGGCGACAATACGTCGTACGACAACAAATAACAAAATGGACAAGGCTATATCAGGCGAGGATAAATGGGAAGAGTAGGCAGTATGGGGAGAGGGAGGTCAAGAGGGTGAGAGCTCATTTCAGACAAGTTGGATGTCTCCCTGCTCAGGGATAGCGGGACCATAGAGCAGTCAAAACAGGGCCTTTGGCATGCTGATTGGCATGCTGCATCACAGAAGCGACGGCAACGACTGGCATTTGGTTAAAATTGGATGGCACGACAGCAGCTTTTCCTTGCAAAAGTATTACAAGGCCAAAAGAGCACAGTTCTGGGGCAGAAAAGAAGGGAAAGAGCAAGAACAGCTTTGTCTGTTGCACCGAGGCGATCACTCGGCCCGCCAGGGGCAAACATTCACCAGACTAGCGACACGTCGTCCCGCTGCCGGCGGCGCAGATTCGAGGGCCACATGCATCTAGCATTGTCTTTACAAATTTGTCGTGCGTGCGCAAAGAGGACAGCCGTTCAAGCTGATGCCAGACCACGAAACGGATCGATGGAATGGACGAGACAGGAGAGGAGCGCGTTGGCCGGTGAGGATCACGTGGAGTGGCCAAACGTATAGTATGGCGTATTCAAAGCAGGTCGAGAGGTGCACGTGCGCTTAATGATAAAGTGGTGAGTCGGAAAGACCATCGACATGTCGAGACAATTGTCAAAATGTCATTCAGAATGGACTGAAGATGTTAATAAACCACTATGAACCAGTGCTAATAACGGGGAAGGTGCAGAGTTTAAGTGTTCGTGCTCCACAATTATTTATGTAATCATACATCTCCACATCACGGACGCGTTCAGGCGCGTGCCCCACCAAGAAGTCACTTCACAAAGCGTGTCAAGCAATCTTCATGATCGCCACTTTGCGCAACGTCAACGCAGCACCGAACCGCACCCCGGGCAGTCATAGCATGGCGGGGCCTAAAGCATCCAGCTCACGGCCGAGGCGTCCGCTCGACAACGGTGGTACTGACAACGACAACCACCCTTATCCTAACCCAAATGGCCGACCAGCAAAGCGAATGCGGCCATCTCTCGAGCCCGACGAGGCGAACGGCATCCACAGCAACGACGATGTTGCCAACGACAGTGACGAGGACGAAACCGCAAACGAGACATACTACTCCACAACCAGCGGTCGCCGGTCAAATGGCGTCGCCACAGCTCCCCGATCCAAGACCAAACCAACGTTTCAACCCGGCGCCATCGTGCGCGTGACACTCGACAACTTTGTCACATACGAGCACGCCGAGTTCGACCCGGGCCCGAGTCTGAACCTAGTTATCGGGCCCAACGGTACGGGAAAGAGCTCGCTCGTGTGTGCCATTTGCCTGGGCCTCGGTTTCCACTCCAATGTGCTGGGCCGCGCGACGACGTTTGGCGACTTTGTCAAGCACGGCCGCTCACATGCCGTTGTCGAGATTGAGCTGCAGGCTCGCGATGACGAGATAGAAAATCACGTTGTGCGCCTGCGCATCAACCGCGAGGATAACAGCCGCAAGTTCTGGCTCAACGGCCAGGAAGCGCCCCTGAAGCGCGTGCAGTCGCTGATGGCCGAGATGCGCATCCAGGTCGACAACCTGTGCCAGTTCTTGCCACAGGACCGCGTGGCCGAGTTTGCGGGGCTCAACTCTATTGACCTGCTTGCAAAGACGCTCGAGGCTGCGGCGCCCCTCGACATGAAGGCCATGCAAGCGTCGCTGCGCGACATCTACCACGCACAGCGCGACGCCGAAAAACAGATCCAGATTGACAGCGAACAACTGCGCATTCTCGAAGGCCGGCACCAGACACAACAGGCAGACGT
The DNA here is from genome assembly GCA_001630435.1 of Sporothrix globosa. Lineage (NCBI taxonomy): Eukaryota > Fungi > Ascomycota > Sordariomycetes > Ophiostomatales > Ophiostomataceae > Sporothrix > Sporothrix globosa. The sequence continues at coordinate 3,570,794 of LVYW01000002.1, forward strand.
GGAACGGTACCGGGAGCGTGAAGAGATTCAAAAAGCCATTGACGACCTCGAGGATTGCCAGCCACTGGTGCACTACTACGAGGCCAAGCGCAAGTACCGCGAGCTGAAAGAGGAGCGACGTAGAGCCAACCGCAATCTCGCAGCCCTGACGTCCCGTCTACATCCCACACTCGAAGCAATCAGATCCAAAGAGCAGTACCAGGAGCAGCTCAAGGCTGGGCTCAGTGTACGGACGGCGGTGCTGCAGAGTGCCGAGCAAGCTGTCGGGCAAGCCCTCGCCAACGTGGAGCGCTATGAGGACGAGATCCAGTCGGCCAACTCCCAGCATTTGGCGATGGGTGAATCCCGCGACAAGAAGAGAAAGGACATTGCAGCCACCCGGCAAAAGATCACGAGCCTAGAGGCCAGGATCAAGAACAAGCCGCCCGAGTTTGTCGCCTCTGAATGGAATATGAAGATTGTGCGTCGTCGTCCTGTTACAGTTGCTATTTTGCTATCTCTGCTCTTTCTGCACATGAACAACCATTGCTAACATTTTTGTCCCATCCAGCGAGACAAAGAGCATCAAAGACGAGAAATTGAGCAGGAACGTGGCGAAATCGCGAGCGAAATGACCCGTGTCAAGGGCGAGGCCCTTCGCTTGCAAACCGACAAGAGAAAGGTCGAAAACGACATGGCGGCGCTCGACTCGCAGCGTGGCCAGCAGATCAGTTTCCTGCGGCGGATTGCACCCGACGTAGCACGTGGATGGGCGTGGCTTGAAGAGAACAAGGGCCAGTTCAACAAGGAGATTTTCGGACCGCCCATGGCGACCTGTTCGATCAAGGACCAGAACTATTCCAATCTCATCCAGATGTTGTTTCAAAACGACGATTTCCTCTGCTTCACGACGCAGAGTATCGAAGACCACAAGAAACTCAGCAACCAGTTCTACGGGGCCATGGGCCTGTCCGTGACGATTCGGACGTGCACAACACCCTTCAGCTCGTTCCGGTCGCCTTTCCGCCCGGACCAGCTGGCGTCGATGGGCTTCGAGGGTACAGCCATCGACTTCATCGAGGGCCCAGAACCTGTGCTAGCCATGCTTTGCACCGAACGGCGATTACACCTGTCACCGGTCAGCACGCAACAGCCCCGGCCAGATCAATACGACACAGTGGTGGCCAACGAGAACATCATGACATGGGCTTCCAAAGACCAGGTGTATCGCGTGAACCGGCGTCGCGAGTACGGTGCCCATGCTGTCTCGACAGCAGTGCGTGACGTCCGTCCAGGCCGTTACTGGAAGACAGCGCAAACAGATGTTTCTGAGAAGACGGATCTTCAACAGAAATTGGACCAGTATAACAACGAGATACGGAACCTGCAGGAAGAGATGCGCGGTCTGAAAGAGAAGATGGCCGGACCACTGCGGATGAGCAATGAGATCGACGCAGAAATAGTGAGTCGAGCCCCGGTGTGCAATGCTGTCTATGTTGATTCTAATCTTAACACAATGGTCTAGGAACGCCTGCGCGCCGAAAAGAACCAGCTGCAGTCCGAATACAACAAGTGGCTGGCGCTGCCCGAGAAGGTGCTGGCCGAGAACAACACGCTGAACCAGCTGCGTGAAGAGCACGCAGACCTCAGCGTGCAACGCCAGCAGCTCGTAGCAAAGCTCGACGGCCTGGTGCAGCAAAAGGCCAAGGCGGTGCTGCGGCACGCCGAGCATGTGGCGCGGCTGCACGAAGCGTACCTAGCGTGTATGGACGTGCAGGTGCGCGAAATCGAGGCGGCGTCGGACGTGGCAGGCTTGCAGGCGCAGAACTCGCACCTGACTGCCCTGCGGGCCGAGAAGCAGCAGGCCCTTGCGGACATTGTGGCGAACCTGGCGGTGCAGCGTGATCTCGGCGAGGCGGCCATCCAGGAGGCACACAACATTGCGCACGAGGGCAGCGAGCGGTCGCTGGCGCTGCACGCGCTGGCGCAGACCAAGACGGCCGAATCGCTGCAGAACGAGGTGGCGGCGGAGCGGGCGAAGCTGGAGCTGACGCGCGCCGTGGACGAGGGCGTACTGGATGAGTACGAGCAGCGCGCGAGCAAGATTGAGCAGCTGCGGCGCTCGCTGGCGACGATCACGGCCGACTTTGAGGGCATGGCGGCACAGGTGGCCGACGTGCGCGGGCGGTGGGAGCCGCGGCTGGACGACCTGATTGGGCGAATCAACGACGCGTTCAGCTACAACTTTGAGCAAATCAACTGCGCGGGCGAGATCAGCGTGCACAAGGACGAGGATTTCGACAAGTGGGCGATTGACGTCCGGGTCAAGTTCCGCGAGAACGAAGAGCTGCAGAAGCTGGACCAGCACCGGCAGTCGGGCGGCGAGCGTGCGGTGAGCACGATTTTCTACCTGATGTCGCTACAGGCGATGGCGCAGGCGCCGTTCCGGGTGGTGGACGAGATCAACCAGGGCATGGACCCGCGCAACGAGCGGATGATGCACGAGCGGATGGTGGAGATTGCCTGCCACGAGCACACGAGCCAGTACTTTTTGATCACGCCCAAGCTGCTGCCGAACCTCAAGTACGACGAGAACATGACGGTGCTGTGCATTGCCAGCGGCCCGTATGTTCCCGATGGCGAGGCCAAGCTGGACTTCCGCAAGTGTATGGCGACGCAGCGGCGGTTGCTGGCAGAGGCAGCGGCGTGAAGTGAGGGTATAAGGGTGTGTAACAAAAAAGATATCCATGTATATACGGACGTGGTAACCAGCGAGGTGTTCTTATGGCGGCTTTCTTGTTTTTTACATGTTGTCTTTAATACTGTAAGTTTACTGCTTAAGGAAAATGATATGAGATGATGGTATCAAACAACCTTTGGGACAAACCCCATTTTCAAGATAATTGACAAATGAAATTAAATTAAATATAAATATAAATACAGAAAAAAATCTAAAAGAAAAATCAAAGGTTCATTGACACTTGTGTATGTTATCATTCTTTTGGCGATTAATCGATGTTTCAACAAGGCTGCAGCCTCGCCCCAAGCGAGTAGAGCAGCACTTGGCCCCTGCAGATTGTGTTCTTGGTGACGAACAGCACAGAAGAAAAAGGAACATCAGTTTCCTTGGCAAGCCGAGAATATTACGTGCCACATCTCCTCGTGTTCTATTACTACTCTTCCATATCTCGACACTTTATCATACCCCTTAATATTCGTTAATTTAGCCAGACTATAGTTCCTTGCCGCATATACCCACTAAACATGATGGATCGACAGAGAGGAACGCATAAAAAATAGATAAAAAACCGGCTGCCTTGGGCAGCCCTTTTGGCTGGATATGAGGAAAGTCGGCTGCAGAAACAAGCAGCATGAGTGCATGAGTGCATGAGTGCCAGCCGTCGATCCGCTCTAGAATTAGACGATATTCGGCAGGAAAAGGATAAATGCCTTTTGAGATGGTGGACTTATTCTTGAAATCGGGTTTACAAAAGAAGAAAGGCAGAAAAACAATCAGAAAAAAAAAGCTTTAAAACTCAAGATAGAAATATAAATTGCAAAGGCCAAGCTCCCCAATATGTCGCACAGGAAGCCGTCAAGATCCTTGGAACAGAGCAGCATCTACAGATTACACTTTCACTTTATGTGCCGCCTCTCTCTTGATCAACGATACAGGAGACGAGTAGAAGCCACGGGTTGGCAGCAGGACGAGGCAAGCTACTTCGGTGTCTAGTTTATTCTGCATGTGGTGTTGCGCTACTTTCCCTTATCCGCCACAGACTGGTTGGGATCTCGACCTTCAAACAAAACGGATACAACGGCTTAGTAGCAGAGACGGCTCTTTCAAAGCATAGTCTGTTGGTGCAGCTATTAGCCGAGAAGGGCAAACAAGAGCGAGGCTCATCTCAACCTGTCAGTCCTGCTTTTACCCTGACCCGTTATTGTCATTTTCAGCGAACAGAATTGTGCGCATTGACATCATCCTCGCAGCCAGGAGACGCTGGTGGCAGGCAATCACGATGTTCTGCCGCAGTTTCCAAGCGAGATCCAGACGTGCAATTACCTCGTCTGTCGTGCATGTTGTTGGACGCCATGGATGAAGAGTGTTGATGCTTATTTTGACAGGGTGTTACTTTGTTTAGGCTCCAGATTCGATGTAAGCACACCTGGCTAAGAGTAAGCCTAAAGGTAGCACCACTGCGACCAGTAGAGTTCTTGTAGGCCCTGTGGTCAACATTCAGTAATGGGGCGAGGCACGAGTACTGTTAAGTTCGCCAGACACCATCGACTGTATCGACGCCAACCTTTCTCCAACACCTTATCGATTTTTGACAATCTGTCGCCACGATACTCATATCAGCATGGCCTTCAGACAAACACCTCGACTGGCGACAAGAGCCGCACGCCGCGCTCTTCTCGACACGATATACTCAAGGTTCAAAGGTCTCAAAAAGGGTCCAAAGATTACGCGGAGCTAGCACAATCGGGCAGAGTATGGGAGGAGTACCACCAGCCAGGCGACTTTGCGAAGATGGGCTATTTGAAGTGCCAGGAGGTATGGAGGCATGGTTTTTCTCAAAGAGGCGGCTTCTTTTGTAGTCTGTACTAACTGACATACCGCCCAGAACGTAGTTGAGATCCTCGCCCAGATCGACCACGTCAGGAAATTTATGCGGCGTCCTGCGAGCAAACTGGGTACCCAGATGGTTGCGGAATATTCCCATCAGTCCGTGATGATCGAGAACAATACCCTCCCCCCTGGTGACAGTATTCTGATGTACGAGGAACTGGATAAACGCTTTTTTAGGCCGGTCAACCTGCCCACGCTGTCCATCCACGAATTGGCCAAGTCAACGCTGATTCCACGGCTGGAATCGCCGAAGTTGATCACACACAAGCCGAGACATGTCCGAGCTTATCGAGCTTCGAAATCATATCGTAGCCAATTAGTGGATCGCCGAGACCGCATTGAACCATCAGGGCGAGGACGGACTCAACGAGGACGAGGTGCGCGCTCTCTCGGCCTTGACGATGAGAGACCTCGATGAAAGTGGGCGTGGCCTGTACCCATGGACATTGGGGCCGCGCATCCGCCTCGGCCAGTACCGCCAGACGCCTATCGGCGTCAAGAGCAACCCGATGGCCATATTCCCCTACCAAACCGAAGTCCCCGCATGCATGCAGCGCTACTTTGCGTGGCGAAAGCGTATGCACAATGAGAAGGTCTTCCATCCTCTGATTCTCGCCTGCCACGCGATGGTTTATTTTCTACAAATCCATCCCTTCGTTGACGACAACGGTCGCGTGTCTAGATTGATGACGCAGGACTATCTGACGCGGCAGGGATATCTGCCTGCCTTCATGACGGACCTGGACCGCGACGAGTACTTGAAGATGATCCACCACGCGGCCGACGGCGATCCCTCGCTGCTTATCGACCGCGTCTTAACTTCGCAGATGGAGTTTTTGTATTCTTACATGCTCGAAGAACTGTCCAGCGGCTCGCCTGGACCAGTCAGTTAGAAGGTGGGCCATTGGCTTCGGTTTTTTGTTTTGTTTATTTTGTGTCCATGTCCAATTTTGATACCCCGGAGTCACACTCCATTGTTTTATTCCAGTATTGGAAGGATGCATTAGCAAACGGCGTTTGTTTGTGAATGGCAAAAGCGTACAGGCGGGACGCATACTTGTCGGCTGCTCAACGGCAGAGTCAAAATCAAAAGTTTTGATGTCCACATCATGTCCAGACTGATCTTTGTACATTCGTGAAAGCTGATATTTCATCAGCTTTATGGGGTCTTGTTTTCCGTTTGTTCCAGCTTTCAGCTAACAAACATTCGTACCTGAGAAACACCAATCTTTACCGGCACTCAACACCGGGTTTATAATTTCTGGTATCAATGTGACACTCGGTCCGGTTCAGTCATGTCCGAACCAGTGGGGGCCGACTGGCCGAGGCCGGAAGGATCGTTACGCGCCGAGACGGGGTTATTATGCGATCAAACGGGACTTTCGTCTTGTAGGTTGGAACATATTTTTTAAATCTACACCCTGTGCTGGGGAGTCCCCAGTATCCGCGGGCCGTGGCACGGCATAAGTCGATACATGGAAGCGGGATCAACGTATGGAGGACTGGTCATGACATGTTGTGTATGACAAAGCTGCCACTGATATGGATGCCTGGACACAAAATATCGACCGCTCTGATCTCTTCTGGACTTGTTTACTTTGTGACACGACTGGATATCATCCTCTTTTAACGACAAGAGTGCCGGAAATTATGTGCCATTTTGCCATCTCGTGCCGATTCTCCCGAAAGCATATCCTAGTTTATATAATGGATTGAAGCCTGCACATCAGTGGCGCACGAAAGTAGGACGATGACAAGAGTATTCGAAACAAAAACGCTAGTACATACGGTTGAGTGGCACAGCAGGAAAGTGGTGCCTTGTTTGTCTTTTGTGCAGCTGGGGATGCTCGCTTTGTCTCGTAACTTGGCTCGCTCATTCTCACATGGAGCTTGATAGACATTGCGAAACTAAGCAAAACATGGCGCCTGCCGCACAAAGACGGTACTGCCCGGCCCGCGTGGGACGAACAGACACGCCACAGTGTGCGCCCATCTACATCGTGTGTAGCCAGACTTTATTCGCCGAAATAGCGTGTCGTGCATTTTTTCGTGATACTGCACCGTACATGTTTTGCACCATACTTGCATGAGTACGTACGTACGTACGTACGCTACATGTGTGTGCGTGTGTGCACGGGTGTGATGTTAATCATTCACATCGGGATATTTCTGTGTCCTTTCCGCCACAGGGTTGCACTTCGTATCTCGTTATCGGACTGTCAAATTCCGACGTCTATCTCAGCGGTCCTTACGTTCTTTTCACCGTGTTTCTCTCACTTGATTATGGCGTATTTGATGGTCTATTTGATTTTGAAAAAAAGGTGGCCCTCCTCGGACTTTGTCACATCGAGATATCCAATACGCATCGCCTTTTTCAACGAACCGGACTTGGATGACGGCCATGGATCTCTGCCCGTCTCTCCGGGCTGTTCCATGTTAATTTCGTTGTATCTATGTCGTACAATCAACCATACCGTGTCCAGACGTTGTTACACCGGAGACTTTACACCGGACCCAGAAGAACCTGCCAGGCGGTTGCGATCCCGCACAGGCCACACAGACCCGTACTTTGTGCCTGGGACTATGTCGTGGTGACCAGCCATAATGCCATTAACAGACGGCACATATTGTCAAGTTTCTGCCAGCAGGCTCAAGCCTGGAAACTGTGCGTCTCGTCCCGCCGCGGGACAGCAATCGGCCAAGGATCGAAGTTAATTACAACCAAACAATAAAAACAAGACCTGGTAAATCGGTACGGTTGATGTTCTTAGGGGTGCATTTTCAAATGGTAACGACGTAATCGAGCAGGAGTGGTATCAAAGGTGACCTGCCAGTGTTTGTTGGTGACATTACGACTTCGCTGTACCTTTGTGAAGGAACCTGCCCTGGCCACTGAGCCACATTAGGATTTTGAGCATGGTAATTACTCCGTATGTCGTACGTGCGGGCGGATTGTAGATTACAACAAAGTACAGCCGACGTAAAAGAGATGGAGAGAGATGGCTGTTCCTTGTCGAGCACGACCTCAGTGACGCGTTCCATAGACACCGACGAACAGTCGAAGGACGCCGAGGAGACAATGTCCTTTGAATGAGAAAAGCCGCGAGCCAGAACACTCCCAACACAGAATTCAAGGCCAGACCTGCTGTTCGTTTTACGCCTCCCCTGCATCGTAGCATTGGAGGGAAATCAGTGGCCGCCCTCTCTGGAGACCGCAAAGTTTGCTGGGCCTGGCCAGACCAGGAAAGGGGCCTCTGGCAAGATCAGGATGGCGTGTAGTCTATCAACCTCACTATGATCACCTTTGTATTCGACAGGGGGGCCAATACACCGAATATGCGGGGCCGTTTCCTCCAATGTACGGAGTATTGCAGCGTGTGTTGTCACAGAACCAAAAAGAGATGGCATATCAAACTATGATACGACACACGATGCACATCAATCGAAGCGAGGACAAACTACGGTGTAATACTTTCTTGATGATTCCGCGTAACCGCCATTGTTTAATCCCCCCCACACTAATTGACTGCCGAGCAGTGGGGGTATCGACTGACCGCCACATCAAAAAAGAGGCACAAACTTTATTTTCTCGCCTGTCGCCTCTTGCCTCTCTGTCAACAGCGTTGGGCAGAAAAGGGTGTTCGGGTTGTTGGCTTGTCCGGGTGAACAAAAGTACACGGACGAGATGACATACTGTGGGGGAGCTGAGAAAAAACGGACGAGGCCCTTTCTCGGAATGAGAAACGAGATGAGAAAATATCAATACGACGTAAAGAGGATAAGGGAAAGAAAAGTGTACATCACTTTGACACTGCAGTCCTATCGAAGAAATTGCATGGCGCATGCTCTCCTGACGAAAATGTCGACGTCAGGCAAACGAGGCGAAAAATGGTAACATGAGATTATCAAAATATCAGCAAGGTGGGTAATTGTGTGCTGTCGTGTGCCGTGCTGGCTGCATAAGGCAATGGATGTTGTCCCCGAATGACGATCCCCCAATGGCAACGCATTCGGAGACGCTCTGAATAGTGTTGACGATATCAACAGCGACTTAAAAGGGCCGACACAAGACGTTGTTTGGTCGGAAAGTAAATCCTTGCCTCTTGAGCTCGGTTGGCTTTTTTGTGATTTTCGTCGCAATTTATTTCATCTCAATTGCTCTTCGTTTCAACCGACTCCTGAAGCCGTGATAAAGACTCGCAGATTTTGCAAATTCATCGCCAGTCCGTTGAAAATACGGAGACAAACTGCCAGACCAACCCTGGTGGTTGTCTATGTACTCTGTAAGTTAAAGACGGAGAAATTTCCGTTGGGACAGGGCCTGGACTTGGGACGGCTAACATCGTGCCGATCTGGCCCGCCCAGCCAGGGCAGGGAAGCGCCGTCGTGCATCTCCTTTCGTAGGGCTACGAAAATACGGGCTGTGACAAGACTGGAGCAGGACGATGTACGACGTGTGGCGGGTTACATCAAATTCAGTATTTGGGGTAGTTCCGTCGACATGTCGTACTTCCTACTGGCATTGTCTCCAACACGGGCCTCCGTGTGTTTGCAGTTTGTTTTCTTTTGGTGTCTCAGATGCATTCCTTGGGGATGGAGTGAGCATCAAATTTTGTTACACTGCATCGCTGTCTTTGCGGGCAACCTGAAGCTTCAGTAGCCAGGGCTATCGCGCCATTTAACTGAGACGTGCGTGTGTGTCGGATCATTTGCTCATATTGTTTAAATTCTGTTTTTACGTTTGCATCTCGGGCCTTGAAAGTGCGGTATTTTGTTGTTGACGGGTGGTACGTTTTATTCATTTTATTCATGTCGTAAACTTAAAAATGATGACAGCAGAAACATTTGTATATTTCTTTTAAAACAAGTAAATAAAATAAAAATAAAATAAAATAACAAGTCTCAACTTCCCTATCCATGCTCCCAATACCATCATCGTATTTGTTTACTCAGGCGACCGTGACACACAGTAACCCCTTCTATGCAACAGTAAGACCCTTGCAGGCGACAAAGAAAGCACGCAGCCGCTGCCCGAGAACCTGGACATCGGACGGGACTTGATCGGCAATGCTTTGTCTGCAAACCCGGCTCTAGCTCCCCCCGACCTTGCTATTTGTGACTGTACTCCGATTTCATTGAACAAAGACAAGGAGAAGAAAATCACAAATACTGCACAAGAAGAAGATTAAGAGGCTGGGTCCCCAAGCCAGACCGTAATACTCATAACTACTCGGCATTATTCCGTACCGAGTTTTTATACTGTCCACAAAACCATCTTTACGATGTACGATCGCAGCCCACACCCTCCTCCGTCGACACTACGGCGGGATTCAGGAGGGTACACTAGTTTGGTGCGTGGCGTTGGGGTGCACAGCGTGCAAGACACGAATACGGCATAATACATCGGGGACCAAAAAGGAGGCTGTGAGGCAAAAGTTGTCCGCCGAGTCCAAACATGTCTTTTTTATGAGCACGCCGTAATTACTTGCTGGTACACATGTCTCGGTTCTGAAGATAGAGTACGGAGTATTTCGGCTTATTGGATAAGTTTGGGATTGCTCGACCACTGCGAATGCAGTTGAAAGCTCCATATTTCTTAAAACGACAGAGTATGTCGTAATGTGTCGTGCATTTTTGAATTTATGCCTGCCGGTTCCCATGCTGTCGTCCCTTCCACACTTTGTCGAAGCGCGTTTGGCACTTTGGCACAGGGGCCATCGAGTGTCATTGAAGAGCGGCCCCCGTTCAAAGTCGCCGAAAGGGGGCTGTTAGATCGAAGTTAGTGTGCATAAAAGGGAAAAACAGAAAGCGAGAAAGGGGGAAAGGAACAGCACAGCTGGGATGTTCCAACTGCTCTCCGCGCTCTAACCCAGCAGTTCTTTTCCCACCCGCGCAGCCGCGACACCGTTTCTAGCGCTGGCAATGCACACAGGTTATTTTTGGACAAGGTTGCCGACTTTTTACGCCGTAGCTTGGTCTGTTGTTCTTTCACCCTTCAGTGCTTCAATACTACCATGTACGGAGTAATTACATACGGAGTACAAATCGAAACACGCTCTCCTGATCTGGCTGGTTCTAGCTCTTTTTTGGGAAGTTTTTTTTGGGCTGCCACCCCTGCCCTTTCCCGGCACTCCCGGGGCGTTTGGAGGCGAAAAAAGGAGATGGGAAACAAGGTCAGGTTCTGAGTGCAACCCCAGTATTGCACATGCTACGATTGGGACAGGAGAATGGGAAAGTCTTTGACGAAGCCGCAATTCAACTGGACGTAGGTTAGTTCAGCAAATCCAAGGCCGAGATGGAAGACATATTTTCACGGTGCCATACAATAACAGAATACGAATAAGCAAGTAAAACTCAAGCAATTATTCATACCCGGCTTGGCACTACCAGTCCAGACGTCAACTGGCGATAACAGGAATTCCAGAGTGAGAAGCTCAAAAGCTACCTCGCCGGTGGTATTGGGACCTGACCGATCTGACTTGGTCTGACTTGGCCTGCCAGGGCCTGGCCTCTCCTGGACCCAGCCTTGGCCTTGGACCTGTGGTCTTGGCGCAAGGCAACCTGTGTTTTCTTATGGGTCCTTTTTTGTCTATTTTAGATGATTTTTTTCGTCCTTGCCTCCGCATATCCACAGTTCGCGGTGCTTCCTTTGCCTGGCTAGCACAGCTCAACAAGGATCTTGCTTGCTTGCCTCGCGAACGAAGGGCGAGACTCTCTCCCACACAAGACCGCCGCGTTCTAGTCGAGCATGTGCGTCACAGCCTGGAACAAGGTTTCTTTTCGCATATGGCAATCAATTTCAAAGGGGCTTACGGTTTTTACTCCGTTCATTAGAACTGCAAGCAACGCAAGGTTTCTGGACGCAATAATACAGGAGTATGTTGTATATGTTTGTATTATTACAGCGAATTTATTAATCGGCAAAAGTGCTGACAAAGCCTCCTTGTTTTCCACAAATTTCCGGATGACTTCGATCGAGGCATTCCCAACAAAGTCTAAGCCCCTTGGATAGGGATTACTGCAGGTACGGGGAGTAATTGAGGAATCGCGATCGCGATCGCGCATAGGTGCTCCCACTAGAAAAGTGTTTATCAAAATCATGCGTACTAAACACGCGAACCGCCATGAGATCCCTGAAATACGATTTTGAGGGAGGAGGGAAAAGGTAGCAGGAGGAAACAGTTCCCAGAACACACAAACTCTCCGAGGAGCCCTCGAGACGACCAATTTGAATTTGGAGGTGAGTACAACATATATTACAGATATACGCCAACGATCGCCGTAAATAATGGAAACAGAGCAGCATTGAAGAATGTTCTCTGGGACTGCATGGAATCCAGACACGCGGAGCCAATTCCCAATAACGTGAATGGGGAACCACACTTTGGGTTTCTTGTATCGTAGCTCTCAGCGCAGCAACGTCCAACGGTAACGCGCAGCCCCAAATGCATTCATTCTTGACTTGTTGCTTGTGTGGTTGGTCCCATAAAAGGAGCTGCCCAATACTCGGCCGGATACAACAATAAAGTTGATGACCAACGGAAGCGTTGCTTATATTCTCAAAATGGTCAAGCAAGCGGGCGGGGTGTCTTGGGCGCACAGAGCAGAATACCAATTGTTTTGATAGACAACCAACCGGCTGCTGACGCGTAAAGGCCGTCAACAGTGGATCATGAACAACGCGGACATGCGTGGGATCGTGAGATAGAAGAAGAAAGTGGAAAAGACAACGCCCGACAACCCGAGACCCGGCCGCATGGAACTAGAGGATACAAATTTGTTATGAAGACGACAAAAATAGAGCATCATGTTCCGTTCAGGTGCACGGATAGGGCTGGAATGGCATGGCTTGCTCGGCTCTTCCCTTTTCGTCCACCCACATGTCGTCCCAACATGTTCAGTGACTTTTCGATGCTAAACATAAAGACTACATTTCGTATTTTGACCAGGTAATACGGGATACTCCGTACACCGTCGTTGGAGCGGGCGTGGCATAACCGGATGCATGGGAATGGCACACCCTCAGAATACAAGGCAAAATGGAGAAAGAAAACAAGAGGGGAACTTAAAACCCAACTCACAAAAGAGGCCTGTCATGGCCACCATGGCCACCATGGCCATTATGGCCGCCATGGCTCGGGATTCTGGGAAACCCCGTCATCTCTCCACTCCCCTACCCGCTTTTGCAAATTTGCAGTCGTTGTTGACAGCGCGCATGGTGCGGCGGTGCCCGAGGTGGATGTGGATGCATCTCGTATTGGTCTGCCCTGGTGCATGCAAGCTCGTCCCCATTTCGATATTCATACGATCGCCTAAAAGCATAGCATGATATGTATTCTTATAAACGGCTAACAGTCAACCAACGATATGTCTGCCACCATGCCACTCAAGACGGTTCTGACGGATCTTTTAATTCTTATTCTTATTAATTTTTTTATTATTTTTATTCTCGCCATTTCCTCGACACGGGAAAGAAAGCATAATGGGATAACTAAATTTTTTCCTCAGGGTTGGCCAGTCAAATTGGCAATCCTGCACAAAGAAACAGAAACCTGGGAAAGTTGGTCACCGCGGACGGGACGCGTATTAGTGCTGCGTTACTCGTGTCTCGCTTGCGCCCCGTTTCTTGCATGGCATTGCTGACTTGTCCTGTCTCTACTTTCGATATGTCATCCAGGTCTTTGACGAGGTCGAACTGCTTCGTAGTGCTTCCATTTGCAGGGCATATCCACTTGTACGAAGGTACACGTAATATGGTCTGCAGAGTAATACCCTGCATTTCGCAAAGCAAGTATGCTGTATATCCTACAAATTTTCACCACAATTGCTCTTTTCCCTTGACCCAGATTTGTATATCGTTCAGTGCAATACCGCATAGATGCATAATGCGCTAAGTAACCCTCCCTTCCATGAAAAAGTTAATACGAAGGGTCGCAATCTCAAAATGTACGGGTAAGCTGGTCTGCGGGTTGGATACGACATTACTGCCTTCCGGGCAGCAATGAAAAGGGATGGATTACGGAGCAGTATGTGTATTGTGTTGGACAGCTTCGCGTCTGCCTCGGAAAGATTTTTTGTTAATTTTTGTTAATTTTTTTTCTGCCTCTGCAATTGCTGTTGGAGGCTGTCGATGGAAAAATCGACAAGCAACGGCGACAGAGAGCTATTTAGGCATTTTCCGTTGCGGCGCTGTTGCTGTCTGCCGCAGCGGCTCTACAAGGAACTACTCACTACAGCTTCGTAACCTTCGCGATGCAAGGACAAGGACATGCAACCCATCATCGCTCCTTCCCTGCCCCACTCCTGCCTTTGCCGTCTTTGCTGCGGTCGCTGTGGGATACTGCCCCTTTCCGGAGAGAAAGAGCAAACCAAGACAAGAGTAATTGCTAGATGCTCCAAGGCATGGGAGACCGTCCCGATAAGGAAATATACGAGGGAAATAAAATTGAGACGGAGCAAGAGCGAGAGAGGCTCAGAGGGAAGCTGCGAGTGAAGGAAGCAACTAAATCAAGAAAAAACAAGGCGACCTGTTGGAGACCACACAGCCTTTAACCTCATATCTAGGTCTTCAATGTTCTTTTCCCTGGCCAGACCCTTCGGCTGTCCCATTGTCCCATTGTCCCATTCCTTATTCTTTAAGCTGTTCCTGGTTCTTTTTTGGCTTCTCATTGTCTTGTGGCAGAGAGAAGAGCGAGCCTCCCTCTTGCCCCCCTTTTCTTTCGTATCGTTCTTTCCCTGTCTACGACGTAACTGAGCTCCTCGATTCCCCACAGGCCACCGGTCTCCGCTGCCCCAAGCTTGATGGGGCCTGTCTTTTGTTTCTCCCGCCTGCCTTCCCTCAATATCTTCTCGCTCCTTATCTCTTTCGCGTTTCTTGTTTCTTCTTCTTCTCTCTTCTCTTTTGGTGTCCCTCTCTCCATCCGCTCGTTTCCCCCTTCGCTTCTTGTTATCGTCCATCCGAGATAGAGAGCGCAAATTTGTTTGGGCCGTTATTTTTTTTTTTGGTTGTGTTGCCCTTTTTTCCCCCTTCGTCCTTCGCTTGGCCTTGTGGTTCCCCTTTTCGTTTCCTTTTTGTTTTCGTCCTCTGCTCGTCATTTATATTCGGGTTTTTTGTTTATTCCTAATTGCGCATCTTCGACGTGTTTTTGTGGTGGATCTTTTATCGCATCCGGCCTTTTCGATAGGACCGTACCACCGTTCGGCCGACCACGTCGTCATCGCTTGCACACGCACCACGCCCAGAAGAGAAAAACAGGCACGCACGCAATCACACAGACACAACCCAGACCAGGCAAACAATTTGATAACGCCTTTGTCTTACAAACTACGCCAGAGCAAATCGTCCAACGTCACCCGCCAGCGTCCCAGCTTCCAAGCTTCCCCGGCCCCAAAGCCAATAAACTCACCCACGCCTTGGACGATCTCTACGGTCGACCAGCACATCAACCTCCCCGACGCCAGTTCCATTCCATCAAACGGCTGCAATCTCACAGTCCTTTCAGAGTTAGTGTGTCCTTCAACGACCCTGGCAGATCCCTGCCGACCATCCACATTCGTTCGTTCCCCACTGGAGACACGACTCACGGACGCCATCGTCTTTTGTCCACGAAAAACTTACTTCAGCTCTTTCAACTCTCATTGCCCTTTTTGGTATTTGGGCATTTCGACATTCGACCACACTTCCCGAACCGGACGATCGCACCGGCCCTATTATCGTCACCGCCCAGTCGACATCAGCCTCGCTACTTCGATTTCGCTACTTCGATTATCACATCTCCTCCCCCCTGCTTCCTCACCGCCACGATATCCCGTCAGTTTCGTTGCGTCTCCCTCGAGCGACGCGTCTTTGCTCGACCGCGTCTCGCCACTACCGTTGGCCGTTTGCGTTCATCGAAATCACTGTACGTCCTTCCAAGGTAAAGCATTGCACAATAGATTATCAAGAAAGCAGCGAGGCCAGGCAGAAACAAAGCGAAGAAGCACCGCAGAACGACAAAGGGCCATAAGGTTCGTGTCTGTATCGCCAACGAAGCAAGAAGCGAGGAGCGAAATTGTTGAAATACAGATTACCAGCTGCTCACTGCTGCCTCTGCGCTGTTGTGCGCCATCAGGTCCTTCTTTTTGAAATTGCTTCTTTCTGCACTGCGCCCTGCATATCTACACTTTTTTCGTTTCTTTTTTCGTGCCCTTGTCATCCTTGCAATTTACACGTTCTATTCTGCATACATCGTCCGCTTGTGCGTTTTCGCCAGTCTCACTTAGGCTGCAAAAGGCTTCAGGCGCAAACCAATGGGCCCGGCTACCCCGGGGTCCGACCTAGCTTGGCGTGCATTTGTTTTTTACTCGTTGGCACACGTTCGATGACCCCATCATATCCAATTGCACCGCCCTTCATCAATCACCTATTGCCCTATCCTCTCGCTGTCTGGCGGACCTACAACTTTCACGACGTACACTCTTCAGCACACGCCCTCTCCTTCACCGAACAAACGGGGCCGCTTGGTCGCAAGTGATTATTCCTCCCTTTACGTCCACAGCGCGAGCATGGACAAGAAGAGAAAGGCAGAACAATACCATTGAGTCCGTTTGATTGCAGCACCGTGTCCACTCGAAAGCACCCCTTCTTTCACTTCTCTCCTTCCCCATTCTGCATCTGCTTTCGCTTCTCGCTACCTTATCCCATCTCCCGCCTCCCACTTTGCGCATTTTGCACTCTTTTTGATCGACACCCTAGAAGAGATCAATCAATAGCTACACAATCAAATCGACAGTACGGAGCGACACCAGGCTCAAGAAGCCACAGACAGGCACTGCTTGCTGTACCAGGCCAAGTCCAACCACGTTGAAAAACAAGCATAGGGAAATCGCCGCCAGCGCCGAGCATTTCCTCACCCCGCTTACCACACCCCTGCCAGTCGCGCTCTTGTTGATTCTTCCACAGGCGAGTTCGATCCTTCATCCCAGTTAGCTCGGCCGGGCTGGTTCTGCTGGCAGGGCCTTAGCGGGTGGCG
This sequence comes from Sporothrix globosa, assembly GCA_001630435.1. Lineage (NCBI taxonomy): Eukaryota > Fungi > Ascomycota > Sordariomycetes > Ophiostomatales > Ophiostomataceae > Sporothrix > Sporothrix globosa. The sequence continues at coordinate 3,587,414 of LVYW01000002.1, forward strand.
CCCACTCCCTCCCCTTCCTACTTTCCACCATCAATTCTCGAACACCGGGTCCGTTGCAGACCGGGCGCTATCATGTTCTTCCTTTCCGTTCCTTTCTTGTTGCATCTTGGTGCTGCGGCACCCGGCCATTCTTTCTGATCCTTCTGATCTTGAGCTACTTTCTTGATGCCTTTAAACTTTTTTTATGACATCGATCCCGCTGTCTCTGTGTCCACTGCAATACTGACACAGTCGTTGACAGAACACACCGAACGCACCCGACTGATACGGCCTAGGGGGGGAAAGGCGCGACACATTCAGCGAAGCCTATTGTCCAGAGCATTGGCCGCCTGAGGTCGATCTCGTTCGTGGCTGATCCGCTGTCACCACCAGCGTCCACTATCGCAGCCTGGTCTGGGCCCCAAAAGTTGGTCAAACTCTTGTTCGCACACCCCACCGCCCAAACCTGGGCTTGGCCGTGCCTCGCAACTTGCGCCTCCGCCCACTTGGATTTTGGTGTGGCCCTCTCTTGCCCACTTTCACACGCCTCTCAACTGGCCCCCGATACACACTCCTCTGCGCGCCTGCATTACATTTGACGCCGTGTCTACTTTCGAATCTGCGCTTGCCTGCAAGTCCTTTAGTAGATGATCTTTTGGGGCTTTTCATTACCTCCGCAGGCCGCCCAGAGCACCACCCGGTGGCTGTCTGTCACCACCCCTGTCCTAAGCGAAGCTGAAGCTGAGAGTCACCCACTCGCTGGCAACGACTCGACATTCGACTCCTTCGTCTCGCTCCACGACACTCTCAGTCAACCAGTGCTGCGCGATTCGTAATTGTGCAACGGTTGCCATTCTCGTCGCTCTTACTTGCAGGCTTCTTGGTTGCCCAACATGGCGCCCACAAATCCCCGACTCAAGGTCCTTTCAGGTTGGTTTCATCATTTTACATCTCTTTTGTCTCTTGGCGAACTGCTTCTCCTTTGTGCTTGTTTCCTCTATTTTTGCCTTTTTAGAGTTTCGATTTCCCACGTTTAGGCCTCGTTCGTTGCAAGATTTCCATGTCTTGCCATCCCCTCAATTATTCCCGCTATATTCTCCCCCTGGCTAGAGCTGGCCTGGCCTGGCCTTTTCGCACCACCCCCTACCACAGCCGCACCCGTGCCTGGCCTCTTTATCCTGAATTGATCTTATTGTTGTCCCACCGCTGCATTCCTGCAGCATTCTTCGGACGAAGCGGCCAGGCCCTATCATTTCCCCCCACTAATCTCCATTGCACAACGACTCTCATCATCCGCTGCCCCTGCTATCGCTCTACGCACGACGTTCCCGCCCCGTGGAGAAATTTAGGTTACTTTATTATTCTTGCCTAGTCCTCCCTTCTCTCCACCCCTTCATCACTATGCGTCGCTTTTGCCTCTGCCTTGGTTTTTTGTCGCTTTCTTTTTTTGTCCCCTTCTCGTCGCATTCTCCTCGCAAAATCTTCCAATCGACGACGCTCGTGTCCTTGATTTCCCCTTCTTCCCCTCCCAGTCCTTCGTTTTGCAGGCTATTTTTTTGGCGCTCAGTCGTTTTTCCTTTGCTCTGCAATTTGCGCTCTTTCAACTTCACGGCCTTCGATATTCGTTACGCTATACCCCATAACCTTCTCCTCTATACTGTTTCCCTTCCGTTCTCCAAACCAAGGCCGTGCCTTGTCTTCTATTCTTCTTATCTTCTGTTCCTCATTCCTGCTCTACCGCTACCCAACCTCAATCTCGTCGATCGAACTGGCCGCTCCCCTACATGTCGTCGTCATACGCCAGCCTTCTCGTTTTTTGAATCTTCGGATTAGTTGCCGACCATGGAGGACGACTTTGAACTAATGAATGTGGTCACAGTGGGAGGTAATGCCGTGTCCGCTTTCCTTTCCTGGCGCCTTCAGGCCACGAACGCCTGCGATGTGACTCTCGTGTGGAAATCCGGCTTCGAACACGTTGCGCAATACGGCATCTCTTTCAAGTCAGTCTACTTTATACCGCAACCCTGACGAGTCGAGTCAAAAATGGTGCCGAGGCCAACATGTTGCGCAAAGCACACCGAGGCTCTCGAATTCTCGGGCATCATCCTAACGCCCTCTACTTTCTGTCCAGCTCACTAATATGCGCAAATGCTCATAGATCATCCACATTTGGCAACGAGCGGTTTAAGCCGCGCCATGTTGTCAAGTCCCCAGAAGAAGCCGCGTCACGTAGAGAAGGCGCATTCGACTATGTCATCCTCTGCATCAAGGCCCTCCCCGATGTCTACGACCTGGCCACTATCATTGACGCCGTCGTCACACCCCAGCACACCTGCATTCTCGTCAACACCACGCACAGCCTTGGTGTCGAAGCCGCCATCGAAGAACGCTTCCCAACAAATGTCGTCCTATCACTCGTCTCAAAGGCCGAGGTCGTCCAGCTCGGTGCCAGTGACTTTGAGCATAAGGGCTCGACCGAGATCTGGGTCGGCCCCACCAACAGCCTGAACGAGCGGATTCCTCGGACCATTCGTGAAGATATGGCGCAAGCCCTGGCCATGACTCTGAGCTCCGGCCAGGTCGAATGCAATGTGTCACCGAATATCCGCCAGCAGCAATACGAAAGGTTGATTGGGTACGTTGTAACATCACCTGTCAGGTCCTGCTACCGCACTGACCGCTATAAGCAATGCTAACGTGTATTGTACCCTAGCCCCATCGCGTTCCATCCTACCAGCGTCATTTTCGAGACAGCGAACCATGCACAGCTCATTGAGAAGGTCGGCGTGCGACAGATGATCATGGGCATTCTCGACGAATTGGTGGCCCTTGCCGAGTCGCAAGGCTGCAAGTTCCCCGCCGATTTCAAGGAACAGACGATCACCGAGATGACGAAGCCGCAAACCTCAGAAAGCGTCATGTGGCAGGATTTCATGGCGAGACGACCCATGGAGGTGGAGACCTACCTTGGCTCCCCTATTCGGCTTGCCCAGGAGGCCGGTATTGCCGTTCCGCGGATCGAGTCGCTGTATGCCATTATTCACAACCTGAATGTTGTCAACCAATCACGACCTAAGAGCGACCCTACACGCCCTCCCGGCTCGCCCACGGCTGCTGGTAACATGCCGCCGCGAATGTCTGTCCAGAGTAACACCGGCCGGTCAATGGCGAACGGTATACCCAATGGTATGCCCAACAGTATGAACGGCATGGGTGGCCGGCCACCGCGCGGCCGTAACCCGTCGACAGGTGGGCCCCCGGGCCGCCGCCCACCAATCTCGATGAACGGTGGTGGTCCCAACGGCTACGGGCGCCCTGGCCCACCGAACGGTTACCCCGGATCGCGGCAACAGTCTAGACGGGGCTCTATGGAAGGTGCAGACTTGGAAGAGTTCAGCCACCTGGTCCTCTACAACGATATCCCCGAGGGAGGTCAAGCGCCTTTCCCCCAGGACGCAGATCTTGCCATCCGCGAGCGCGAGCTCCAGCTCCGGCAGCGTGAGCTGGCTCTTCGGGAGCAGGAGATGAGGATGCGCCGTGGTGGTCCCCCACCGCCACAGCAGAGACGAGCGCCTCCTTCGCGGAACGGCGGCGGTATTGGCGTGTACGATGATGACGACGAGGATGATGATTACTTCGACCCTGGTACGAGCGGCCCGTCGATGCCCGCTATTGACGCCGATAACTTCGACATGATGAGCGTCACCTCCCGGAAGAACCGCAAAGCGCCCGGTAGCACCAACAGCGCCCAGTTCCGCAAGAACAGCGATCTTGGCTCCATTCCGAGCTCTAGGAGCAGCCGTTTCCGTCCCAACTTCGTTCGGAACCGTTCAAGCCAGATTATTGATCAAGTGCCCACTGCTCACTCCAACATCTTTGACGATCCTTTGATGTCATGCTCGTCCAACCGATACGCCAACGTCGACCGCGGTCAGATGCAAGCTGGCTCCCGGACAAATTCGCTAACCGCATCGCGCCTTGACGAGCTCCAGTATAGCAACGGTTCGGGCCCGAACGGCCCACCCATGGGCCCCATGGGCCACATGGGTCCGATGGGCTCGATCAGCGGCGCCAGCGCCATGGGACCGAATATGGGTGGTCCCTATCCGCGCCGGGCCAGCCAGTCACCCGCCAACCAGTATAGCCCATCTATTCGCGGTGGCATGAACGGTGGATTGAATGGCCGCCCGTCGCCCCCGAACGGTTTTGGCGGCCCGCCGATGAACGGTCGTCCTTCGCCCTCTGACGGCATGCGCCAGCCTGTCCCGCGGTATCCGCCCGGTCACGGCAACGCCGTCGCACCGCAACAAGTCGAGCAACACGCCGGGGTGAGCCCTCTTCAGCCGCCTTCTGGAAAAAATGTACGAAGTCTGACGGGAAGTGCGAGTGCTAGCGCGGGGAGTGGTGAGAGCCACCTTGACTCGGAGCCCTCCGCCAACAGCAGCCAGAGCAGTCTAGGACCGCGCCAGCCGATTGGTGTGCGGTAAAGATGTAGACCCCGTGGGTCTCAAACGACGGCGAGATTGCCGACGACCGACAGAAGCTAAACTGAACCATACCACCTACCTACCTACCTACCGTCACACTGATCAAATGGGCATCATCGCTGAGACACGACACTGAAAGAAAATCCAGTGAGCCCCTATCCACGCCCCGACACCGACGCCAGGGCTACCTCTAATGGCGGCTTAAGGCCTCCGAAATGCACTGTCTGGGCTCTTGCTTAATGTTTTCTTATTATCGACTTTTCACATGTTTTTCTTTTTTGGTCTCTTTGTCCTATAAACTCTTCTTCTATACACAGCAACACTACACGGGCAACACATATATTCATTGGCTGAATGGCCTTTTTCCAGACCTCAGGTTGGGAAAGAGCCCTTGCCAGTACATAGGGTATTATTATTGTGGATGACAAAGCAAGTATCATTTATTGTTCTCTTTTTCTGTATCATTTCCTTTGTCTTGTATCTGGACTTCGTTCTTTTGACTGCTTCTGGTAATAATTGCATTAAAGAGAGGATCACGGGCTTTGCTTTTTATGCGTTACTACGCCCCTTTTTGTCTATTCGAGAGTTTGTCTCCTTTCTTGTCATAATGTCTTCTTCTCTCTCCTAACACTTTCTTTTGTCTCATCATCAAAAACACTTTGTACTTCTTTCCTTCATAATTTTGGGCTTCATCTGCCCTCTCTCCACATTGCGCGCGATACATATAATGATACACAGCAAATGGAACATATTGCAGAGTAGACACATCCTTTTCTAACTGAAAATTACAAAGTTGTCCAACCATTCTTTCTATTGTCTCTGGATTAAATAAGCCCGAAATTGAGGCTTCATGTTGTTTTTCATTTGTTTTATCAATATACAGCTTCTCCGGCTGGAGTACGACTTACTCCGTATAATATTATTAAAAATAGATCATCCGCAAGATATCATAAACGAGAAGTCGTTGTCGGCTGTCTTCATTATTAAATATCCTTAAAAGGTTATGTTGGGTTCATATTGTGACCTTCGCTGTCAGATCGAGCTTGCATGTCTTTTGTCTATCCGCACAACTCGAATTTTGTTTGATCTTGGGTAACTATCCGAGTCTATTATCTCAACGCAAAGTTTATGACGAGGAGAGGGTGTGGGTTTGACATTAGAGTGTGTGCAGATTAGCAGGTAGGCTTCCAGGCTACTGCATCCACTAACTACTGCCAATGCCCCCCTGCCCCACAGCCACCCAAAGCAGAACCCCGCTCAAAGCCAATAAACGGACGCGACAGACGCGTAAACAGACGAAACGCCAACAACATCTTCACAGCAACTCGCGGATTCGAACAGCTTTGCAAACAACCGACACGGTCGCAACCCAAAATAACGACATAACTCGCACGGAAACTCCGCGAACCCACAAAACATGAACAACCAGCCCACCTCAACCTTCAACACCACACGGACGACGACGACGGCTTCCGGCCCCGCCGTCAAGGCGCGGCAACTGGTGCGCCCATATACCTCCTGGCTCTCGCGCTCTCTCTCATCCTACTGACTCTCCTACCAGGCGCACCTCCAGTCCCAGCTCAGCATGCTCTCCGCACATCTCGCCGATACCGACAGCCTTGTGCGCGTCACGGCAGCACAGGCGGGCTACCTGCGCGAGCTCGGTAGCTGGCACGCTGGCCTGTAAGTTAACATGCCCGCTTTGTCTGTTCACGTACTTGTTTTTGCTTGGCTGACTTGCCAGGTTCATGGCCGCGAGCAAGGTTTTGGGCGAAGACGGTGGTAGGGAGGCTTCGCACGAGGATGACCAGAGGCAATGAATGACGCAGGTCATTGGGCGAGGAGAAACGGATAGTTTGATACCCGCAGCATCGATATGAGGCTGCCTTTACCCAACGATAAACGAAGAATGCGATAGTAGATTTCGATTTTTGGATATATTTACGAATCTGTGTTCAAGTGTATATGTACACTACATGGTGACTTTGTCGTTATGAAAGGGTTGTGACAAGGCATGCAGGATTTGTACATGATTCTTTCTTGTATTACTCGAGTTTTGATTTCAAGCCTGGCTTTCTCGTTGTTCCCACGTCAAGTGCACTCGGCATGCTTCGTGGTCCAAGGTGTGCTGTGCCCTTGGCTTCTGTAGCCGCTAATGGCAACCGGAAGGCGATCGGGCTATTGATCGTGCCGGGAGGAGAGGCGTACCTCGTGGTGGGAGATGCAGGCGAACCTGTTTCAGTTGGCGTATATATGAAGGAGAAGCTCATCTGTAGGTCGATGTGCCTTTCATCCCGGGGCCTGCTTCGAGTTCTGTCCTTTTGACGCCGTTGTTGCTTTTGTGCCCTGCTGTTGTTCCTTGCCGCGCGACACAACCGCCATTTTCTTGTCCTGCGTCCCCCCTTTCTGTTGGACTTCGTGCACATCCTGCGTTGCTGGTTGGCCGTTTGCGTCATCCGTCACTTTAGTCTTGTCAGGCTCGTCGGCGCGAAACGGCCGTCGTAGCTGCCGCGGTGCTGTCACAGGATACCGCCGTGCGCGCCCGCATGTTGTGCAAGTCACTCTCAGGACGTCCGCCCATGGCTTGCGCCCTCCGCGGCTGTGGTTCTCCACAACGGACACGCACGTCGTGCCCTCCACCAGCAGCGTATCGCAGTACTTGCAGACACTGTGCTTCATGGCCGGACATAGGCGCATGTTGGTCTTGCGCGACACAGATCGCATCTGCGTCAAGAGGCAGCGAGACATGCCCTGTACTTGAGGCGGTGCTGCCTCTTGACCATCATCCCCTCTGTCGTCAATTCTGGATTTTGCCTGGTCCTCCGTCGAAGCTGATGCAGACTCTGTTCCGGCAAGCAGTGTGGCAGCCTGGAACAAAAATGACACCCTGGAGTAGGCTGGCCGGTTTGTGACGGCACTTCCAGCAGCACCTTTTGCTTTGGCCATCTTTGCGCCTGTTAGGATATGGTGATATGTGTTGGCAAAGTATATGTAGCTTCGTTAAAGAGCTCCTCCCAAAACAGCACAATACTCCATACAAAAACCAGTCATTCGTGAGATCACGTGATATTGTCACATGACCGTGTGGCAAAACCAACTCGGTCTGGTCTGAAGGGGGCGCAAAAACTCACCGGAAGTGGATAATATATTTATCCGGCCTAAGCCTCCTTGTTGTCCGCCAGTCGCCCCCTTACCTTTACGCCGCGTCGTAGCCTCTTCTCCATCCTTCTCTTGACTTCTTGTTTTCCTGGCTCTCGCGCTTTCAGTCTTCGCTCAGTTTCTTTCTCCCTCAACATATCACGACTCATTTATTGCCGCCCAACACCTTTTCCTGTATTTCCATTGTCTATTTGCTTTCTACACCGGTTCCATATTTCTACGGACGTTTTTTCGACTCAATTCACCCCTCTCCAGTATCTTCGTTTTGCGACAGCTCTCGCATATTTCGTGTTTTGAGCTTTGTTCACCTGCCAAACAGCATTTCGACCTTACTTTTCGACTCCAAGTCTTGCTTCCCACGACACAGTAAACGGTTGTTTTCAGTTCCGTTTGCTCTTTTTTCGTCCACGAACACCTTGCAACTCGTATTTTCCCGTTTCACACGCAAACAACAGCCAAGATGTCTGCCGAAGAGGACTTCATCGACTACTCGGACGACGAGCTCAACAACACCACCGCCCCCAAGAAGGCCGCCGCCGCCGCCGACGCGCCGGAGGCCGCTGCTGATTCCGGTAACAACGCCACGGCCAAGAATGGCAGCTATGTCGGCATCTACTCGACCACGTTCCGTGACTTTTTGCTCAAGCCAGAGCTGATCCGCGCCACCGCCGACTGCGGTTTCGAACATCCTTCGGATGGTTAGTCCTTGCTCCTCAAGAACGAGAGGCACAATTAATATCCCAGCATTTTATTTTTCTTTCTTCCTTCGCTCCACACATTTCTTTTTGGTCCCCCTCATCACCCACTTCCGTTCCTTTGCGGCTGTGTCCCCTTCGAGAAAAAGAGATTCGGAGCGCTCTGTCCATCGTCGCAAAGCAAAAGCAAGATACGCACACGATCAAGAGGGAGGATAGAGGGAGACTCCAAGGCACACGGATGCCTATGGCACACACGAGAACGGGGCGCAATTCCCAAGTATCTAAGGGGGATCCGAGGAGAACGCGGTAATAGCTTCTCTTTCGGCGACCCGAACAGCGGTGAAGCCAATGACGGCGGCCATTTGTCCAATTTGTAATCGGAACGGCCACAAGCACTCCTCTGCTTCGATCGGTATCTTAAGGGCTGAAACGAGCCTTTAATGACCGCGAACGCATCGGCTACTATGTCGGGAAGAGAAGTTTCGAACCTTCGACATTTGACACAACGAGCGCCTCTACCACTGGAGTGTGAGCCGGTGGACGGTTCGGTTTGCCCACATACGGAGCAGAGCGACGGTGTGGACAATGACAAGGACCTGCAGCTGGTAGGGAAAAGTCTCGTTGCGTCGGAGGCTGTTCTCGGTCGTGATGGCCGAGACCAGCTCCACGCAACTACCTGGAGTCGATTGCAGAAATGCGGGCTACCGAAGACCGAACCTCCAGACTCTAGCACGGAAGCGAAACGCCTACATACTTGTCGCGCTGCTCCCTTCCCCTCCGTGAAACGAGGGTGGGTGACTCCATGCGTACATGATGTACGAGCAAGTGCCAGATACCACATTCTACCCCGAGCACGAGAGTCCTCGAGAGAGGCTTTGGTACTTAGACGACCGCATAAACCCATCCGAACGCTGGCCCCTATGCGTTACATACTTTTGGATTCTGATGTTGGCTCCCACGAAAGTGTTGCTGAAGGCGACCAACAGTGCCCTTTCGTCTTTGCTTCGTTGGTGGACGGACCTCTTTTCTCTCACTCTCATTTTTGTCCCCCTTCCCCCTCAATTTCCTTTTACCGATTTCGCCTACGATTTTCACACAGCATCTGCGTCCAATTTGATTCCCTACTTTCAAAGACAAAAACAAGCAATTCTGACATCCGATCGCCCCACTCTACAGTCCAGCAAACCTGCATTCCCCAGGCCCTTATTGGTGGTGACATCATCTGCCAGGCCAAGTCTGGTTCTGGTAAGACAGCTATTTTCGTGCTGTCTACCCTTCAGCAGATCGAGCCCGTCGACGGCGAATGCTCGGTTCTCGTCCTGTGCCACACGCGCGAGCTGGCTTTCCAGATCCGCAATGAGTATAACCGCTTCTCCAAGTACATGCCCGAGGTCCGCACCAGCGTCTTCTACGGCGGTACCAAGGTCACCGAGGACATTGCGATTCTCCGCAGCCCGGAGACGCACCCCCACATTGTTGTCGGTACCCCTGGTCGTCTGAACGCCCTTGTTCGCGACAAGCACCTGCGTCTCGGCAGCGTTCGGATGTTCGTGCTCGATGAATGCGACAAGATGCTTGAAGGAGTTGGTATGTTTGATTACCCCCTCTCTCCCCCAAGATCAACGTATCTTGAAACAAAATGCTAACCACGCCACCTGCGTTACAGAGATGCGCCGTGATGTCCAGGACATCTTCCGCGCCACGCCCCGGCAGAAACAGGTCATGATGTTCTCGGCCACCCTGTCCCAGGAGATCCTGCCCATCTGCCGCAAGTTCCTGCAGAATCCCACGGAGCATCTTGTTGAGGATCACGTCGAGCTGGCCCTTGACGGCGTGCGTCAGTTCCATATTTTCCTGCCGGAGGACAAGAAGATCCGCAAGCTTGTGGACATTCTTGACCAGCTGGACATCAACCAGGTCATGGTCTTCGTCAAGAGCCGTGGCCGCGCCGAACAGCTGTCCAAGGTGCTGGAGAAGTTCAACTTCCCCACCTGCTACATCCATGGTGATATGAAGCAGGAGGAGCGTGACGCCGTCTACAAGAAGTTCAAGAAAGGTGACACCCTGCGTGTCTGTGTTGCCACTGACATTTTCGGCCGTGGTGTCGACTTTGAGCGCATCAACCTGGCCATCAACTACGACATGCCCAAGGAAGTCGCCACCTACCAGCACCGTGTCGGTCGTGCTGGTCGTTTCGGTACCAACGGCGCCGGTATTTCCTTCCTCAGCACTGAGGAGGACAAGGAGAGCTTCAAGGCTGTTGAGGAGTACTTCAAGAAGACCTTCCCTGAGTACCCCGAGGAGGGCCTTAAGCTCAAGGACGGCGGCAACGCTGCTGGCGCTGAGGAGGTTGCTGCGAACTAAGTTGGCATGATGGAAGGACCACACGCTGTAGATAGTTGGGAGTTGATGACTCTGGGACATTGCTTTCGCGAGTGATGCTACCGAGCCTCGTCTCGATGGTCTTTTCTACGTACGCGTCGTTTCTTTCTATGGTGCTTGATTTATGTTCGGCCTTGTTTCTGTGCCCGTTTGCTGTTTCTTCTACCCGTTGTCGTATGTGTGTTCGCTTGTACTATTTTCTACTTTTTATCTCTCTATCTCTGGGTTTTTATCTCAAGTTATGTGAAAGGCGCAAAAAGAAAAGAACGATTTCTCTCGGATTACGGAAGCCTAAAGAAAGTCGGTATTTTATGGTTGCTCTTATAAGAGTTTAGGTCTTTGTTTGAATTCAGTGGAAGGCAATGTTTGAGGGTTGGTATTTACGTGATCGTCATATTTCCCCAACGTTTATATCTGTCTCTTTACTCGCCCATCATGTACGACATAGAACTCAACTTTGAATTTTCCTCGACCTTCGAATATGATGGCATGTAGCAAGCAACGACATGGCGGTGGTCATTTACGTGCTTGAACTTCATATGACGCCGCAAAAAGTAAACAAAGAAGCCTCGCGCAGTGATATTTTGCGTTCTCCGGGCTTCTGTAGTCTTGCGGCAAGCTGGGATTTCTAGTCTTTGTTTTTGTAGTCATTAGACCTCCAGAGAATTTCGCATTATATTGAAATAAATAACAAAAATAAATGAAACATATTTATTTATTTGGCTTAATTTTGTTACATTGTATTACATCATTGAAATTATAATTTTTACATGCTGAAATCTCCGTCTATCAGAAATCCGGAGGCAAAAAAAAAAAAAAAAAAAAAAAAACACACAAAATATGTGGTTTAAAAGATTAAGAAAACTACCACTACAATGACGGGGTTTTCTAGATGTAGTACGAAGTTGGAAGCTCCCCCTTTACCGATGTTCCTTTAATAGTGTGATACCGACGTCGCCCACTCAGCATCAGAGACAAGACGTCCACTGATCCAAGAAGATGATCGCTCTGGCCCTGCAAAGTCAATACATAATTCCAATTTCCAAAGGACTCTCTTATTCTCTTGATTTGGATAGTAAATAAAGATCTTTAAGCATCGCCGGGGTTGGTGACAGGAAGCTCCTGGCTTTGTTTACCAGACATATACACATGGCAAAGCAATTCTGTCCGACTTTAAAATCGAAATACGGGGCAGGAGGTGCGTTGAAACTAACCTCATGGTGTCGTCTACGAACACATCTTGACTTTCTACTCAATAGCTCGCCATATTTATATCCGTGAGGTTTGCCTTGAAAGACCAGCACCTTCCAGCTACGATATCTAGGATTATTCGTAGTAAGGCTTACCGTGTTGCCTCGGTTAGAGAAGAGTGTACTATTTATTTCAATGAGTATTTTTGCTTTATTTTCTACGTGGGATATGTTGAGACCGAATCATCATAAAGTCTTGGCTGCCGTGGTAACTTACTCATGCAACTTCTTGTTTAGATAACAGTGAGTCTCCCCAATCAACTGCATTAGTGGCCCGAGTCCCTCAATGCCCCTTCCTCAGATGGGAGCATAACTCTCAAAGAACAACTCGAAACGTATATCCTTATGAACTGAGAGTAGCCTCGTTTTGTTTTGCGTGGCCCGTTTGGGTTATGTCAACGAACAAAACGCGGTGGCAAGGAAGACGCCGTTTCTGCCAATTCTCTCCACATTGGGCATTGACGCCTTGCATACGGAGTGCTTACGACCTGTACTGTCCAGCATTGCGTACTACGGGGCGATATTCTGGGCGGACATCCAACCAAAATGGAGCGAACTTTTCAGGCGAACAACGAGGCGATCGTAGGAAACCGAGCACTGTTCTGTTTCGAATAACCAGCGAGAAACAGTACCTGTCAATAGCGCGAGTTTCGGGGTGCCGAGCGAAATCGGACAATGAAGGTAAACAAAGATGGTCAGGAAAGGAAAAAGCTTGGGAAAGAGCGGCGAGACTGATGGTGGTTGGACTTTCCTCAAAAGATTGTCAAAATGAGTCAGCCTGACGAGATATTATTATTTTATTTTTGCGTTTATTGATTCGGCCCTTGGCTCCTTCCCTTGTACCGGTTGTCGCGTTGTTTGGTGGCTCGGTCTCGTGATTTTGGGTTGGATCTCGTGAGTGTCAGATCCTATTTTCGGCTCACGGGTATAGATCAGCTTTGGTAGCAAGAACAGCACCACCCAAAGGACGGCGGCAGGGGACGGCGGCAGGGAGTCATGTCATCCTGACACACTGACACCCCCTACACCTAATATCCGTTGTCGGCGACGGACGATCATGGCGGTGCACTGATTTAGCAATGGCGCAAAGCGTTGCTACGGAACTCCAGAAAGCACCGCGAAAGAGTTATGCTGGCGACGCACGAGTTCGGTATGGCCGTTGGCGCCATTTGTTCTGTCTGCGGCTCTGGTCTCGCCTGGCGAATATAGTCTTGCTCCTGCTCCAACTTTCGTTTTTATCCCTGGTCTCGTTTTGCCCGAAAATAGGAATATGCATTTTTTCTTCTTCTTTTCTTCCTTTCGCTTTCTCGCTACTACAGCCGCACCAATCATTCGGTGTGCGCGGCCGTCTTTGGCCGTTGCGTTGTGCTGGGCCTCGGTCGCTGCCTTGTCTGGTTCTCTCTAGCTAGCTCTGGCTGTGGCTGGCCCTGGTTGGCCCTGGCTGGAACAGTCTGGATGTGGGCTGTTGGTTGAACCAGGCTGTGCCTGGCTCTGACTGGTCGCTCGAGTTGCCTAATTTAGGCTCTGGAAGGGAGCAAGAGAAGGAGGACGCCCAGGCCAGGCACCTGGCAACCCTCCAAGCCTCACTGACCTCGATGGTCTCCTCCACCAAGGTTGCTGGACTGGGGGCCTGGCCCTTGTGGTTGTTCAACGGCGTGGGCGAGACATGAAACCAAAGCCAAAAATTTCTTTGTCATTCCGCGTGGCCTTGAAAAAACGAATTGCGGGCAGTGATTTAATTTTGACTCATACTCTCATTTGCCTCTTTGAGCCCGCACCCCCCATCCCTTCTGACCGAAGTAAATGCCCCGGTCTCGTCGTCGCCGGACGTTTTTCTCCTAAACACCCGGATCGCCATGTTTTCCTGCTAAATTTGTGGCTTGGTTGCATTGTTTGGTGACTTGGTTGGCTCTCATGCTTGTCTTCTGTTGAGTGACCCTTCATTTTTCGTGTTTATGAAAACATGTGGCGTACATCGTCCTCCAAGCGGCCCGTTTTTCAGGCCTGCTGGGCCACGCGTGACGTGCAGAACATCACCTTTCACTGGTGACGGCTGGTAACGCGTCGCTGTTGTGGCCCGTGTGAACGAGACAATAGCGACCAGCACCCTGTGTTCAGTTCCTTTAGGATCCGTGTGTGTGAACACATTCACAATCTCGAACTACTGGCTAGTAATTAGCTGGCAAACGACTACGCCGAGCAGTCCGGTTACAACGCACAGTGAAATAAGCCATGACAGTATGCTAAATGTACTGTAAGATACATATACTTATGTGATAAAATGTGTTATATTGGTGTAATAAGACAGTACACTAATATAATTAGCACAGTACAGGTGGCCCGATATTGGTCGAGCACTCTCGGAATAGCGTTTCCTCTCCCTTTCATACGGGGTTACGAAGGAACAGCCATCATTGCCTACTCGTCTCTGAACGCCTGCTGTGATCTATGCTCGAGTATTTTGCGAGTGGTTTTGCCTTAATGTTGTTTATCCATACAAATATAGAGTATACACCACTCTATGGCTGATTCCGCCCTTTCCGTGCGATTTTGTGTCTACCATGTGAAGAAGAGACAACACGGAGGGAGGCCGTGAACTTCATGCACAATGGCTACTTTCTATTTTCTTCCAGAAGGAGGTGGGGACTCATGCCCGCTTATTATATATAGTGCCCTGCGTATCTGCCTAGTCTGAAATATACACCGTCCAGCATTATCGCCTCGTAAGATGCAACATCCGGAGCATCACGGATCGTATTGCGGGACTTGCAAGACAAAACAGTTTTGGCAATACGCGGAGAGAGAGGGCAAGGAGTGGAGGATGGAGTGCACCGAATCCAGGAGGAGCATCTGTAAGACGGCCGAACAATGCTGTTGCTGAAACGCGACGCACATGTCTAGCTGTCGCCCGGAATCAAAATTGGCGTGCATCTTATGTTGTATCTTACATCGCCCAAGACAACGGACGTGAATACTGAACACAGCAGACCACTGAGTAAAAGCGGGGCGTCAAATGACGCTCAACGAATCGTTTCCTGATGCAGAACATTCGACTTTGTGCGCAGAAAGGGGTGAGGGTTTTTGTGCAAAAAATGAAGCGGTAAAGATGGTGTGCAGCGTGCTTTGTGTCGAGTGGTCGTGATGGTGTGGTGGTGAGCCTTGATGTGTGTGAGACGCTACTTCAGGGCGTAGCTCGGGGGCCAACCCGGAATCATCTGGCAATAGCGGTTGCCAGCTGGCAGGCTATATCACACATGAGTGCCATCTCCCTTTATGGAAGGCATGAATGATGTGTTTACTGGCATGAATATCTCTTGCCGGTGAGATTAATTTTAGACATTTTTGGGGCCTTTGACCGATAATTATGCTGCTTTGGGGGTTTATGATTTTGATGTCTGTTCTTGAGACGAGACACGGACATTGATCACCAAAAGGTGGAGAGCAATATGCCAGTGAGAGAAGAACCAGCACGACATTTGACTGTCTTGTTCCGCTTGGCAATTGGTCGCCTGGACTCCGGGCACAGCACATTGCGCTTTTCTCACGATGCTGGGGTGTTTTCAGCTCACTCCTTTGTCCTTCCGCCATGAAAGGTGCAGTCATCTTGTGCAACCGACCTGTTGTTGTGGCCCCATGGTAAGCCTAGACCGGTGTCTCCTCAACGAGCTCTGGCGAAGCAGAACAACAAAGAGTGGCGCATCGTGGATCTCTATGTTGTGCACTTTCTCAGTCCCCCCTTTTGATAATTTTGGATATTTAGCCCAAACCGTATTTTGCTTTTGTCTCCATCATCGCATGCCGACGCAAAATCATTGCGTCAGGAGGGCGACGAGTCGCGCTGGGATTTCAAACGCAACAACCCAAGCACCCTTCGACAAAGAAACGCTGCGCCCCCGTTTAAAGGCCGCGCCTAACAAGCCCCAGTCTACAATGGACTGGGACGGTCTGTCGCCTGCGCTCACAACCTTCCCTATTAACTATGGGAAAGGACCAATAGAGAAGCCTGCTTTGTGACGGCTTGCGTCTAAATAGGTAGAGGCAGGGCAACCAGGCAGGACAGAGGGCTGTGAACCACACCTCTTTTGGTCGTCCACCCCCTCATTCTGCACTACTCATGCTGTTGCATTAGACGTCTGACGGGCGTATCTGTGTGTCCTGCTGGATCTTTTTTTTACTGTCTTGATCCTCGGATTCATTTCCCGGAATATGATAGCAACGAGGACAGAATCCTGTGTGGGGCCAGGCTCACTTGGAGGACAAAGTGTGAATGGCCGCTCGCAAGGCAGCAGTAGGCGTTTGAATATGCGGGTTTGTCGTCTCCCGTGACATCCCTGCTGACCGACAGTTGCGGTGTTCATTTTTCGGCTTCGTACCGTTTCAATCTTCCTTCGCCTTTTCACGGTTGGCTGTTGCTGTGTTCGTTGGTCTTTTTTTTACGGGCGCATTTCTGCCCACTCATCCACTTTTCGGGCACATAGGCGTCATTTGGTCTGCAAAAAAAGGGTCCCCCACCCTGCTTGGACTCGACCAAGAGTCCCATAACAACGAGGGCAGAGGGCAGTCAAGCCGTGCGAGGTGTCCGATATCGACGATGCTGATGGAGACAAAACATTAAGTGAACAAGAGACAATACATATCTTTAAAAAGCGCCGCAGCCACCCTCAAGATCCGGGTCATATGAGAATTCTCAAAGGGATGGTAAAAATATCGGAAGCGGTGTCAACAAGGCAGCAAGGCAGCAGCTGCTGAGGAGGGGTTGTTCATCGGCAGTGCTGGATTAAGATGATAAACAGTGTCACGAAACTGAACCGTTAAGAAACAAAGGTGTGGCCCAGATTGCCGGGAGGAAGGAGACATCGACCTAAGGAAAGAACGACTGCACGCAATGTCTTCACTGGTCATGCCAGAAGAGGAAGGACTGCGAAGACGGGGCATTCTTGGGCGCCGGTTTGAACAGGAGGTGGGGCTTGGCCTGTGAAGAGGGTCATTCTCGATGGCTCCGTTTTCTGGTCTCCAGACCGCAACATCATCTGTGTTCGTCGTTGTCGCATCGTGACGAGGCTCATTGATTCTCGGGATGGTAGTGATTCAGCAAACAAAATGTTCCCGTCGCCTGTTGCCTCGCCCTCCTTGCCGTCCGTTCTAGGTTCTTTCTTGAGGCTTGCTTCCATATCGCAAATAGAACATGTGTTCCTGTGGTATTGAACACAATAAGCTGCTCTCCAACCTTTCGTGCTGTTGTCTGTTGAAACCCTGCCATCCATTCTCCGAAAGTGGTGCTGGGTGGGCTCTTTTCGTTGGCTGTGGGAACAAGTTGCAGCAATGGGCCGCAGCCCATTGCTGCGGCAGGAGAACTTGCCGCACGAGGATTGGCCTGGGCGGCCCACCACGGGTCGTGAGGTGGGCAGGGCGGTGGGTTGATGCTGGTGGTCGTCGAACAACGCTCTTTCCTTCCTGTTTTCTGCTCCTTCCATGCGTCTGCCTGCACCAATCTGCACCTATCTGCATCTGTCTGCATCTGTCTGCATACTCTTTGTATGTATTCCCATAGCGCTTGCTCCGTAATTTTGGGTACGTGTTTATTGTTCATCACTGTTGATGTGCAACCGGTGGCATGAATCGGCCAGTCGAAGTGGCCAGCGTGTTGTGGGTTGCTCTGGTTTGTCGATTGTCCCCCTCATCGTTCCTTCCTGTCGAGAAGCATCCCATATATGTCGTACCATAGCCCGCATCCCGCAACCCGCATCCCACTAAAACTGGAATTTGCTCTCTCTCTCTCTTCGTCTCGCTTTCCATTTACCATTCCTCTCCCTTTTCTCTATTTCTTTGTTTTGCTTCTTCCGGTCCATCTTCAACAGGTTCCATCTCCTCACGCCCCGACTTCCTACTCGACATCAACATTCGACATCAACATAGCAGCAATCTTTGGATCCATCAACTAGAGTTGAAACGAGAAAATCGCGACTTTCTGGGCTTCTCCAGATACTCTGTTTTTTTGTCCTCTCTTGTTAAAGATACTATTAGTTGCCTACCTATCTCAATATCGGCCACACCTTCCTGTTTCACACCCCATTCACTATTCTGCTTGCCTCTCTCGGATATCCCAGACTTCGGGTTTTCTGGACAACCGTCTCAACGACAGCCTTGTCCGCCGACCTATCCCTATCGATTTCTCTTTTTTGATTTTTCTTCGCGAGGCATTTGCTTGCACCTGCGACAGAAATTATACCTCTGCCTGCTTTCGCCAGAGAAGTGGCACAGAAACTCGACGCTATTTGTTTACGCCAAAACATAATACCAACAAAATACACGACTCATTTTCGATCCCTCCATGACCCGCTAGGCTCCTGTTCGTCCTGATTCTTTCGATGCCCAATCTCGCCGCACTTATCACCATCGTGTAAACGAAATATAGCACTTGCAGCACACCAACTGAAAGAGTTCAGCATATCCCGACAGATAGCTGACCTTCTAACCATTTACGTTTTGAAATCTGAAATCGATCCGGAAGAGTACGTTTATTTACTTTCTTTAACAGTCATTTTCTGTCTCGCCCTTCGTGTGTCCCATCTCTCGTCATACCGCCGTTATCCTGCCGACTATCTTTGGTCTCCATACAACATACTTTGGTCTCCAGTTCCCCCATTCTTTCCCCATCGTGACTCTCCCTCCATACCCGCCTCGCCGTTCCTCAAGCACTGCCCAAGTCACCTGGCGCGGTGCTATTACTCCAACTGTTTTCGCTCGGACGAGGCAAATGCGTGAGAAGTCTATTGCGTATTTTGTTTTCGGTGTGCTCTGGCGTCGTGTCTTCTACAATACAGAGTAAACGGCGGGTTTGGCCTCTGCCTTACGTGGCCTATCCTATTGGCTTCGCCACTTACTCACTGCGCAGCCTTGGACATCCCCCCGACATCCAATGATTTCGCCTCCGCCACCCGTTTACAGCGCTCTTACCTCGCTGGTTCTCTTTCCGTTCATCGCAAGTGTGATGTGCCCTATTCTCCCTGTTGCCACCTGGCACCTGGCACCTGACAGGCATCGGTTGGTTACGAACTGTTGTACCGCTTAGGTGACTCTTTTCGCCATCTTCTCTCGGCTGGATGCGCTTTCCTGGCCTCTTCGTGACAATTCACATTGCTCTGTCCTTCCTTGTCTGTTTGCCTTTACCCAACTGGATCAACTCGTGAACCGCCAGCACATTCAGCGAAGCTGGTCAGTTGGCCGGTCGCAGCCTGCCTCTCTCCCTACGTGCCTGCTCAAGTGTCTAGTTTTGGCCTGTCAGCTGGCAACGACAAAGACGAATGGATGGAAGGAACAATCCGACTCGTCGTTGCTGTTGAATTATGACCAAATCGAGTAACAGCAGGAAACTGTTTCTTTCCCTCGTCGTTCATTCGTCACTTCTCCTCTTCACTCTTTTGGTGTACCAATCTGTGATTCGCACTTTCCCAAACCACCAGAAACACTCCCGTCGCACCTCCCCAACTACTGCCTCCTCTTCTGCCTGTATTATCCCCTGCCTGTGCCTGCACTGCCTGCGGCGCCTGCCTGTTTCCCTTGTTCAACTCTGTTTGTGGGGTACTTTGCCGCCTCGCCACTCGCCCCCCAGGCTAGGCTTCCACGCACACAAAATACGGACCCACCCAAAGTACCCTTCCATCTCTGACACACAAAGCCCACACACCACGCGCACTTTCCCCCTAATCCCTCTTCTAATTCCTCCTTGCCCCTTTACGTAGTAGTCTCTCGTTTTCTGTTGTCCTATTCGCCTGTTCCCTGCACTTTGGAGCCACGAAAGTCATTCGCGCCACCCCCCTGTTACCCACTTTTTCCTTTTTCTCTGCCACACTCGCTCTTTCCTCGTACTTGCGACACCCCCTCAACGCCCCAGCCAAGGACAAGCCAGACAACGCGGCGGCAATAAGCGGGTGGCTCTTTCTTTCGTTCTTCGCCACTCCCTCGCTCCCTCCTTTCCATTCAAGGGCCATTCTGTCCACTGGGCGAAAGAGTCATCGCAGAAAACCCATCGCAGGCCGCAAGCGACACCACAAGACATATACTCACATCCACGCTCCTTTGCGCGCGCGCTGTTCTCTTTAGGTTTCCGGTTTTCGCTCGTCATCGTCGAACCTGTCCTTTTCGCACAACGAAAAGAGTCATAGGCCTCCTCGAATCTCCTCTCCTTTCGCAGTTTCGCTTTGTTTATCACGGCCAACTCTCCGCTCCCTTCTTCTTGTCTTTGCTTTGGTTTACTTTTTGCCCACTTGTCCATACTGTCTCATTCTTCCTTTTGACTCTTTCTCCATCCTCGATATCTCTTGATCTTTCGCCTCCTGCTTCGCCTCCAAAGCCGCTTTCGCACACACATTCCAACAGGCTTCTATCGTCTCCATTCGTATCACGACACGATCGATCGGACGACCATCAACGCAGCCCGTACCTGCAGCCATCGTGCATAACCGTCCACCTCGGATCTCGCTCGACATCAGTCCCCCTATACCTTTGTAACTCTTCTGTTCACCAAATCCATCAAGACATGTGTTCCTACCTGGCTCACCTGTGAACGCACGTCCTTCCAGTCTGCATTCACAAAACCTCCACGTCTTGTTTTGCCAACCCGCCCGTCTTTTGCTCCCTGGTCTCCTCTTTGTTTCTTCTCCCCCATGGTCCTTGACTTGTTCGCCGAGTCATAATTACTCACAGCCGACTATATCCATCGTCGTTGTTCCTCCACGTTTGCCTCCTTCGTCCTAGGTTGTCTGCCTTGTCACGAAGCAGTCACCACCTCACCTTCATCTTTTCTTCGTCCATCCCCCTCTCCCCTCCACCACACCCTTTCCACCTATATATCCTTCACCCAACGATGATCGCTGCGAGATACTCTCTTGCTCCAGTCGCTTGCCTCGTCCTGATTGTGTCGACCTTTGCCGGTCTGATTGTTCGTGAAGACTCCTCCATCTAGAGCGGTTTTCATTTATTCCTTTACTCCCCCCTTCTTCCCCGACGTCCCTTTCCACTCCGAGCGGTATCCTCGACAGCCATCCGAGAGACACTGCCCGCAGAAGAGAGAACTACGAGAAAAGCGCGAGATTCAGGTCCACGAACAAATCTACGGCTCCCAACGGTTAACACTTCTCGACTCCCGGTAGCGACTGGAGGCTTTCCCTTCCATGCGCCATTACTCCACCACACGTACTTCTACAACCACCACTCTTCATTACTTGAAAGCACCACCAATAGCTCTCGCTTCGTTACAATAATACTCTGGACGGATCTTCACCACCCGCCCCCCCACAAGCTCCCCGAAGATGCAGGACGACGACGAACATGGTTCGCCTCTCGCCCTCAACCACCCCCGCCTAAGCCACACCACTTCCACCCTTCCCTACTGTTCAACCTCGGTCGCCGCGTGTGCATCTGCCTCGCAGTCCTCTGTTTGGTCCCATGGCTCCTCCGACTCTTTGTCGCAGAGCATCATCGACGACGTCTCGTTCGATTGTCTCTCGACGATCTCTTCGCAAACGTCTGTCAGCAGTCATGGCAGCGTGTGCTTGAGCAGCCAGCAAGGAGCCGATGCGAAGCTTGCGGCCGCACGCACTTGGCAGACACAACAGCAGCAACTCCAGCGCTTGCAGCAGCAGCAGCAGCAGCAGCCCGCGCCTGTCGCTACCCCGCTGCGGCAGCACCCGCGCCGGTCCAGCGTTGCGCCGACCGTTGTCCCCTCGCTCCTTCGCCAGTCTGAACGCAGAACTACGTTTGTTGATCATCTTGTCGGTGAGTACTTATTTGCACTGTTTTTTTCTAGTCCTGTGTGCAATTGCGCTTTGGTTAGATGGCGTTTGTCTCTTTTGTTTGCCCTACCGCACTCTGTTCCTGTGCTTGATTGCTTAAATTTTCCTCCCTTATGTTCAGATGCGTCCACCCAGATCGTCCAGGCCATTTGGCCTCTGTCGTCGGTTATTGGACGTGGCGACAGCGTCAACAGCTCGAGCAACAGTAGCTACTTGCTGCCACTGCGCACCTTCATCCAGGAGACGTTGCGCCGCTCGCGCGCCAGCTACTCTACTTTGCAGGTTGCCCTGTACTACCTTCTCCTGATCAAGCCTCGCTTGCCCAGCCACAACTTTACCATGGAGCAGTCAACCGACAGCCACGCCTGCCGCGCGTTGCAGTGCGGTCGCCGCATGTTCCTGGCCGCGCTTATTCTCGCGTCCAAGTACCTGCAAGACCGCAACTACTCGGCCCGTGCCTGGAGCAAGATCTCCGGCCTCAGCACGGCCGAGATCAACCAGAACGAGACCGCGTTCCTGCATGCTGTCAACTGGCGCCTACACATCACCAACGAAGTCTACAACAAGTGGATCGAATGTGTCAACCGCTTTAACTCGCCACAACTGCCTCCCTCCCCAGGCCCTGCCGTGGTCGATGGGTTCGAGCGCAAATGCTTTGAGTTTCGTATCCTCATCCAGAAGCTGTCGCCGGACCTCGAGAACCTTGATGAGCTCTGCGGCCCGTCGACACCCGTTGTTGTTCGCCGCAGCAGCTCGTGCCAGATCGTCGCTGGTGCTCTGTCGCCCGTGTCGATGTGCTCGTCGCCCGAGGCCAGTGCCGAAAGCCCTCTTCCTTCTACTGAGACCACCCCACTTGCTACGAAGTTTAGCGGTGCTATGTCTGGTATTGTCAACAACAACGGTGTCGTCGCACCGGCCCTGGGCCTCTTGCCCACGCCGAAGCTGGCTCCGCCTCAGGCCGGTATCTTCAACTCCGCGCCTGTTGCCTCGGCTTCCTCTGCTGCTCAGATGCTCTCTGGTAGCCGCTCTTCAATGTGCTTTGCTGTTGCCCAGGCGTCGTCGGCGAACTCCGCTCAGTTCCTCGACCGCTGGCCTCCTGTGCTGTCCACGTCGTCCACGTCGCCTGTCGGTTGTAATCTGACGCGTCGCTCGTCCCTCGCCAACTCGGTCTCCACGGCGTCGTCGCCCGAATCCATGATCTCGGACTCGTCTCTCGTCTCTCGTGCTTCTTCTGTTGCCTCGTCTTGGTCTCTGATGAACGCGCCGAGTGGCCAGCTTCCCAAGCTGGACGCTCAGGCGCGGCACCGGTTTCTCAAGCACCAGATCAGCAGCAGCAGCTTACGTGAGAAGAGCTGTTTCGGTCTGAGAGCGGCGGGCAACATCCCTGCCGTGGTTCCCGAAGACTACGAGGTGAGTGACGACTGCAGCTCTGCCGTTTTCGCCTCGCCCGAGACGATGACCTACACTGGACCCGTTGGCAATGATGCGACGGACGCCGCTCGTGCCCTGGCGGATCTGCAGAAGCAGTCCTTCACCGTGGACAACGACAGCAGCAAACCCCGCGCGGGCCTCAAGAGAAGTCGTCCCGTTTCTGGTGATGCAACTTACCTGCAGGACAATGTCCGCGACCTCCTCCGCGGAAGCCTGCCGAACGGCACCAGCAACTGTGGCCTCGAGGCGATGGTTGTTGGCCATCCTGGCAATGCTCAGGTTCCGCAACATCAGCTGCTGTCTGTGGCTCCGTCGGATCTGGACATCCAGGCTGCATCCCGTGCGTCTGCCTTGACTGGTAGCCGGAAGCGGTTCTGCCGCACCACGTCGGCCGACGTCGCCCCGACTGCGAACACCATTTCATACGGTATGGATCTGCAGCATCCATCCATGAGTGGACTTTGTGGTCCCGGCATGTGGCAGGGAATCTTGAACTAGAAAGCCAACTGCTGTTTCTTTCGTGGTCTTGATTTCAATGCAATCTTCGAAACACCCTTTCGCCTGTACAAACATTCACAAAACGCAACATGCATATACGATCACACAACCCAGGGAAGAACTAAGAACACTCGCTCTCCAGACACGAGATCCGCATAGTCACAGAAGCATGCTTTAGAATATTGTCGGTTCTTGAAGGGAGAGTTGACCTCCTTTTTCTGATCCTGCTCCCCCAATGGTCGGCTTTTCTATCTCTATGTTGTGCCTCTACAGTTTCCTTTTTCTCAATTTTTTTGTTCCTGGGTTTGCCCGAAAAAGAACTGAAAAAGCGCATTCTGCATTTGAAGGAGCGAATCCCCCCAACGCGCGTTTTGCCATTCCATATGTGCGTTTGCTTTTGCTCCATTTTTGTTCTTATCCCCCCACCCGTCTCTCGTATACAGTCTCTTACCTCTTATACCTCTACTTTCCTTTGTCTCGTTTGCTCTCATTTTTTTCACCATGCATTGTGGTCTCGGATCAGTACCACCCAAACGGACAATTTTTATGGGAACAAATTTTTGGGAGGCCAGGTTTCTTCTATTTCCAAGGGTTAACCTTATTTTTTCCTTTTCTGTCTCTTATATTGCGTTGCTTCACTGTTTTGTTTCCTTGTGTGTTTCTGCGGGATCGATATGGGACGGATGAACCAGGAGGGCCGGTGTTTTACTTTATTTCCTTTTCTTTTGTTTGATATCGATCGGGGGCGATGAAATCGGTTACGCAAGAAGATGAGCGACGGCGTTAGCCGATCGACGAGAATGCCGGAGATGCCTCGCTTCCAGCCAACTACCGCCACACCTCCACGCCAATCAACCACCGGTACATATAAGTCTTTATCCCGCTTTTATCCTCGAAACACTTTTGGCGGTGACGGCCTTTGGCTCGGATGACGGGAAGGGGGCTCCGAAGAACAAAGTAAGAAAGCAAGCAGCGTCGTCTGTTTTTGCTTCCTGGGGACGCAAGAGAAACATGCCACAAAAGAAGCATAACAACATGCTATCTTATTGTAGATGCGCAGTCGGAACGGGAAGGAAGACAGAAGGAAAAGGGTGCAGAGGGCGGAAGAGGGCGGACAAGAGAAGGGACCGACCATGGGCTCTCGACTGTCGAAAAGCATTGAGCAGCTTTGCTTAGGGACGTGAATCTCCTCATCCATGGCTTGCTTTGCTTCAGATCGTCGCAAAAACAAAAGAGATCCCTCTTTCGTGTTGCTGCTGCTCTCCTTTTTTCGAGATCTGCTTCGCGTTTGTACTACTACTACTACTACTTCTATTACTGTCTTACCTTATTGCGTTTTTTTGCGTCTTTCCCACGCATAAAAACGTAGGTAAACAAACCGTACCAAGTCTATTTTATATTGAGTTCATAATTTCTTCTTACGTTCAGTTCCTTTTTCTTGCTCTTTGTTTATTGAGGCCTTTCGAGTGGTTTGGCTTGTTGATACGGAACTATCTGGCTGGTGTCAAAGAGGAGTTTGCTTTTTGAATTGGTCAGCAATGCCCTCTGGACGACACACTATTGGCATCTTCCGACAGGGGGATGGTCAACAATGACGGACGCAAATGAGCTCTGTTCTCCATTTTCTCGTCTTGCAACGCAGAAACTGCCCATCATATGCAGGAGCTAGGCAGGCGTCTCCACAATCTCGCGATGCATGCCGCGGAAGTTGGAAAGGAGCAGGCCTGGCGACGCACTACCCAACGCCTTCTGCACACGCCCCTTTCTGTCCCTCCCAGTTGGCAAAGGTTAGAACTCGGTTTCCGTGCGAGTCGTTGCAGTCGTCTTTTCTACAGCATAGAGGGGTGAGATACTGGCCGTACGGTGCCACTTGGTCGTGGATCGCGAATTAAGGTCGTCCAACTCATCGTGCATGGCGGTACGACTCACGCGAGAGCAGGATTGCCTATTTCATAGACCACAGGCCACAAGATACCTAGAGATCTGCTCCCTGTATACTCAAGTGAGTAGTAAAACTGTGAGAGCAGAATGAGAAGAGCTTTTTTTTGGCACTTGTGATCGTTCTCAGATAGGCAGAAGTCTGCCTAACCTGGAGGGCGCAATGCACGACAATCGCGTACTCACTTCCTCCCGCAGCGTGGCGGGACATCAACCCATGGATGCAAATTTCATTTAGTGATGAGAGGGTACTCCTGTAGATATATCAGTGCAACGAATTTCCACTCGCCCCTCTGCAAAAAGAGAGGTCTTCACTGGATTCAACAATCATCCGACTCCTTCCACAAATAGAAAGATGAGGCATGATGGAAAACAGTATGTTTCCTTTCAAAGAGCACGAGCAGAGCTCCACTCCGTCTTTCGACGTAAATGAATCATAGTGATAGTATGCAAGGGTGTGCGAGGGCGTGCGAGGGCGCGTGTGGAAGCTTCCCCTCACGCGCTCTCCCCGCATGAGTCAACACGGCGTCATCTTCGGAGGAGGGGTGTGAGGATTGCTTTACAATCGTGCATGGTTGTTTGTTTGTGGGATCCAAAGCAACAAAATGCAAAATTATTAAAATTATTGTATATGTCTGTTTTGTTGGCGTCTGTTGTGCCTGAGGCCTAATAAATAAGGACCCGACTGAGCAGGTTATCGCGCGAGGCTGCAGCGTTGCGAACGCCACCTTGGTAGACTCAACGACGAGTCTCGCAATACATTGCAGTATGCCAAACAAAGTGTCCAAAAATAGGGTATACGACGGTATAGCTAGCTGGCGTTATATAGACCATATAAACCATATAAACCACAAAAGTCTTCTAGAGGCCGCCAAAGTGATATCTCGCAAGAGATCAGAACTTCATGTTGAAATACTCAGGCATAATCTCAAGGAAGGACCGTTTGTTGTTTGCTGGGACGAGGAAAGCAATGCGCTGCAGAGTCAGGTATGTGAGCGATTTCCGATATGCTAAACCACCGGACACGCCACGGGCAGTCGCCATTGCAACGGCGGATTCAAAGATATGATGGGGCATCTGGCGGTAGAAGACACCCAGAGAGTAGAACAGGCCGAGGATCCCAGAGACAAGCGTATCGACGCTGTACTGGAGCCGGATGGCCCTTTCATTCGGACCAGCGCTGACGTGTTCGCAGGCGGAGACCACTTCTTCTCCCTCCTCGTAGGTATCCCATTCGTTTGGCAGTACGTCCACTTCGAGCAAGTTCTGGAAGCCCTGCAGCGTCAACTCCCAGCTGTCGTTTCTTTGCAGCTTGCCACCAGCAAAGACGATCCATGAGAGCAAGTCGAATGTTGCACGTAGGCGATCCCGCAGAGCCTTGCGGCCCGCGCGAGTCTGATTTTGGCTGGCCGGATAGGGCCCGCCGCCAAGCAACAGCCACTCGGGAATCTGCGTTTTCCCGAGGCTGGGGCAACGCATCAAGGCCAGCGCTACAGTCATGCGGAAACCTATGAAAGCAATGCCATCCATGGGCCGTTCGGGAGCACCCACCCCACGTTCTTCAAAATAGGAGGCCAAGAGCGTAGAAGGTGTCTCATCGGGCTTCGGATCGAAGATATCTGAGACATGCATGCTTTCGAGAAAGTAGAACTGGTCCATCGCAAAGCAAGCATGGGCAGATACAAGAGGCTCCGGGCTATTCGTCTCAGGCGTCTTCACGTCCTGTTCATCTTCTTCATCGTTGCCCGGGTTGGTTTGGTTGCCACTTTCTTCCTCGCATTCGACGGCCGGTTCGTCGCATCCGAGATCGGAATTATCGTCAGAACTCCACCCTGGGCTTCGATCTTCACCTTCGGGAGAGGATTTTTTGTCATCATCATCGTCGTCGTTTAATTCCCCGTCCTCGGCACCTTCTTCTTCGTATTCGTCTTCGCCATCGTCAAGAGTCTTAGAGGCCCTGTCAAGCATCTGTGTGCTGACGACGTGTTCTGTGGGATGTTCTCTGACAAGAGCATCGAAGTCGTCCATGTTGAGGACAAAATCCGTTGCAGCGTCTCGGTCTGGCTCTTCCGAAAACGGAATGGGAGTATGGAGATATTTCTTATGGCTATTCTTTTGCAGCCAGATCTGCATAGACTCGACCAAGTGGTCCATTTTCATCCAAGGGCTATCCAAAACTGCAGTCTGGGGGGAATAAGTTAGTCGTCGCGAAAGACCAAACAAATAGTTGAATAATAAACAACAAAGCACTCTCACCATCAGGGCTGGATCGATGAGCCGGGCCTCGGCTCGTCTGGCCGCCTTGTGCCTTTTCAGCGGCCGCTTGTATCGCTTCGGCGTCAAGGTTAGGTTCCACTGCGGTTCAAACGCAGCAAGAATGAGGTCACGCAGAGTGTAACGGCTCGAGAGCATCCATCCAAGGCGTGGGCTGGCACGCGGAAGATTGAAGTTCATTGAGTAGAAGAAGATGCGCTCAATGACCTCGAGTGGAAACCGCTGGTCCATCGGCACTGACCTTTTGGTCCGGGCACGACGAGCTGAATTCGAGGAGGACATCGACGACGACGCATGCCCCGCTTTCTTCTGCGAGGCAGGGGACGACGCACGAGACCGCTTGAGCGGTGACGAGGGTGACGAAGATAGCGTCAACCCAGACGTCGCAGCGGCCGTCTCCGAGTCGCTGTTCAGATAGCCGGACGACGAGGCGCTGCCGTTGCTGGCATTAGAGCGGTTGCTCTTGCGCTTGCCACGCATGCGGATCGGAGTGAGCTTCAAGGTTGACGGCTGCGTCTTCTTGTGGGTGTCCATTTGGGAGTCCATTGCCAAGTGTGGTGCTTTGAGGAAGGCTGACGGATGGTAAATAGTGATGAAAAATGTGTGAAGCGAGGAGTTTGAATAATTGGGCGAGATAGGAAACTTGGGTGCACGGCCATGGGCCGCGGCTTCCTTTTTAGATGACGTCCATGTTGATACGTTTCCAAAGTCACTGTACGTGAAGGGAAGGCGCATCCGGCCAACTGGTTGTTTTGCGCAGTATCTGACTCCGTGCAAGTGCCCCGATGCTGTTTTAGTATTACTCGATGCGCAGGAAGCTTGAGGATGCTAGTTGCCTAAACAAGGCAAGCGCGAAGCGGCCCTTACTCTGCCAGCCTGTTGGGATGCTGTTGTACAACATATGCTATGTATTACTGTTCATTGTGTCGTTGGCTGGTGGGGGTAGTTGCAAATACAGTGAGGCAAGTGCCGCCTCCAGTGGCCAGAGGAGCGTGAAAAATCTGCTAGCCGCCACCAGGCGCCACCAACGGCCCGCTATTACTCCAAACGATAACGCGGGCCTGGCCCTATGTGCATTCAGTGCCTCAGAGCTCTGGTTCGTTCCCTGTACGGAGCACAACGGCCATGGAAATCGCGCCAGAATCGGGAAAAGTTGGATCGTGATCAACAAACACGCCAGTTTCGCCTGGCCTCGACGCCAACCTACTGAGCGACCAACTGACACGACGCGAGCGACGGCTGCGACGGGATTGCAAACACTAAAGAAAGCGGCCAAATAAGAGGTACAAACAGGTACCAAAAGACTATATCGACATCCGTGCGACAGCATCGCTTTGACTTGACGACGTCGATACAGCGAGAGACACGTCGGTCCCTTGCCTGACACAATGTTGGCGTCACCGATGCGCCTGCAGCCTGCGCCGTCGGCGGGTCTCTTACGGTTCCTGCGGCACCAGTCGGAGCTTTGGTTTGTGACTGACGGCAACCGGGACGGCGGCAGCAACAGCAGGAAACGGCTGTCGCGAGTCCCGTCGGTGAGCAGAAAGAACAGCACCACGCACTGTGTCAGTGAGACAGCTGTTCCTGTTCTGCAAGCGTCCCTGGTTGACCTCGGCACCCTCATCCCCAAGACGCTGCGCGCACGATGGCGGCCGACGACGACGCCCATTCCTCTCAAGCCTACGAACAAGACGGCACTGTTGGCGAGGCCATTTTCTACATCACGACCCGTCCAGGCCTTCCCATGGCGGCGTTCCGACAAACGACAGAAGCGGGCCGTTGGATCGCCAATGGCCCGTGCCTCGTGGTACGACCGGGTCATGGACTGGCACTGGGCCTGGCATTGGCGCAACAGCGGGGCCAGCGACTGCGCGGACACACAGCTGGGCGGAAGCGCAAGCGGCCGTCGGAGTTCTCTGCTGCCGGGTGACTTGCCCGACCACGGTGCCGGGGCCGAGTTTGCGTCGGTCATGTTCAATGCGCGGCGGCTGCAGACGGCCAAGGCAGCATTGGAGCCGCGGCTGCGGTGCACAGAAGTG
Organism: Sporothrix globosa; assembly: GCA_001630435.1. Taxonomy (NCBI): domain Eukaryota; kingdom Fungi; phylum Ascomycota; class Sordariomycetes; order Ophiostomatales; family Ophiostomataceae; genus Sporothrix; species Sporothrix globosa. Next base: position 3,617,343 of record LVYW01000002.1, read on the forward strand.
GACGAGTACGGCGAGGTCATTCTCGTGGACGGCGAGTTCAAGAAGACGGAGCTGATTGCCAAGTACGGGTTGCTGCCGCGGGATCTGCGCAAGATCGACTCGTCGAACCTGCCACACATTCTTGTGCGCCCGGCCGCCATCCTGCTCAACCTGCTGCATCTCAAGGTCCTCATCAAGGCCGACCGCGTGCTGCTGTTTGATGTCTACGGCTCCAAGACGTCGTACCCGCAGTCGGCCTTCATGTACGACCTGCAGGGCCGGCTGCAGCAGAAACAGGCACCGGGTGCGGCAGGCGGGCTACCGTACGAGTTCCGTGCGCTTGAGGCCGTGCTGCTCTCTGTGACGTCGGAGCTGGAAGCAGACTTCGACACGGTGCGCGAGCCTATCCTGCGTATTCTGAGCGAGCTCGAGGCCGACATTACGCGCGACAAGCTGCGCGTGCTGTTGGTGTTGTCGAAAAAGGTCAGCACGTTTGAGCAAAAGGCCAAGCTGGTGCGCGATGCCATCGAAGAGTTGCTCGAGGCCGACGACGATCTGGCCGCCATGTACCTGACGGAGAAGAAGCACGACTTGTTCCGGGGCGAGGACGACCACACGGAGGTAGAGATGCTGCTGGAGTCGTACCACAAGATCTGCGACGAAGTGGCGCAAGAGGCTGGCAGTCTGGTCTCGAGCATCCGAAACACCGAAGAGATGTAAGGACGACCCTCTAACTCCCGATCCTTTAACTCCCCGTTGGCTCTATCGAACTGCCGTACCCATGACTCTTTCACACATACATAGCTAACCAGGCACAGTGTCCGTGCGATTCTCGATGCCAACCGCAACGCCCTGATGCTGCTTGACCTCAAGTTCAGCATCGGCACACTCGGTCTCGCCATGGGTACCTTCCTCGCGGGACTCTACGGCATGAACCTCGAGAACTTTATCGAGGAGACCAACTGGGGCTTCGGCTCCGTCACCGGCTTCTCGTTTGCCTTTTCGCTGCTCGTCTGCTGGTATGGCCTTGTGAAGCTGCGCAAGGTGCAGCGCGTCAAGATGCACGGACCCTCCACCACCAGCGGCAGTGGAGGCGCCGCCATGACCACAGCCGACTGGGCCAACTCGTTTGCAACCCTGCCACCCGGCGTCACGTCGGCAGGCTTCGCCAACGCGCCGTTGGAGGCCCGGAGCCGCGAGCGGCTGAGGCGCCTGGGCATGGTTCGCGAGGCGCTGATGCGGAAGAAGTACTATTAGAGCACTGTGCACAAAGCAACGTGCGCATAGTATTACTCATGCATGAGGGTCCCTAGGAACATCCCATGTCTTGATGACACCCATCCCTCACACCTTACTAAATGTGTGTACGCTGTATGATAGACGGTCGGCCGAGCAACGGCCCATAGCTTGGTCGCAAGCTAGACTCACCATTATGCAAATAGACTCCTTTCTTTTAAATATGACCTATTTCCTGTCGACCATGGTACCCTGGAATATTCCGTACGAAACACAAGGTATCGTCCCTAGATTGGCATCGTAATTATTTCAATCACCGATCCCCTTCTCCTTCTTGTGCCTTGTCCCTCACTTGTCCGGCCCATTTCTAGCCCATCTGGTCCCTGCCCCTGGATACTCCACATATTCGTAATCAGTTACCTGCAACGGCCATTATCAACTTCACGATATAGGAATGTGGTGAAATCGAAATCCTCGTTGGCTTGAAATGGAAGTGATGCGGACGCGTTAAACACTCTCCCATATTTGCATAATGGCCTATTAACCTTCGCATACAGCCTTGTCAAATGGCCAAAGGCACACGGCCGCATTCCGTCGGTGGCTGCTTGAAGGGCAAAAAAGGGCAAGCTTCTTGTGCCTTGATCCTTGATATGGCTGCAGTGGTGACATCACCATTCTCAACTACAGGCGGTTGATTGGGGGTATGGACAGGTCTGCATTCTACCCCACAAAAAGAGGACTGGCGCATAAGAGAACCCTGCCGATTAGCGCTCATAATGAAAAAACAAAATGGCAAAATACGACGTTGAAAAAATAAACGGCACGGAAGGAGCAAAGCTTCCTTTCTTTGGGGATCCAGTGCCTTCTGCCACCCTATCGCGGGCCTTGCCTCGTGCAGGTTGGTCCGCTCCTTCCCACATCTGTTGCTGTTACCCCTGCTTAAAAGCTTTTTTTGCAGAGCGGATGACGTCACGGCTCGCTCTTTCTGTCGCAAAAGGCTCCAAATGACACGAACTGGAAAAATGAGCAGGTGCTGGGTCCATTTGCGCCTTCCGTTGCACGATGCAATTCAAAATAAAGCAGCAGGTCGATTTGAATAAATTCTCCCGACATCTACTCTCTCTTTGGCTTTCTTTTCATCCTCTTCTATCTTTCAGAATCACAACAATAAACCTTTCGCTACCACCACTTATACAAAAAAAAAAAACGCGCGCTACCATCACACACACTCACACAAAAAAGCACACTACCAAACCGTCAACATGGGTTGTGTCTTGTCCTGTGTATGTTGACGCCGCTTCTTCTCAGAGTACTTGTCTTCCTCTTTGCTAATGTCCCTCTCTAGATTGAAGGCATTTGCCAGGCCATTGGTTCTGTCCTGATAGGCATCGCTAATGCCATTGGCGCCATCATCATGTTCATTGTCGACGGTGTCATCGCCATCTTTGATATTGTAAGTTGTTGCCTCGCAGCCGTGTCTTTTTACAAACAATATCTAGTCACAAAAAGAAATTTCAAGCTAACAAGCCTGTCTGCAGATTGTGGGCTGCCTGACGTGCCAGGGCTGCCGCGGCCGCGGCTTTCGCAGACGACGCCGCGTCCACAGTGCGGTCTAAGGAGGGCGATGAGTCGGATCGACAAACGAATGACGAGCAACAACCGCACATCGAACCTGGAACGGAACGATGTGCAGCATTCACTGCTCGTCTAGGGGGGAGAATTGCATTTTCATTTGATCACGGACTCGGCCACTTCTTCTGTTTCTTCTTGTCTTTATATGATGCGTTTCGACTTGTCTCAACGGACCGACGACTCACAATATTCCACAAAACCGCCACATCGATACCCATCCGCATATAGCTGATCCTTTTATATTAGTTTGCTAGATTCATCAGAAAAATTGTTGCCCTGATTTAGGCGCTTCACTCTATTAAATACAAACCACATACGCACATCTCTGGATACCTATCTTGTGACCGAAGTGAGGATGGAAACACAAACTGCGTGTATCTCGCAGCCATTACCCAGCCTCTTCGATAATGTCCTTTTTGAAGAACTCGGAAATCTGCCGAGCCGATTCTTTACCGACTATGGGCTCGAGTTCTGGTGCATCCATGGCTGCAATGGCCGCGATGCTTTCCGTTTCCATCACCAGCGTACGAAGATTCGCCGGTGTAACGCCCGGGACTGCCGCCAGCATCTCCTGTGGCTCAAGATTAAAAGGTTGGTCGTCGGCACGTGCGTGTGGGTCGAGACCGGCACGCACGGCCGCTACCGGATCGGGCTCGGCTTCGTGCGACTTGAGCCGTTCAAAGATCTCGGCTGTCTCATAGGGCGACGACGCCCACAAAATACGCAAGCGCGGGAATGCTAGCGTCAGAAGCACAATCTTGCTCTGCAAGTCGTTGGCGTTTTGTGGGTTGGGGATCACGCTCGAGCCCGACGAAGACGACGATGCCAGGTCGGCAAACGGCTCGAGCGTGAACGATTTGTTCATGTCAAACTCAATCAGCAGCATGGGGTCGCGGTAGTGTTGGAACATGGTCTCGCACTGTGTGTAGAGGCGGCCGTCGCGGAACGACGAGATGAGATCGCTAATGGACTTGCGCTCGACACAGATATGGTCCGAAAGCACGTAGTCGCCCACAGTCAACATGCACGGCACAACGGCCATGTTGCGGCCGTGCAGCAGCGAGGGCAGCGACGAACGAAACTCGCGGACATCCACAACTACGCGTGGCTGCGTCGTCGCTGCTGTGGTGAGCCGACCTCCACCGGCGATACGTGTATTGACTGTCCGCAAAAAGGACTCCTGGGGGTCGTCCGCGTTGGAGATGTTGTGTGATGCCGTCGTCGTGAGGGTCACTGCCATGGAGGCGCGCTCCTTGATCAGTTTCGTGAATGCGTCTTTTTCACGACGCACGGCGGAAAGGTACTTTTGCTCTTCGACGGAACCGCCATAGTACATAAAGTAGGTGCGTACGCTGCGGTCGTTGTGTGACGATCGGTAGACCTCGATGCGCCGGATGAACGCCGCATCTGGCTCGTACATGATGATGTAGCGTGGCTTGACTTCCTCAAGCACGTGCTCGTCCTGGTCGCCATCGTATGCATGGATCACCACAAGGTCGCTCATGTCGTACATCTGATAGTAGTCGTCCATGTCTTCCAGTGGATCAGCCAATGCCGCCAGAATCTCCGCTTTTTGTTGCGCAGCTGCAATTTCAGCATCCGTATTGATACCGCCATCAGCGCTTGTTCCCGTCGTGGACCCTGCCTCTGCGGCATGGATCTCGGCCATTAACTCAGCGACCTCGTTGGGCTTCTCAAAATACTGTGCGACGCTGCCGTTGGCGGCGCGTCCACCAGATACGGACGCAGAGGCGATGGCCGATGCCGTGTTGGCTTGGCCTATACCGCTGCCACCACCACGCACACGCCGGCGCTTGTTGGCCGGCGCATTGCTTCGGACCGCACCTGCAGGGCGTCCCGTGCGCGGGTCGATGGCGCCGCTCAAAGCCTTCTGGTTCTCTGCAAAGAGAGTCGCATTGACGTTTGCAAATTCGCTCTTCCACTTCAAATAGTTGCGCAGTTTGCGGCGCATCATAAACGCGCCTGACGGCCGGTCTTCTTCGGCGTCGAAAAATTCTTCTACTCTCGATTCGGTGCGCGGCCGCACATGCATGGTCTGCAAGAAATCGCGTAACTGGCGGCATGTGTCAACGTCGCCGCACATGATCAGGATGGTGCCGTTGGAGTCGTCGCGTGGTACGCTAGCGAGGTATAGATCGCGATCAATCTCCTCCAGAATATCACCCAACACGCTCCACTTGGGTTGCTCCTCGAGGACAGGACGTAGAGTGTTGCTGCTGCTGGTGTTGTTTCCATCAATGCCGCTCATGCCATTGCTGCTCTTGAAATTATGCTTGCCTGTGTAGACTCGTCGCTTGGCCGTGTCAAAGATGGTCTGGGCAGCATCGAGGAAGAGCCAGGGCGACTGCGATTGGCGCGTGGATCCAGGCGGCGGCGAGTGCGCAGCGTGAATCGTGTCAAGGCGCTGTAAAAATGCAACGGCATCACACTCGACGATCGACTGAAGCATGCCGCGCAGGACCGTGAGATCGCCGACAATCTGCTTGCTCTTCCAGCTGACACGGTGCCAGTTGGGGTCGAGCTGACGGCGCACCATCACGTCAAAATTCTTGAGCAGCGCGCTGTCGAGATTCCAGTCTTCCATGTCGAGGCCTGTGTTGGACTTTTTCAGCTCGTGAATGCTGACCTCGACGCACTCGAGAATCGCGTTTTGAATGTCGCGCATGCTGTCAGTCATGGCAACCTCAAACTCCACGACCTCGGCGCGCTTCTTGCCCTCGAGGGCCGTGGCAACGGTGACGTGGAACCGGGGCCAGAGGGACGCTTTCCGCAAGAACAAATTGCGCATCATGGTTGCCAGTGGTGCAAAGCCCGTTGCAAATGCCTCCGGGTTGTCTGAGAAGGCCTTGAGGAAGCCGACCTTGTTCTTCTGACGGTAGATGCGGAGGATGAAGGCCTCCAGGGACGTGGCGACGACACGGTCTGCATGCAGCACGACCACACCCGTAATGGCGGTCGGGTTGAGCAGGCTTGTCAGCAGGTCGACAACGAGGATGCGCGACGTGACGCTGAAAATGCCGCCGGCCGCGTACATCTTCTCGCGCGCGCCGACCGTTGTAAAGTCCGTGTTGACAACGGTCAGGCCCCGCGCGCGAGGTGCCATGCTGATGGCCGCGTGCTCGGCCAATGCCTCGCCGATCCATCCATTCTCACGGTCGTCGGCATTGACAACGAGCACCAGGTTGTTGCCCGCGGCATCGTACGAGTGCAGCAGGTTGGTGACGAGGCGCATGAGGCCCAGCCCCCGTGCTAGCACGACGAGCTCATCATCGGCGCGCAGTTCCTGAAAAAGATTCTGCTGGTACTCCAGCGGCAGCGACAATTTCACCGGCTGCGGCGCGCTCGACGAAGACGACGACATGCGGGGCGCCAGTGCTGTGTCGTCATCGCGTGGCAATGGTGGTCTTTCGTGGTGTATTCTAAGGTGCGTGTGTGGGTGGCCTACAGCTTGCGTCACAGGGTGCACCCAAACAAGAATTCGGAATACGGCAGTGCGAAGACTTGGCCAAGCTGGAAGAGCGTCGATCGAGAATACGCAAGTTATGACGATTCGTGAGACAGGACTTGGTTTAGGCAGGCGTTGGCGTTCACGCTGCAGGCGCAACTCGCCTACCTCGCGAAGTCACGTGCCACTGTGGAGAAAAACTTTAAATGACCCGAGCAGTTTAGGCCTCCCAAACAGGTCGCTCCTTCCCGCTATGATGCTGTGACACCTGCGTAGGTGGGACGACGTCATCGTTTTCGGCAGGAGCTCGCCAGCCATATATAGACGGCAGCCTCTGTCTCTAGGCATCAAGATTCTTGTCTATAACAACAAAAAGAAGAGACAAGATACGAGACTTGAAGATCAACATCTTTTACAAACAGACACACCAACAAATACCTATCTCTCACAACTGAATCCAGTCACAATGTCGAACTCCTCCAACTCTGAGCCCAAGTTCTCCACGCAGGTGGAAGATCCCTCCAAGGTGAGCAAATCTGCGGCACCGGCAGACCTCTCTCGTTGCCTCATTCTATCCACTCCTGCTAACGAACGCCAGCCCGACGCCCCCAAGCACCAGCACGGACTCTTCGAGGCGGCCAAGGACAAGTTCTCGGCGCACCAGGCTAATCCCGGCCCTGTCTTGCTGAACAGCGCTGGCGGCGTACCGCAGGAGGGCACAAAGGAGGAGAGACGGGCAAAGGCGGAGGCGCTGAACAAGGGCAATTAGACGGGAAGCCACGATAGAGCCGCCATAGACGCCTATTCTTGGAACAATTGAAATTTTGCTACAGTTGAAACGTCTCCATTAACGTCGTGTTGTGAATTTACTGTCGTGTGGTGGCGTAATTTCGTAGTTTTACAGCGGTACTGTCCCTACTTTACAGTGAGACCTTTGTCCAGGGGCTGTGCTCGAAGTGGCGCCAGTATACCATGTTGGTGGCTCAATGCAGCTCCCGCCGCTGGCTTGTCTCGTGTGTCCGTCGCCCTTGCCTTTTATGAAACACGAAAGGCCCGGTGCAAAAGGTTAGTCCTACTAATTCCGGAAAACAGAATGCGGCGCAATTGAAGCAGCTACGATGGACTACTCATGTTTTATAGGGCTGTTTGTTCGCTCTTTCCCTCGACTTCTTGTATTTGCACCTTCCATATCGCAAAATGCCATCTGCCTCTAGCCTACTAGGCTACGACGAAATAAGATACTTGCAATCTGTTAGGCACTTTCGAGGTCACCCTCACAGCCCGCTGTAGCTGCAGCTCAGGCGCTTACCTAAGTTAGCGTAGCGCCAGAGGACGTGCGTGGTCGTTTGTGCGCCGCCCAGCGAACAGCCCAGCAGCCCAGCAAATGAAGGTGCCCGACAGAAGCCCAGCGAATCCGAGTGCGCAGCCAAGTCTTGCCATTCATTGGCCGTTGGATTCCATCCCTCCTGCCATTTCTTCACTCTGCCTCACGCCTTCCACATCGGTCTGCAAGCGTCTTCATTGCACGCATCGTGCTCTTTATCCCTTTTTCACCGACTCTCGTTCCTTTTACAGCCTCACGTCTTGTTTCCCAAATCGACAGCCCACGCATGCTGCTGATCTCGGCGGCCACAACCTCGAGACATTGCCGCCCGACCTAGCCAGCACGCCAGGCGCCAACCTCCATTACTGTTGCGTCGCTCGCTCCTCTACCCGTCTGCCTGCATCATTTTATCGCCCGCCTGCTCATTTGCCCAAAAGGGGCATCTCGATCTCTCGATAGTCCGACCCCTCGTGCTGTCGAGGTCTTTCATGTTTACTGTGTTACTGTCTAATATAAACGACCGACCGACGCTCTTCCTCCAATCACCCTCTCCTCCGTACCCATCATGCCGTCGGTCCTGAGCGAAGCCGATAAGGAGACCGTCAAGCGCTTCGTGCCCAAGGCAAACAACAAGATCCAGGCCGTCGCCGTCGCCAAGCTCTACATCGCCTTTCCCAACCGCCAAAAATGGACGGACACCGGTCTCCAGGGCGCTGCCGTGCTCTGCAACGACCTTGTCGGCAACACATACTGGATTAAGATGGTGGACATCTCCGTGCGTCTCCCTCGTGATCTCCCCCGATCCTTCTTCCCCCCTTCCCTTTTGCTCTCTTTGCCCTGCATCTTCATCGCTGGCTAACCCGTACAGTCCGGAAACCGTGGTGTGATCTGGGACCAGGAAATCTACGACACGTGGAACTACAACCAGGACCGTGTCTTCTTCCACACCTTTGAGCTTGAGGACTGCCTCGCGGGGCTGTCTTTTGCCGACGAGAAGGAGGCCAAGCAATTCAAAAAGAAGATGGACGACCGCGAGAAGAACGCCAGCAAGGCCACGCGTGCCATGCCTTTCGGTGGCGCCGCACCCGCAACGACAGGTGGTCACAAGCATTCGCGACTCGGCGGCATTTTCAGCGGCCACCGCCACTCATCTGCACCAACACCACCCGAATCTCCGCGAAGCTACGGACCGGGCCAAGGCTCTGGATTCGGCCACGGCCGATCAGGTAGCATCAACAGCGGCCGCGGCCCGACGCCGCCGTCTGAGTTTGCGACACTCGACGCCTTCGACCCCAACTGGCGCGAACACTTTGGCGACGACTTGCGAGCCAAGGGTCTCACGGACGAGTTCATCCGCGACAACCAGGACTTCATCGTCGAGTTCTTGCGACAGCAGTCTGCCCCAGCACCCGCAGCACCAGCGCCAGCAGCAACAGCGCCTCCTCCGCAAGCGGCGGCCCCGCCGCCTCCGCCGCCTCCGTCTGCTGCACCCTCTACTGCAGTTGCTGCAGCAACTGCTGCTGTTGCTGCGTCTGGTGGACCAGGCTTGCGTGCACCACCACCGCCTCCTCCTGGAGGTGGTGTGAGTGGTGGTGCGGCAGCAGCCAAACGGGCAGGTGGCCAGCCGCCTCCACCTCCTGCGCCTCGTCGGTACGGTGCCAAAACTGACCCAACGCCCGCCGCGCCGCCACCGCCACCCGAACCCCCGCGTGAGCCGTCCCCGCCGCGGCCCAAATATGCTGTACCACCAGCCCTCGCCGATGCCGGTAAGTTCGCGCATTCGAGGATGCCGCCGCAACAGCAGAGCCGTCCCGTGCCTGCCACACCGGGCCCTCCGCCGCCACCGCGCCCGCCAAAGACGGCCATCGACGACGACGACAACAGCAGTGGTGGACGCCGGTTTGGTGTGCCTCCACCCTTCAATGGCCAGCGTAACGTTCCCCCGCCTCCAGCCAGCCGCAATTCTGGCTCCCACGCCCCGCCCCTGCCAGCACGCGAATCTGCACCACCACCAGCACCACCACGGCCCCCAGTTGGAGGTGCCCCTCCCCTTCCGCCTTCCAACACGCGCCCTGTCCCCATGCAGCCGCCTCAGCCGCCTCCGCCGCCTGCACGGAACTCTGGTCCCTCGACGGCACCTCCACCACCACCACCTCCTCCTCCTCACCCCAACGGTGGCATGAGCGGCGTTCCTCCACCACCACCACCACCTCCTCCTCCTCCTGCTCACCCCAACGGTGGCATGAGCGGTGTCCCCCCACCACCTCCTCCACCCCCGCCTCCAGGTGGTTCTGGTGGACCGCCGCCGCCTCCACCGCCGCCGCCACCGCCTGGTGGTATGGGTGGCCCGCCTCCACCTCCTGGACCACCTCCGCCGCCTTCCGGCGGTGGACCGCCCCTGCCGAAGCCTAACCAAGACAAGTCTGCAGTGCTGGCGGGCATCCAGAATGCAGGTGGCATTCAGTCACTGCGGAAGGTGGACAAGAGTCAGATTCGCGATCGCAGTGAAGCACAAGTGGGCGGACGCAGTGCAGACACTGGCCCGGCTGGTAGTGGGATGCCACCGGCTGGTGCTGGTGGCGGCGGCAACATTGCGGGCTCGCTGGCCCTGATGGCGGCGCTGCAGAAACGCAAGGAGAAAGTCAGCAAGAGTGGTATGTTTTGTTCCCTTTCATTCGTTGTCTGTCCTCCACATAAGTACTTTTCAACCCTTTTCTAACAAAACGCAGATAATGAAGAGTCGGACAACGAATGGGATTAGGAGGGCCGTGTTTGTAAGCCTGGGCTTTGTGCTGAGCGTGCCATGAGATGGACCACATCGTATTGACGCGCCAAAGAGTCTGAGCCAGTCCAGTTCTCGGCCGACCCCCTTATTTTGGATATCGGATAGGAAAGAGTTGGGCCAGAGGCGTACGAAAGGAGGAAAGGCGCAGATGTTGTATTGGACACAAGTGTCGGAAAATCAATTGCATTCATATGAACAATGGTACATTGACTGCTACGTCTTATCGAGTATGGCTTAAAGCTGAGCCATCCTAACCGTTTTATTCTCAACAGCCTCGAACTGCTAGGGTCTCTCGTTTCATTAGTTAAACTTTCTATTTTTTTTTCTTAAACAGAGAGGCATTTACGTTTTTCGGTTTTTGCATCGTGTCGAATACAGCGACAGTTTTTCTTTCACTGTATCTTATGAATCAATCAACTTTTTGAACTTTGGTCACTTTGCTTTTCCCATGGTATATTGTACAGTATGGCATACATATTGAATATAACCTGGCATGCCGGGCTCACTTGAACCCTCGTGCCACTTTAGGCTTCTTCTTTTTCTTGGGCCGCTGACTCAACGCCCCTCCTCTGTGGATGGTAGGCTGCGACGACGGCATCACCTGGCTCGGCATTATGTTGTGGTGCATCTGGCCGTGGCTCTGGCCTGGAATGGCCTGGCTCGACACGATCTGGCTTGGCAAGATCTGGCTGCTAGGCTGAATGCGCGGCACGGCGGGCGACGACATGTTGGTTCCTCCCAAACCGCCGCCTAACATCAGCAAGCGGTCGCGGTCCCGCATGGCCCGTTTTTCCATCCGCCTGCGACGCCGCTCCTGGGCCTCTTGCGCCCGGCGACGCAACTCTTCCTCAGCCTCACCTGCCGCTCCCAAGGGCACCCACTGGAACTGCTCTGGGTCGCTGCCGAGCTGCCAGTGCGACAACAAGCGCAGCTCGCCTTCTTTGCGTGGCGGCTCCGACCGAATGGACTTGGCGTACTGACGCAGGCGCGCCACAACAGGATCTTCTTGCGCCTCCTGCATCGACGCTTGCCCATTGCTGTCTGCTTCGGCTTCGTCGGCACCCTCCAGTGATGGCAGGATACCGCCAACACCGCCGCCGCTGCCACTGCCACTGCCTCTACCGTCGTCTTGCGACGAAGACGGGAGCCAGGCAGGAATTCCGCCGCGGGCAGACGACGATGGTTCCCGCAGCTGCGACAGCGGGGGCGACGACGAAAGAAGGTGGTTGCGGAAGCGCGACTCGGTGTCGGACCGGGGAAAGTGCGCCGAGTAGGGCGTTGAAGCGGCGCTGAGTCCGCCGTCCTCAAACCCTGGCGTGGTTCTTGCGCTGCCGCCCATGGCCATCTGGCGTGGCATAACGACCATGCTGATCTGCGAGAAGAACAGCTGCACAGCCGCAAAGGCCAAAAGACCCTGACGGCGTGCATCGGCACTGTTGTGACCCTGACCGTCACCCACCTTGCCAATCAGACAGAGCCCAGCCATTGTGTCGTACAGGGTCGATGCGCCGTCGTTTCGAACGTCTCCTTCGGGCATCTGGTTCGAAATGGACACACGGCTATCTTCAATCGGCCCAATGTCGACGTCTGCGAGCTGCCGCGTCCAAGAGTAATCGGTGAGATCAGCCCCGTACTCTAGGATGTAATCGTAGTTGGAAATATTGAGCCTATCAATGTTAGCATGATGGAGACGGCTGAAGGACAAAGCCTGGTCGGTATATGATAAGTTTCACACGTACAATGTCGTATAGGCAAAGCTTCCATGCTCAGTGGCAATGTCGAGAATCTGCCGAATAATGTCCAGCGGGGATGGATTCTGGAACCCCCGGACCATGTCGGTCGCCTCGTAAGCCGACTTTGCAGCCTTGTCCATGTGTTTGTTCAGGAGATCGAAGAGTCGAGCCATGTTATACACCTCGACGAGTCGGCCAGAGCGGCTGCCCATGTAAGAAGCGCTCCCTGCGGTTAGTCCCCGTTGGCCGTTCTGGCCGACCGAAGGACCCGTGCTGAGCAGGTGCTCTTCAATCCCATCGGAGACTACAAAACTCCTTCGAAGATGTCTGGAGCCGGCTTTCCGCCTCTTCTCGATCTTGCCTTGCCGCTCCGAGTGTCTCCTTTTTAAAACAGGAGGAAAAGGAGCCAGATTCACCGGTTTGGGTCCCGACGAGCTCACACAAAGAGACGACCAGAGACTCAGGTCGGTGCCCAGTGTCAATATCTGCAAAACAGTTACGCCCTTCTGTGCGTATTCGCGTCCCAGCGGTCTATTGCGTTTCGGGTCGGTCACGCGTATTTGGACCGTTTTAGGGAGCAAAATCATAGCCTGCTGGCCGAGAAGGCGGGATTTTGTCTTGTCGCCATGTGCCCCAAAGCGTGGATGGGCCAGCTGAAAGACCTGTTGCTGGAATGTCGACTCCTCTCCATCCGAAGTCTGCTGAAACCAGAAAACGGCTACCTCTGGGTGCTTCATAGAATATACGAGTACAACCGCCCCATCGTTGCCCTGATACGACTCAGCCTTGGCCAAAGATATCTTTAACGTTTTATCGGCTGGACCTCGCAAGTGGGGGCAGGAAAGTAGGAGGAGAGGCTGCGTCGGCTTTGGCGACTTTGACGACTTTGACGGCGTTGACGAGACTCCCGACGCTCGTGCAGCTTGGAGTGGTGAGAGGTCGAGCCAAAAGACATTGGTTGTCGTCAAGACAAAAACATGGGCCGTGTTGACTGGCGATATCTGGATATCGAGGACGATATCCACACCGATACTGTGCACTGCATTGAACGTGCGCACGATACCGTCCGGCTTTTCGACGGCGGTAATACTGATGGACGTTGCATTGTTGACCAGGAGCGTGTTTGACTGGGGCGCATGCTCATCGACTTTCGGCAGCCAAAGGATTCTGTGCAGATGACCAAGATCTTGAGCGATGACCGGCGGGCCTGCGGCAGGACCATGAGAAAAAGTGCCCCTTGCGTGCAAAAACGGCAGCAAAACCGTTTTGCGTGCATGTCTGCTGCCCGTGATGTTCCAGATTGTCCACTGCCCGCCATCGTCGATAATGGCAATCTGCGGCGGCTTCGTCTCGGTGGCAGGGTTGAATGCCATGTCACAGTGGGCGCGGCCACCGGTCTTGCTAGTCGGAATGCGGATAAACGGGTCCACTGTAATGTACGTCAGGCCGTGCACAACGTCATCGCAAGCACAATGCTTCTTCTGGACGGAGATGCCGTGTAGCGTCGGCTGGAAGATGATAGTCTCGGCCGCTGTCTGGACGAGAATCCACCTCAACGGCCGCTTTGTATTGTTTCTTTTCCCATGTACGTAATAGGTGCTGCCCGCGGTGAACTTTATCTGGTTGATCGTCAGGGCGTTGTCGCACCAGTGGCCTTCGTCCTCGGGATCGATGTTGGTCAACTTCATTGTTGCGCCTCCGTCGGTGCTCCAGCCCCAGTCCTCAGCCCGAGCCTGCACGATGCGCAGGGCATGGCCCGACTGGCCCGTGGGCATGGCCAGTGCAGGACGGGCGACCGGTTCGCGGCCGCTCATGTCTGTGATTTCGCCATACGAGAGAAGCGGCAGTCTTGTCCGAGGCGACTGGTATAACTCCGACTCCAGAGCCTCCTGGAGAAACCCGGCATACAGAGGCCCTGCCATTCCTTCCAGAGCCTCGGGGGCATCGACAAGAAGCTTGTTCAAATACGTATTCGGCGCTGTCCGGACATTGGTGATGTCTACTGCCGTTGGAGCATACCACTCCTGGAAACGAGCGACTTCTTGAAATGTGTGTACTAGCGTTGGTGAGCAAGCGGCCCAGGGACGACAAAACAGGATGTCACTAAGCTCCATGTTATCAGCCTACCTGATCCGGGAAACCGGTTCGTTAGCAGCTTGCCAATGGCTGCCTTTCTGTCTTCGGCATCGACATCGTCATCGTGATCGTTGTCGTAATTGTTGGCAGAGACATAGGTCAGCCGGCCGAGGTGGCCAAACACCAAGTGATTGGCACGGTGGTCGCGCACAAGACTGGTAGGCAGGGCCTTTGCACCCGCAGGCTGCCCAGGCAGGCGCCTCTCAGCCATCTGGGTGGGAGTGTGGCGTATTCACAGAAGTCTGAGGCGATAATTTCATATTTTGATGATGGGCGTGCGAGTCGTTGGCTTGTAGCGGGTGCGTAGCGAGCCGAGTGTGGTCAAATTTGGTCAATTATGTGAAGCAAGTTTAAAGTGCATGAAAATGAGAAATGATACCAGTATGCAAGATTGAATGGATGCAAGTGGTTGTGCATGAACCGTTTCTTAAATCCCGAAAAGTCAAAGCTTCGTTTTTGCTGGGACTGAAGTGAAGCTGGGACGCTAGACGTTGAAATGTGGGTCCACTGTCGCTGGACGCGGCAGGAAAAATAAGAAGCCGCACTGCACCTGCCAGAAATCACCAGAGCGACAGGGCCCTAGTCCCAAAGAAGAAATACAATATAAACAATGGCGCGCCGCCGGCTGCAGAATCGCGAGACTCAATTTCGCCGATGCCAACTGTAAAGCAATCAACGGCGCACGACGACACGCGACGACCAAGATATCACGACAATTGAAAGTCCTTACCCTGCTCTCGCGACTTTGTCAAGTAGAATACTACCTACAATCTGACAGTCACCAAGCATATCAACAACAACCACACATCTCATACTTCTCACCATGTCGACGACATTCGAGCCGTCCATGTCGACGAGCCGGCAGACGATGGCACCGACAGGGCCGTCCATGGCGGACCAGCTGCCGAGCATCGATTTTGGCTTTGATGCGCTGCGTGAGCGCATGGCACGCTTCACAGTCCGCTTTGACGGCTTCATCGAGCAGGGGCGCAAGCGGGTGCTCGAGGAGCGCAACCAGTTCCGGATGAACGTGGCAGAACTACAGGGTGAGTGTTTGGAGTCTGTGGGCGGGAGACAACGGGCTCCCTGCACGGCGCTAACGCAATTGCAGAGGACGAACGAATGCGCAAGCGGGACGTCGAGATTGTGCAGCTCAAGTCCAACAGCCTCCAGCAGACCATGACCAAGGAGAAACAGGAGAAGCAGGAGATGGAGGCGGCCATTACCACACTCGAAAGCCAGCGCGACCGCCAGGAAGCCGAGCGGGATGCTCTGGCACGCCAGGTCGCCGACACGCAGCGGGCCATCGATGCCAAGATCGCCGCCCAGCAGGCTCGCGCCCGGCAGCGCGAGGCACAGGCGCGGTTCAACGTGCCCGAACTCGATTTTTGGGTCACCAACCTGTGCCTCACCATGGAGGGTGCCGGCAACGATGACCGTCTGCGCTTCGTCTATACACACATTGACGACCAGGATTGGGCGCGCGAGGCGTGGTTTGAGCTGGATACGGCCCAGCGCGACTATGCCGTGCGGCATTGCCGGCCGAAACTGGAGCACGAAAAGGTCGACCGGCTGCTCGAGCGTGTCAACGAGACGCGGGAGCTGGTGGTGCTGCTCAAAGGCATGCGGGAGCTATTCGTCGAGGCGATGAAGTCTGTGTAGACTGGAGACATCAAGAGCGCGGATGGACGAGGCGAAACGGCGGCCAAAGGGCCCTATCTGGCATAATGACATTGGGATGGATTGGGTCACTGTACTACAGACTGGACCAACGGGCGCAGGCAAGGCGTTTTTGATTCTTTGGGTGCCTCTGATTTCATGTTTTTGTTTCTACTCTTCGGGATGTATGACGAGCCATACAATTTCTGTTTCATTTTCCAAACGTTGAGAAATCCAGCGAGACAGGTGGGTTAAAGACTCCAAGCTGACAGCCATGATTATTATTTACTTTAAGAAGACAAAGAAATGTTACTGGGATCCAAGCCGACGAGCACTCAAATGAAGTCATACTCCGTACAGAGCGCAAGTACGACGATGTGGGGCGCCGTGCGCGGCAGGGACCTCATGCGCAGCGTCGCGCCTGCCTTCTCCCCGCATCGCGCTAAAATCAATTCTCCTGGCAATCCATTCACAACCCACAACCTCAACTTTTGCAACGTCCAATAAACACACGAGTACCCGACAACTATCTCAGCGTCAACATGCCCGCCGACCACACTGAAAAACAGGCGGCCGCTCAGGCTGCCGTCGACATACTTCACGAGATGTCCACCATCCTTGTTCGTGCCCAAGCGACGCGCTTTGCGCCGTTTCTCGAATCCGCCGTTTCGCGCTTTTTGCTGATCTTTTTCTGCCCAAATAGAATTGCCAGCTGGACCGCCGCACGCTGTCAATCTGTATCTCCATGATCGAGAATGGCGTCAGCCCCGTTGCCCTGGCAGTATGTCTTTATCCCCTCGCTACCGCTTGTCCGTAAAATGAGCGCGTCCAGCACGCTAACTATACCTTTCCTCCACATAAGAGAGCCGTGACGAAGCTGCGCGAGACAGGCCAACAGGTCGAACAATACATGGCGACGCAACAGAACCGATAGATAGCTGGTGGACTGAGTTACGACGACGAGACCGTGCCGGAATGGTGTACCTACAGCATACAATACGGCGAAACGAGAACACGATTGAACGAAAGCAAGACACTTCAGCATGCGCACAGGAATAAAGACAAAATGATCAAAGCGTCAAAGCCGACGGACCCCGTACCCCAACAAGACCTAGACAATGATGCCGTCTATTCGTATATGGATTGGCGACTGGGAGAAGGAAACGCGTGTTTAGACAGGACCGTGTGTATTGGCACGTGGAACGGGCTTCCGGCTGCAGGCCCATGATACCGTCTGAACAGACCACTAGGCGGCGTCGCTTTGAATAAGGGGCAACACGGCATGGAAGGCGGCGCTGTAGCCTGCAAGGACACATCCGCATACCTGTCATCATCACGTTGCAAACGACAGTCTACGGCGATTTGCGTGAAGCAAATCGCTTCCAGTATGATGCAATGCAGGGATAAGAAGCGTGTTGAAGATAAACAATACATAACATTCTGCTGCCGCTATACCAATTTGAAAGACACCAGAAACAGGAAACCCTTTCTTTCGGTTAAGCAAAGGGAACTAAAAATATCTTTGTCACCATCGCATGTGTCCCGCTATCCAAGTTTGTTGAAAGCTGCGTAGAGCCGTGCCTAGCAAAAATAACATATGAATATAGACAGAATGGAAAACGACAAAAAACAGGCCTGTCGGACCCCAAACTTCCTTGTTATGCATATATGTGTATCGTCTGCGTGTTTGTGCCATGTGTGAAAGTGTGAAAATAACCAAACGTCTCGCTCTAAACTATATATGCTCCTTGTCCCATGCGCCATAAAAAATGCAGAAGCAAAACAATCGAACGAAGGAACAGCAAATAAAATAAATTGTGTATCATGCCTCATGCGTCGTTGTTAAAAGTCGTGGTTTGTAGTATCCAGTCTATATCATGCAAGTACTCCGTATGTCTGCATGCATGTACCGTTGCCGAAAATGTCCAAGTGTGGTTTTGGGGAGACAAGGATGACCAAAGTGGATTTCGTAGGTTTTGTTGGGAGTCTCTTCGGTCCCAGCATGATGACAATTGTCAAAAGACAACAATTCATTTCTTCAACAAAAAAATCCCGTTCCGTATTTTGTAATCAGTTGCGTTGAGAGACGGGAGGTTGACCTGACGTACTAATGCGTCGAAGAGGTGGCGCAATAGCCAACTGGAGGGGATAACTCTATCGGTGCCCAAACAGCTGGATCGGCTCCTCCTCATCATCATCGTCATCCTCTTCCTCGTCTTCGTCGTCGTTGTTTTCATCTTCGTCATCATCGTCGTCGTCGTCTTCATCTTCATCGTTGTCGGCGTCCGAGTCGTCCCTTTTGCCTCCGCCGAAATATGGACTGACTTTGCGTCTCCCCCATGATAAGGCAGCATGTCGGTCAAAAAGGCCGAGGATGTCACCGTCCTCCATGTCAGATGACTGTTGGTAATCGTCCTCGTCACCGTCCAACTGAAAGCCCTCTTCGGAGTAGCCGGGAGGTGCAGTGGCAAGAACGGGTGCCCGCGTAGGCGATGTCATAAAGGCCGGCGAGGCGGACCGGAAAGACATCAGCGGTGGTGATTTAGGATGTGCGAGGGCTATGCCGCTGTCTGGCCGTGGACTTGACGACAACGGTGTCGACGGGAAGGAAGGCGCTGGTAGTAGTGCACTGTGAGCCGCAACCCCCAGCTGGGAACCAACGGCGGTGCTGGCCTCTGTTGCTGCCATTCCCGCCGCATCCGAGGCAGCTTCGGGCGCGTTCTGGCCCGTTTCAGCAGCAGCATTCTGCCCGTTGTGTGTCGCGGGTGGGTTGAGAAGGAGAAGCTCCACGGTGTTGTAGGAGAGGCAGACCTCGCATCGCAGGCCACCCCAGTGGTAGGTAGTGGATGTCTTTGCCTCGCAGTCGTTGCACAAAATGACGGCGCGCGTGTTGGTATATTCCTCGGGCATTGGCTGTTCTTCCAGGTGCTTGTCAAGCCGGCGGAACATGCTTTCCATGTTCTCGACGCTCTTGTTGCAGATGGGACACTTGTACGACCGCTTTATGTACTCGGCGCGGCAGTCGTCGTGGATCATGTGGCCACACTTCATTGTGACAACCTTTTTGTGTGTCGTGAAAATGTACTCGCCGCAGATGGGGCAATCGCAGTCCATGACACCTTCACGGCAGCGGTGCGACTCTTCCTGGTTGATTGCAATGCACGAACCGCATTTCTTAGACAGATAGTTAGAAACAACAACATGTACAATACAGTAGTACGAAGAAGCAATCGACACGACATAAAGACATACCTTGCAGTGGAAAAAGTCCTTGCCTAGACCTTCACCGACACGGCAGATGCCGCAGTCGTTGCAGTGGTAGATGCTCTTGTCCGGGTCGTCGTTCCACAGCTTGCAGATGTTGCAATAGTAGCGAGCAGCCGACTCACCGCACTTGGCACATACATCACCGGCTCGTTGTGCGTGGCCGCAGAGCATGCACAGCATATGTTTTGTGTCACGGCGCGGCAGGATGTGTTCTTCGGCGTCATTGTGGCATAGCCGGCAGGTATACCAGCGCTCACACGTATCGCATTGCAGCTTCACATTCCGGCGGTAGTGCTCACAGCCCAGCAGCTGCCTTCCCTCCTCATCACGCGCAATTCCATCGCCTGTCACATTCGTGTCCGGTACGTAGGTCGGCCGTATGTCGTCTTCTGTCAGACTAAATGTCTGCGTCTGTGGCGGTGGTGTTCCGTGAGAGTACGCAGCATGCCAAAACTTGAGGGACTCGAGCGGGCCAAATGATGCGGGCGCGTCATCCCGGATCGAAGCTGCAGTAGCCGGTGGGCTGAATGGTGTCACAGGCCGCAGTGGAAGCGCGGTTTTCCTCGACCGCTGGTAGCTTTCCATCAACAGGCTGTGCATCATCTTCGCTTTGTCTTCTGCAGCAATGTCGCGCGACTGCACCGCCAGGATGCGCCGCCGCAAGGCCTGCATGCCGTCGTCTTCGGGCAGTTCTATATTCCCATAGAAACCCGTCGGCAGAGAGGCCGGGGTACCCATCCCAAGCGAACCCTCGCCAGCTCCACCAGCATGATCTCCGCTCCCGTCCGCCACGTTCAGCAAGCCAAAGGGGTCTTCAAGACCGATCTCGGCTGCATTGCTGCGTCGATGCACTTGTTGTCCTTGGGGTGCCGAGGTTGACAGTGCAGTCATGGCGGCGACCGATCCAGAAGCCAGTTGGTCTTCATGATCCTGTTCCTGCTGTGTCTGCAACGAAATCGTGCGGTTGTGTCGAGGAAATGTATTCCGAGAACGAAACGAAGGTACCGGGCTGTCGGCAGCATAAGTGTCCGCGGAGGGACTCGAGGTAAAGGAGCGTGCGGAAGCAAAGAGTCGTGACAGTCCAGATGGTCCTTGAGCGGTTGTCGTCTGGCCGCCTAACGCCCCGCCAGCCTGCTGCGGCCCTTGTGACGGCCCGGTAATCTCATCGTCGTCAAGTGCCGACGAATCTAGATCAGACGACCCAAGCGGCTGGTCGAGCGGCGTTTCGGGTCCCGGGGAGTTAAAGTTGGACGAGAGTCGGCGTGCTTGGCGCAAGACGGGATTAATGATGTAGTCAGGAACAAGAGAGGGCATTGGGCCAAAAACAAAAGGAGCAGCTATGCCAGTAACGATGTCTCGTTGACAACAAAACGGTGGGGCGACTATGGCGCTGGAGATGAAAACCAAAGTGGTTGTATGTCGTACGTCGATGGACGAATCACAAGCCCAAAACAGATGAGACAAAAGAGGACGGGAGGTGTCTAATAAAGAGCCGAGGGGAGAGGTACAGAGCGCAAGACGTTGGCATATTTTGTTGAGAATCACAGAGGTCCAACGGGAACGGGAATCGTGAGCAATGGCAGGCGATCAAATGGACCGGTACCAGAAATGGCAGTGGCCAAAAGACGAAGGAGCAGGGATTGGGGCGGACGGTACAGTGGGGCTGTCTGGGCATCTGTGGGGCAGGTGAGCGCGAAAGTATCCGGCTGCACGTGCCCAACACTTTACGGCAGTGGCAGTTCTGTCATTCTGCTGGTGACCTCAAGCACGGCTGTTTCGTTGACCGCCTTCAGCGGTCTTGCCGCAAACAGCGCCACTAACAGTATATGTGCTGACTATTCTTTGTTCTAGCCGAGACCGCAACAAACAATCAAATCATATATCTATCCTCTGACCGACCCCCAGATGATGGCATGGCGAGTCAATTTCACATAAAATACAGCCGGGAAAGGGAGCACCAACCTACAATGGCTTTCGAATCCCTCGCAGTCTGGGGGCTCCCAAACAAAGTCTTCACTTGCTGCATTCATAACGAGATATCGCTCAACACCTCCAATATGGAATGACAATCTGGATGGGATGGTCACGACTACTGAACATGATATCAGAATAAGAAAGTGCACTTTCACAGTTAATTGTGGCAATGCTTTCCGTCAATCCTCAGGCCCAGCCACACATTAATAGAACTGATAGAGTATGTCTTGTGCCTTCCTGCGAAGAAAGCCCAAAAGATGCACCAGAACAGCAAATTGTGTGCCAATTATGCCGCGGGTTAATTGGAGCCCTGACAAGGCTTACGTAGCCGACCGCGTATTCCTGGCCCAAGTGCAGCCTCGACGGCAGGGCGATCAACTGTGCCGGGGTACGGTCTCAGCAGTTTCTCCAGAGCTAACATGCGGTAATCACGTTGCGGCGTGGATCTGGCCGTAGTCAACAGACTTGGAAAGCTTGGCTGCCCAATTGCTTGTTCTGCACGTTTGTGTCGTCTAGTCGATGCTACCTCAGTGATCAACACCGTCGTTAGTTGCCGTTTGGGCGTGACATATGTAATTGTACGTCGCACGGGTTTCTTCCTTGTATTCCTCTGCGTCTGTAGTTGACCGGGGATCCATCTTCGATGATGCGTGAACACATATTCTGTTCTTAGGTCGTGAACGCAAAGCACGAAACGGAAGCCTTCTTGGACGATGTTGTAATGTTAGTAAAGTCCGAATTAGGGCGCCGACTGAACCGGCCAAGGCAACTAGAGCTGCTAACGCAGAAGGCTGAGCTCAGGGGTGAAAGCAGCCCCTGACGCCGTCGATATTGGCTGTATGTTTCAAGACGCAGCC
Source organism: Sporothrix globosa (assembly GCA_001630435.1). Lineage (NCBI taxonomy): Eukaryota > Fungi > Ascomycota > Sordariomycetes > Ophiostomatales > Ophiostomataceae > Sporothrix > Sporothrix globosa. The sequence goes on from LVYW01000002.1 coordinate 3,639,391, forward strand.
TTCAATTAACAGCGCGAGTTCACAGATCTTCTTTGCATGGGTGTCGGCAACAGACAAACCACGTCCCATAGCCTCACCCTCGCTGTGGCTTTCTTCTGTACCACCGTATAATTCCGTAGTAAGATACCTTATCTCTAGCTCGTGGGGGGGTTGCGTTTGAAGCAGTTTTTAAATATTTCACATTACTTCTAATACAGGCTGTTCTTCCAGAAAAACGCACAGATAACATTAACAACCCGGGATTGCTTCGCTCATATTTCGACGCCGCAAGTCGTTCGTCCCTTTTTGTCTTGTCATGCTTCTTTCCTCCAACATGCCTCCGTATTTATTTCACTTTTTCTGCTTCTCGATCCAGCCATGTGGATCCTGCCTAGAAACTAACACTTGTCTCTTTCGCTGCACTTCAGCTCTCCTGCAAAGACCCACAAATGGTGGGAAGCTTCTCACTGAGTGTTGCATGTGATTGGCCTGCCCACTTCAGCAGTCCCCCAGCATCCCAGAAGTGCTGGCTGGGTTTTTGGAGCTGGCCGGGCTTCAGCACCCCTGCCGCACACAGCCCACCGCCACGGTTTGCAGAAGACGGGTCCTGGCTGCAGGGTATTCGCCCGGTTTTTACGCGTTGGACTGGGCACGAACGGCGCTGAAAATAGCGGCCTTGAACCGCGCTACAAGTAAGGCCAGGCACGGTTTTCGGCGTCTTTTGGCGTCTCTTTGGCGTCTAGTTTACAGCTGTAGTGCATTGCTCCGGACACTCCCTCCAAATTCTGGTGCTCTCGCAGCCAATTCGATCAATACGAAAAGGACACCTCTGCTAATAGTCCCACCCACACAGCCGCCATCCCCTTTTCACGTTTGCTCCTGCCGTGCTGGTTCAATGTGAGAATGTTTTATGCGTGCAAACAGAGCTCCCTCCCTTCCTATTCCGTAATACGTCGTAGAGTTTCTTCAGAACTTGCCAGCATCCAGTGCTTTCATCGCTCGCACTGCAAACCACAATTGCACACCCCCTCCCCGTCTGCCCTGTCATCACGACGCCGTTGTTGTAAAGTGGATTCGGCGTTCGTTGTGACATTGGTGCCAAACTTCTGTTTTTAAAAAGAAAATCTCTTGTTCTTTCCCAGTTGTCTTGTCTGCAACTCCCTGTTTTGACATCATCAGCCCATTGCGCTTTCCTTTCTCGTGGGACTTCCAATGTCTCCTGTACGCTAGAGGAGCTCTTTCCTTCTGGACCTGTCCCTCTATTACCCCTTGCGCCACCCATACCCCTGCCTCCTATTTGGCTCTATCCATAAACGTGTTTTTAACTTCATAGGCTTTTCTCTCCTTCCCTGCCTTGTTCTGATTCTCGTCGCGAGAACCACCCCCTTTCCTTTTCTCCTCTACTTCGTTTCCCTTCACGGCCATCTTGTTTCGATTCTTTCATTCGCTCATTTCTTTTTTGGTTCTCTTCTTCTTACTTCGTGTTCACACGAGGCTCTGTTGTTTCTTACCCTTCTCCATTTCTTTTCTTCCTCCCCCATCCCCTCCTGTCGATCGCATAGCGGCGAGGAGGCCTTACCGTCCCGTTTGTTCTTTTCGATTCGACCTCCTCTCGACATCGTTCTCTCCGCGCCTCCTTAATCGCATACTCGAACGTCTTCTCTCCTCGACACGATGGCTGGAAACAAGGCGGCTGTGGCCGCTTCCGGCGCCCAGCCCTCGAACACAGACACCCTCCGTCAACGTGCGACGGTTGCCGACCCGTCCATCACGACGCCCCCAGCTGTTGTCGAGATTGATAACAAGAAGAACGCGGCCAGGAAGACCCAGTCGCCTTCCGTCTGGCAACTGATTGGGGATTGGGAGGTCGTCTGGGCCCCTATTATCTTCACGGCCGTCGCCCTCTTCACGCGCCTCTACAAGATTGGCATCTCGAACATCGTCACCTGGGACGAGGCACAGCAAGTTCTCCCCATGTCGCTTCCTGCCTTTTTATGTTTAATTTGACGCCTGCGGCTGCGTCAGAAGTACCAGTCAATAAAGGACCTCACAACGAGTGTTCGGATGTGGCCTGCACCAGAGAGGACAAGTTTGCTAACCTCTTTGTTTTTCTTGTTCCACTACAGCTTTGGCAAGTTCGGCTCGCACTACCTCCAGCGCACTTTCTACTTCGATGTGCACCCTCCTCTCGGCAAGCTTCTCGTCGGTCTGTCTGGCTACATCGCAGGCTACAATGGCACTTTTGAGTTTAAGTCGGGCGAGACTTATCCGCCTGAGATTGACTATTGGACCATGCGCGCTTTTAATGCCATGTTCGGTATCTTCCTTGTCCCCATGGCCTAGTATGTCCAAAGTTCCCCCAGATACCTCGTTGCACAAGGATGAAGGGTGTCTCTTTAACTAACTATCCGATGCACAGCTTCACCGCCCGCGAGCTGAAGTTCTCGCGCCCTGCTGTTTGGCTCGTCACCCTCATGATTCTGTGCGAGAACAGCTACACGACCATCTCCCGTACGGCCACACCCGCCCGTCTTCCCTCCTTGCTCACGAGCAATCGATGGTACTAATATTGTGGCATAGGGTTCATCCTTCTTGACTCCATGCTCCTGTGCGGCACTGTGTCAACGGTCCTGTGTTGGGCCAAGTTCCACCGCACCCAAGACAAGAGCTTCAGCCCGGAGTGGTTCTTCTGGCTGACCATGACCGGTTTCAGCATCGGTTGCGTCACTAGTGTCAAACTTGTCGGTCTCTTCGTGACCGCCATGGTTGGTCTGTACACCGCTGAGGACCTGTGGAACAAGTTTGGCGACATCAAGATCAAGCCGGTATGCCTCGCATCCACCAGAGACGCATTCCATCATATAATCGCCATGGGCCAATATGCCGATACAGTATCTAACTAGCTTCTTTACAGACTGTCCTCGCCGCACACGTCGCTGCGCGTGTTGGAGGACTGATCATCCTGCCCTTCCTTGTTTACCTGGCCAGCTTCTATGTCCACTTTGCCGTCCTGACCCGCACCGGCCCTGGCGATGCGCAGATGAGCTCTCTCTTCCAGGCCAACCTGGAGGGCACTGAGGTCGGCAAGAACAGCCCGCTCGAGGTTGCCTATGGTTCGCGTGTGACCCTGAAGAACATGGGCTATGGTGGTGGTCTCCTGCACTCCCACGTCCAGACCTACCCCGAGGGCTCTGGCCAGCAGCAAATCACTTGCTACCACCACAAGGATTCCAACAACGACTGGTTCTTCTACCCGACCCGCGAGGAGCCCAACTGGGAGAACGACGAGGAGCCCAAGTTCATTAGCGACAACACCGTCGTCCGCCTCATCCACGCCCAGACCGGCCGCAACCTGCACTCGCACGAGATTTCGGCTCCGGTCACAAAGGCCGACAAGGAAGTGTCCTGCTACGGCAACCTGACTGTTGGCGATGCCAAGGACTATTGGAAGATTGAGGTTCTTGACGACGTCGCATCGCGCGACCGGTCGAAGATCCGCACCCTGACGACCTCGTTCCGCCTGAAGCACACTGTCATGGGCTGCTACCTTCGCGCCGGCAACACCAACCTTCCCCAATGGGGTTTCAGACAGATCGAGGTTACGTGCGCTAAGGACACCAACCCGAGAGACACCTACACGCACTGGAACGTCGAGGCCCACTGGAACGAGAAGCTGCCTGCTGGCAACCCCGGCGTCTACAAGTCGCCTTTCCTTCGTGACTTTGTCCATCTGAACGTGGCTATGATGACAAGCAACAATGCCCTCGTTCCTGACCCGGACAAGCAGGACGACCTTGCCTCGCAGTGGTGGCAGTGGCCCATCCTTAACGTCGGTCTGCGTATGTGCGGCTGGGACGACAAGATCGTCAAGTACTTCCTGCTCGGCAACCCTCTGGTCTACTGGGGCTCGACTGCCGGCCTTGGTGTCTTTGCCGCTCTCATTGCCTGGTACACCATCCGGTGGCAGCGTGGCTACACCGAGCTGTCCCAGGATGACATTGACCACATCCACTATGCCGGTATCTACCCGGTCATTGGCTGGTTCCTCCACTACCTGCCGTTCGTCATCATGGCTCGTGTCACCTATGTGCACCATTACTACCCGGCTCTGTACTTTGCGGTGCTCACCTTCGGCTTCCTGACTGACTGGTTCCTCAAGAACCGCATTGCGGCGATCCGCTACGCGGCGTTTGGTGTCCTCTACGCGGCCACGATCGGTCTTTACATCTACTTCATCCCGATCTGCTGGGGCATGGTCGGCCCCAATGCCCAGTACCGCTACATGAAGTGGTTCGACAACTGGAGAATCTCGGACTAAATGGATCACGTCGGCATCGAACCCCAGCACGCTCATATTATTTATCATGCATCCCGGCCACAGCCAAATCAAGCAATGCCAGGCATACTCGGATTGTCTGGATCACATGAATCTTGCCCCTATGTTCAAGTGCGGCTACAGCGTATCGGCTTGTTGAATTAGGCGACTCGTTGAAGAAATAATATCACGCCGGTATAAAGACGCACAAACACGAAAACCACCTGCTACCAAAAACGGAGACATGGATAGAGGATTAACACGTAGCTTTTATAAAGAGACGGGGGCCTCGGGCGGGAGTTCTGGTTACATTTTTTGGGATTATTTTTAAGCGTAGGGGAAGGATATCACGCATATTCTTCTCCTGCCCTCTAACTTTTCTTTCCCTTTATCGTCTTTTTATTGAGCAAAAACAACAACGACGGACACACAACTCACACCTAGCACCTCTTACTGTTTACTATGTAATACAATATGATTTCATTTGTCGTTTCTTCTTTCCTTAGTTCCTCTTTTACGCCGTTTATTGCGAGCATATCGTCCTTATTTGTTGGGTTTTTTTAGAGAGCTTGTCGTACCCAAACAACAGCGTCGAATACAAAATTAACTACACACGACCCAGTGCATCACACAGAGTGGCATACATTTAGAATAGAAAGTACCAGTATGTAAGCGACAAGTATATGCGCAGCTTTAGCACCGAAATCTTTGATATTTGCCTAAGAGCCTATTGATATTAAAACCATGATATCGTAGTCGTACAAAACTTGTGTACAAAAGGGACAAACAGTATAATGTATTAGGGTCAATGCCGACAGAGTAATGAAAAAGAGCAACGCTTGTATTAATATTATGGTGGACTAAAAACATTCCGATCAACAACAGCCGGTGGACTTGCCGTAGGCGCCGTTGTCGAGACGCAGCGGCCGGCCCCCGCCTGCAGAGGCCGCCGCAGCCGCCGCCGCACCAGGGCCTTTGACACCCGACCGCCGGTCGTTGAGATCATACCGGCCGGCCTGGATGTTGTGGTAGATGCGGTCGGCCACACGCAAAAAGGCGTGCTCCACGTTTTCGCCGCTCTTGGCACTCGTTTCCACGTATTCGAGCACGCCGTTGCGCCGAGCCCACTCTTCGGCCTCTTCGCGGGTCACCTGCCGCTGGTTCCCCTCGCCTTCGGCGGCCGAAGCGTCTGTCGACGCCAAATCGGCCTTGTTGCCCACGAGCACCACGACAATGTCCGGGTCGGCAATCTGGCGCAGGTCGTCGAGCCAGTCCTTGACGTGCAAGAATGTCTGCTTGCGCGAGAGGTCAAAGACGAGGAGCGCGCCGGAGGCGCCGCGGAAGTACGACCGGGTGACGGACTTGTACGTCTCCTGGCCGGCGGTATCCCAGAGCGAGAGCTTCATGTGTTTTTGCGGCTCGGCAGGCTTGGCACGTGGCGGGTCGGGGAGGCCGCCATCGAGAGTGCTGGTTGATATTGTGGACGGGACCGGCCCGCCAGACGAGTTGAGAGTGTTGGGTGTAGATGTACCAGGTGTGGTTGCGGAGGAGGATGCAGCGGCCGCTGCTGCTGCTGCTGGCAGATAAGCACGGCTATGGGGCGGCCCGACGGGCACGATTCGGCTACCAAACTCGACGCCAATGGTGACGTCGTGGTGGGTGACAAAGCGGCCTTCGCAGAGGCGGATGGTCAAGCTGCTTTTACCACAGCCCGAGTCGCCGATGCACACGAGTTTGGCAATGTAGTCCCATTGCGGCGGTGGGGACGACGACATGGGGAGATAGGACAACGAGGAGAGGAGGAAAAGAGAGTGTTGGTTGATCTTGGAGAGCTGAGAGAAGCTCGAGGTTGGGATTCGGCGTAAGCTGCAGAAAGGCTGGAGAGACAACAGAAGGCCGGTATCGCTGGAAAAGCTAGGGAACGGGGAGGATGTTCGCACAAAGAATGGGATGGAGTTGGTCAAGAGACGAAAACGAGAGTTGGCTTCCAAGGGAAAGAGAATACACGTGAAGAGAAGGTTCAGGGGAGCAAAACGCGTTTGGAAACTGTTGGGAGAAGACGCTGTCGTCCCGTATCTTGGGATGGCAGAATTGGGAAGCTGGCAGGCGGCCTTCGCCTCTCACGTGGGCTCCACGATGAAGCCGGCTCTCTCCCCATTGCTTGGGTGGGTCATGCTGGCATGGTGGGTCGCCGCCTTACTTTCAGTGTGTCGCTCCTTCTCATTCTTCCGCCGCCAGGTATGCCAAAATGCTGTCCGAATGACCCAGCGGTTTGCTAAAGTGGGGCTTGGCGTGTCTGGCGCTAGCTCTTTGGAGGCGCCGCCTTTGGTTGCTTGATTGATGTTTGATAACGCCAGCGGCCTGTGAAAGACGGCATCATCCTCGTTCTCTTTGTGTCATCCTCCCATTGTTCCAGGATCCAGATATGGCCACACTGGCAGGGGACGCTACCTACTTTTTCTGGTCCTGTGGCTCTATGTCTCTGATTGTGTCTTCTGGCCCTTATTTCGTTTTCTTTTCCTCGTCCTCGTTCTTTTCAGAGTCAGAAAGCGCTGCCTGCAGGCTGCCGTGCAAGTCCAACAGGCAATGCGAAGCGATACTGCATAAATAATAGTGAATGAACTGATAGAGGCATCTGGCGATATCCATGCATGTCCTATCAGGCACACGACAATTCACCAGCGGTGTCGTGCCTGATCCTCCGTCGCTCTTTCCTCCCGTGCAGAGTCATGACCTGTGACTTCGCTGTCAGCGCTGTCCAGTTATGCTATCCACCATATCGTAGGGCCCCACAGCGGCCAGGCCGCAGCAGTGCCGTTGCACAAGTGCAGCTGGCAATGCGTCGGTCCACAAGGAACAACGGCAGCCTCTCATTTCGTGGGTGGCGCTACTGCCGCCAGGGTTGCTCATGCTGTCTGCCTCATCTGGGGCCAGGCCGTCCACAATGTGCGGTGGCTGTTGATAGCGACTGCCTTTTATTCCTGCCGTTCTTTCCTTCGCGAGCCTCCTCGGTTCTGTCTCTCTTTTCGTTTTTACTCTTCCCGACCCCTTGGTATCTCTCTCTCAGTTCGCTGTTGTTTTACACATTTCTATGCCTCGTGTTCTCCCTTCCAAACTGCCAACCTCTGACGCCTTTTTACGCAGCGTATCGCTCGCCACCACCGAAGCATTGTATCTAGAACCTCAAAGAACGGCTGGCCACCAGCATCACTAGTACGACCTCGCGCCAGGCCTACCACACTTCCGTCATCGGTGGCTGACTTTGCCTTCACTTCTGTGCGCCCTTGTTTCGAGCTTGCCAGTCCCCCATTTCCCGACCTGCACTGGCCTCTCGCACACGTCACTGCTTATTCCACGCGCAGTATTTCCGTTTAGCGATACCACAATTCTTACCCATTTTCTCCCTCCTGATGCTGAGGGCTGGCAGCTTCCCTTCTGAACCGCCACATACCGCAACTACGCCACTTTTGTATCGCCTAATTCCAACAACTCTTGAAAGCAGCACGTTTTGGTGCAATAGTCTCGTGCATCTTCACTTTGCAACCTACGTGACCTCACCATTCGACTTGGTCACAGGTCCTCTCGACCCTGTGTCTGCCAATCACCGACATTATCTCTATAAGCCTCTCGTATCGCGCAACATCGACAGCTATTGAAACGTACGACCGATAACGAAAACAACGACGCTCGAGTTTCGCCCACCTTTTTTGACATCAGGGAAAAGCATCTGACACAAGATCAGAATTCGGGCGTTGGCGCTTTTCCCTGCAGGGGAGGCTTTGGGGGAGGAAACGTCGCGATGTTTTCGGAATGTGAGTTGTCTCGGGCGTTTCGGTACTCTCGATAACGACCTGCCACAACAGAAAACGTCAGAAGCTTTGCCCTACGCAGTGACTAACTTGACGTCTCATCTATCAGATGCCTCTCGATTCCTGGCACAGTCCCAGTCACGACTGTCCAACTTCGGCCAAGCGGCCGGTGACGACGCCAGCAGCAACACTGGTGGCGACACATCGAACCGGCAAACCGGAGACTGGCCATCCCGCAACAACAGATCATATGGACGATCGTTTTTAGGTCGCGGATTCGGTGGTGGGGGTGGAGGCGGTACAGGAGCCTCGGGGAACCCATACCAGTCCTCTGGCTCACGGTTTGGCCAGCTCAACTTTGCCTCTCGGTACTCGACTGCGGCCCAGGATGCGCCTCTGTTTCACGAGGTGGAGGAGGAGGAGGAAGGCGTTGATGACGACGATGAGGTCGAGCGTGACAGAGAGGCTGCTGATCTGTATGCACTTCAGCGGTCACGGCGGGTGTTCGCAGCTAGCCGGTTAGAAGAGAGCACCGGCACAGACAACGAGCTGAGCAATGCGTCACTGGGCGACAGCAAAGACGACGACGGCCGCCATCGACTGAGCAACAGCGGACGGAGAACCAGGGCTACAACAACCAGTGACGCACAAGACGGCGACGATGCCTTTTTGGCAAACAAAACGAAGGGAGTCCGTGGGTCCAGGGTACAAAGCAGCTGGAGCGGGAATCGGAGCTTCCACCGACCAGGACGCGGTGCCACGGCAAACGAGGAGGATTCCGACGGCTACAATCCCAACCTTCAGGAGAGCCGCGGTAAGATGGTGGATATCGGACTGGAATCGACGATTGCAGAGAGCGAACCTCCCTTGGATTTGACTGTCGAAGCTGCCCGCGAAGACGACGACAACCCGGTACCGGCGTTTCAAAAGTTTGCAGCAGCCAAGGGCTCCGGTCGCTTTGGCTTCCGTCGGGGCTCCACGAACGAGTCCGAGCTGGGCCTTTTGCGAGAGGGCGCTGGTGGTGGTGCCGACAGCGAGGCCAATTTCGGCCCTGGAGATCCTGTTAGCAGTAGCATCTTGCAGCAGCAGCAGCAGCAGGCGGCCACCGGAGGTGCGCCCTCGTCCGACATGGAGCTGTTCCGGCACGACCCATTCTTTGCCTGGATCTACCTCATTGCCCTGGCGTCTCTATTCGCGACGTTTGCCCTCGTCTACTTACATACCTCAGGGCCTACGGGCGGCGAGAAGCAACCGTGGGGCGACACCATCTACACGACACTGCTCTCGTCAATTCACCTCCTGGCCGTTGACACCCTCGTAGCCGTCATCGTCTCCCTCGTATGGCTCGCCGCCCTCCGATCGTTCGCCCGCTACATGGTCGGCCTCATTATTGTTGCCGTCCCCGTGATCCTCATCTCCTTTAGCATATACCCTCTTGTGTCCAGCTATCAAGGCGCCAAGACGGGAAGCTCCGGTTTTCAGGACACAGTTATGCGGTGGGCGTCGATTGTGCCTGGCGTATCCGCGGTTGTCTGGCTGTATCTTGTGTGGAAGGGCCGGTCGGCTCTGCGGTCGTCCATTGACATTCTTGAGTTTTCCAGCCGCATCCTGGCCGCCAACTCAGCTCTCGTTCTTGTCGGTATGGGCTGCCTCGTGCTTGTCGTCTTCTGGACGTGGGCGTGGCTGGCCATGTTCACGCGGGTCTTCCTGGGTGGCTCCTTCTCCAGCAAGCTGTCTCGGTTCATCATCAGCACATCGAGCTGGTGGCTCGGTGTTTACTTTGTGCTCATGTACATCTGGACCCTGTCTGTCATCTCGGGCGTGCAGCGTGCTACCACGGGTGCCACCGTGTCTCAGTGGTACTTCCATCGCAATGTGCAGCCAGCGCCGTCCTCCAACGAAGTCGTATCGGCGGCACTACATCACGCGATGACGACCATCTTCGGCTCCATCTGCCTTTCGACGTTGCTCGCTCTCGCCGTTCGGCTCCCTCTGCTCGTGCTCCCGGTCCGGCTCGCAAACGGTCTCGGCCTATTCTTCTATTCGTTCATCCCGACGCCCATCGCCGCACTCACGAACCCCCTTACGCTTACCTACGGTGCCATCCACTCCCAAAACCTGACCGCGTCGTCGCAGGGACTTACCCAGCTAGCGTTCCTGTCACCCGAGGCACCCACCACCACTCTGACGCCGCGCATGTTCCAGGCTCGGCAACGCCGTAAGAGGTACGGCGGAGTCGGTTCGACGGCGCCACTGCTGCCCTACCGGCTGGCCAAGCTTCTGCTGCATGCCACGCGCTTCATTATGGCGACGGCTCTTGGCTTTGCCGGCTGGGTCATTACGGCGCGGCAGCTGCGCGTTGCTCTTCCCGACGGTGCCGGTGGCAGTGTCCGTGGCAGTGCGTATGCCTACGTGGTCGGCTTGGTCGCCAGTTTTATCGGCTGGGGCGTCCTCGGCGCCATGGAGGGCATTCTGAGCGGTATCGTGGATGCCGTGGTGATTTGCTACGGCAGCGAGACGCGCATGTCCAACAATGCCGGCGTTGGAGCCGGTGGCGGCGGCTACTGCATGGAGGCGGCGTACTTGTTCGGCGGCCGCGGCGACGGGGATGTAGGCGAGGACGACTTCCACCGCACCAACCGTGAAGTGTATTAAACTAGGTGAATGGGTGTGCATTCGTAGCCTTGACTCTTCCTTCTTTTTTCTTATTTTAGTTTGTTTCTATTCTTTCGTCATTATATGCGCTGGCAGTTTCGGGGGCAGCATCAAGCTGGTTTTGGATTTCTGCTTATTTTGCTTTCCTTTTGGTTTTTGGTATAGCATACCTTGTTTATTATACGTTTGGTCATTGTTTCTCATCCGCTTCGGTCTATCGTCAGTCAGGCTTGTGAGGTAGAAAGGTTTCGGTGAAACTCATTAAATCATGCTCCCATGGGCTTTACTTCGTTTTCCTTCCCGTTTCTCTCGTTTTGCTACATTCAAGCTCTCTCAAGAGACTCTCATATAATAAAATTATTCTTTCTATTGAAGTTCCGTAGGCTTAACCAGGTACCAAAGTTCCAATTATTTCTCACGATGTTTTCTGTGCTACGTCTCTCGACTCCACTTCCTCCCTCAGGTCATCCCGAATGCCGGGATATAACCAACGGCATATCAAAGCCAAGCACGTATAAGCCTTTTTGTATTTATTCTGTGTTGTACCTCGTTCAGTGGCCATTCTGTCTGCATCAAGTGCCCAAAAAGCCGCGTGGCCAGGGCTTGGCAAAGTCAAATGGAGCCCTCGACAGCAACAACATTCCCGATGTGACTGAGAGCTCGTATGTCGAAATAACCGTAAATTTTGTCTGAACCATATTCAGAGGAGAAACGAATGACAAAGATATATGTACACGGCACACGGCTGCCTCCCGATCATCCGCGACCTTCTGTCCAGTGACCATCCCCACACAATGACAAGCGAGGCGCAGCAGATGGCGTTGTATTCCATACCACGTAATTGCCATGCATGTACGCTTGGGCCGTAGGCCACAGCGGAAGGCCTGGACGGACCACAGTAACCTCCGAGAGTAAATCCCAACTCACTTCATTATCTCTTCAGTGCTGAGCCAAGACATTGATAGAGCCGTTTTCCAGCCAAATGGGACAGTCCGTAATCTCTTGGCGAAGACGCAAACCCTTCCCCTCCTTGTCATTCTTGTATGGGTCTTGCATTGTATTGTCCTCTGCAGCGTGAAATAAAATAAATCCCTCTCTTTTTCGACAGATGTACTGTCTTTATTTTTGCCATTTTCCTCCGTCTTCTGGGATCTTGTTCCTTGCGGTTATGGCAAGGGCCGCTCCATTCGCCAAAAGGGTGCCAAAGTAACTTCCAATGAGGCAAGTAGTCTTCAGAGGCAAAGTTCTGCGCCTTCATGACAAAATACGGCGTATTTGAATGGCAAAACCGTCCCCAGTGTCAGTCAGGGAATACAGTAGACGATGTATTACAATGTAGTGTACGACATACTGAGTACGTTACTACTCCATAATTAGCGGGACCTTCCTCTGTATTGCTAGCACCACAAGGAAACTGTCGCCGCCCCTCACTCTGCGACTTAGCCCAGAGACTTCGCAGTACTAAATGGGAGGCCGTCAGCTCTTTGCCCCTCCTCGGGTGCCTCGTTCACTCTTTCCTGCTGACTTCCGCCTCCTGCTCCAGCCTCATGAACACGCAATAGCTCCGTAAAGAGTAGGTACTGTAGCGTAGTCACCTTTGGTAGTGCACTGAATAGAGAAAACAGCAAACAATGGCTTCCACAACCTTCCTTTGTATACTTCCAATAGGCAACTTCCCCAGCTTCAAATGAGATACCGTACCTGCCTTCGGATCAGATGAAACTAGGTGAACTAAGTCCTGTTCGGCACCCGCTGCAGTGTCTCAAACGTTAGGCGATCCCCCCTTCTCCCGCCGATTCACGCTTCATGTCCTAGTTGCCAAACCTTATACAAGCCCTGTATACCCTGCTTTTAGCGCTCTGTCGATGATCTGACAACAAGCCACCCACCTCTGCTTCCTAGTCCCGGTTGCGCTTTCCCCCTCCAATGCTTTCCGTATAACTACCCGTTTTCCCCAACCATCGTCATCACCGCCTTCTCTCCTGATTTCTTTACTTTCCCCTCTTTTCTTCCTTTGCCCCTTTATTTCCTTTCCCTGGCCCCAAGAGCCTCCTCGAGTTTTCTTTCTACCGTCTTCAAGTATCCGTGACATATCGTCAATTTCTCTCGATATGGCGGACTTCGACGCCCCGAGTGGGCCTCCGCCGCCAAAGGTGCCCGACGGCTGGGTCGTCCGTTGGAATGACCAGTATAAAGAATGGTAGGATCACCAGTTCTCTTCTCGGAATAATGTCGCACAGCAACACGTTTGCAGCAGTTTCGCTAAAGCTGATTCATCGCAACAGGTTCTATGTCAACACGATCACCAAAAAGTCGCAATGGGATAAGCCCACCGCGCCCGCGACGGCTGGCGGCGACGAACCAGACGGCCCTCCCCCCAGTTACTCGGCCGGCTCCGGTCCCGCCCCGTCAGACACCAAGAAGAACCCCTTCCTTAGCCATGACAACGACGGCGACCGGAAAGACCGCCGCTCGCCGGTTGGCCAGGAGGCCGAGGACGAGCGTCTGGCGCGCCAGCTCCAGCAGGAAGAGAACCAGCGCGCCGTGTCCGGTGGCGGCAGCCCGAACCTGTCCACCTCTGGCCCCGGAAGCAGTGTCAGCGGCGGTGACGGCCCCTCGGGCCAACGCGGCCTGCTTGGCAAGCTCTTCAACAAGAACAAGACGTCATCCTCAAATTACGGCGGCAACAACAACAACGGCGGCGGCTACCCCGGCGAGGGCTACGGCCCCTCCGGCTATGCCAACACGCCACCCCCGCCGCAGCAGGGCTACGGCGGCGGATACGGCGGATACGGCGGAGGTCCCGGCTACGGTCCCCCACAGGGCGGCTACTATGGCGGCGGCCCGCCTCAAGGTTACTATGGTGGCCCGCCGCAGGGCTACTACGGTGGTCCGCCGCAAGGCTACTACGGCGGCGGCGGCTACCAGCAGCAGCAGAGACCGCAGCGCCAAGGCTTAGGCACAGCCGGTGCTGCCGCGCTCGGTGTTGGTGGTGGTCTGTTAGGCGGTATGCTGCTGGGCGAGGCGATTGATGGCGGCGACGGTGGAGACGGTGGCGGAGACGATGGTGGAGGCGACGACGGCGGCGGCGGAGACTTCTAAGACTGTTAAGCTTGGGGCGACAACAGCACCTGTAGCCGCGACGCGATAATGGCAAGAGGATTATTGGAGAGCAAGGATCGTGGGCCTTATTGGCACGGCAGAGGAGGATGCGATGCGAACAATGCATGACACAGTCTTTCAAGTTCACTTATGTCCACCCCTTGCAGAAATATCTGTCTCCATGATATGTTTTCATAATATGGTTACCAATTTTCAATTTTTCCTTCTCATTAATATGTGCTGTTTACCCGCCTGCATGAAAAATATCCTGATCTATCTCAAACTTGTATGTTCACAATCAAGACATACGACATCCCAGAGTAAGCGGACACTCTGGCAGCCTCTGTGTCTTCTCATTTTATTTCCGAGAAGCACCGCCACCTCCCGGCTTCTTGTCGCTCTTGCCGCTGCCAGCCAAAAAGGCCGCCATGTCAAAGTTGGCGCCGGGAGGAGCCTGACGGCCGCCACCGCCGCCACCGCCCAGAAGGCTGTTCACCGGGTTCGACTTTTGCCGCTCCTCAAACTCGGCGCGCATCTCAGGGTCCACTGTTGGATGTTTGTTAGTATACGGCGCAATCAATCGTATGACTGGGGTGGAGGAAACCTACTCTGGTCCATCATGTAGGGCATGCCGACCATCATAACGAGCGCCACAATCGCCATCAGAATCATTGGGTTCTTGAGCAGGCTCAGAACGTCAAACGAGCTGCGCTCCGAGTAGTACGACTTGGTCTGTAGCACGATCGGTGCCACGAGGAACGTCGGGCCCGTGTTGGTCAGCGCCACGCCATCGTGGGCGCCGGCGCCGGCGCCTCCCACCTTGACCGGCAGCACCCGATGCACCACCTCGCCCTGGTTCGCCCAATCGTTGCCCCGGTACGTCTCGGTGATGCGCGTCACCAGCAGGCGGGAGTCGGCCTTGGCAGCGCCTATCGCGGCCGGGTCGCCCTCCTCGTCGACATCCACCCGCAGCGGGCTGAAGATGTGCGTCGCGCAGTGCACCTCGCCCAAGTAGGAGCCGGCCGTCACGTTGCTAAAGACAAGCTTGCCGCCCGCCGTAATGGGCGCTGACACGTACTGGCGGCCATCGCCGGACTCAAGCGTGGCACGGGTCCAGCCGGGGATGCTCGACAGCAGCGTAACGGCAGCCGACTCCTTGTCTTGTTCTTGGACGCGGCTCGGCACGCCGATCTGGAAGGTGATGGAGGTAGATGGCGGAGGCGAGACGGCGGAAGAGGCGGAAGCCGTAGTTGCAGCTAGCAGCAGCTGGACCAGCGAAAGGGAGGAGAATGGTCGCATGGTGTCGGTTTGTTGTGCAATGGGAGGGAGGGCGTCGACAGAGAGGGAGGCGTTGACGTCGATGAACAGATGTGAGGAATGTTCCAAACGACCATTACTTAGGAAAAGGAGAGCTTGTTCGATAATGTGGCTCCTGCTTAATGGCTTACGTACTTTCTGTGTGGGTCAGGCAACCGCTGAAATTGGCCTGTATTTACAGCAGGTCAATCACTGTAACATACACGAACCAGATTAACGCTTGGTTGATTCACTCAGGCAGTTGCGTCATATTAAAACCAGTTGTTCTCAGCGTCCAGAGGGCTCACTTAGTCCCAACTTCTCCATAGGAATGGAAGGGGGTATTTCTTCAAGGTTTCATCTCACGGCAAACAAAGTCATAACCTAATAGCGCTGGCATGAATATTCCATCCTCTCAACAGAGCCATAAAACTCTCCCAAAAACAAGCTGTGGCCCGCTCTTCTTTGCACCATTTTACGTAGGGCCCAAGTCTGAAACGAGCCCTGTGGCCTGTCATGTGCCCTTATGCCGACGCCTCAGCAGGAGCGCCAGACGCTTTCTTGAAAGCCTGCTCAAAGTCGGCAATGATGTCGTCGATGTGCTCGGTACCGACCGAGATGCGGATCAGGTCCTCAGTGACACCCGAGGCGACGCGCTCCTTCTCCGTCAGCTGCTCGTGCGTGGTGGTCCAAGGGTGGATGGCCAGGGTCTTGGAGTCGCCGACGTTGGCCAGGTTCGACACCAGCTTCAGGTTGTCGACAACGGCACTGCCGTCCTTGGCAGCCGAGGCCTTAACACCGAAGCTCAGCACACCACCGTTACCGCGCTTCAGGTACTTCGTGGCCAGCGCATGCGACGGGTGGCTCGCCAGGCCAGGGTACGAGACCCAGCTGACGTAGGGGCTCTTCTCAAGGTGCTCGGCCAGCTTCTGGGCGTTGTAAGCGTGGCGCTCGGCGCGCAGGCTCAGGGTCTCGAGACCGAGGATCAGCTGCTGGGCAGCAAAGGGGTTCAGGGCCGGGCCGAAGTCGCGCAGCAGCTCAACGCGGACACGAATAGCAAATGAGATGGGGCCAAACGTCTCCCAGAACTTCAGACCGTGGTAGCCCTCCGAAGGCTCGACGAACTGGGGGAAGCGATCGCCGTGCTTGCCCCAGTCAAACTTGCCGCTGTCAACGACAATTCCACCAATGGTGGTGCCGTGGCCGCCGATCCACTTGGTGGCCGAGTGCACGACAATGTCGGCACCGTGGTCAATGGGGCGCACAAAGTAGCCGCCGGCGCCAAAGGTGTTGTCGACAACGACAGGGACGCCCTTGGCGTGGGCCAGCTCGGCAATCTTCTCAAAGTCGGGCACGTTGTAGCGGGGGTTGCCGATGCTCTCAATGTACACGGCCTTGGTCTTGTCATCAATGGCAGCGGCCAGGTCCTCGGGGCTATCACCCGTCACGAACTTGGTCTGGATGCCCAGGCGCCCGAACGCGACCTTGAACTGGTTGTAGGTGCCGCCGTATAGGTTGGAGGTGGAGACAATGTTGTCGCCGGAATGCGCCAGAGCGGCAATGGCCAGGAACTGGGCAGCCTGGCCGGAAGCGGCAGCCACGGCGGCGACACCGCCCTCAAGAGCAGCAATGCGCTTCTCGAAGACATCGACAGTGGGCTGTGCACGAGGAGGGAGTATGTTAGCGAGCGCATGTTGTCGAGATATTCCGTGAAACCGAGCACGCCTCTAGACGACTCAAGACTCACGTTCATGATACGGCTGTAGATGTTGCCAAACTCCTTCAGGCCGAACAGCCGCGCACCGTGGGCCGAGTCATTGAAGACGTAGCTCTACCGGGAAGCAGAAGAGTTAGCTTGTAAGCCATTACGGGACGGCAAAAACCACCCGCTTGTTCCTGAAGCTCGAGGCCTACCGTGGTGGCATAAATGGGCACAGCGCGCGAGTTGGTGGCCGGATCGGGCTCCTGGCCAGCATGCAGCTGGAGGGTCTCGAAGTGCTGCGACAGGTTCTCAGACATCGTGAATGCGGGGTGGAGGGAGGTAGGCCGAAGAGGTGTCTTGGGCGGTGGTGGAATCAAAGGCGGTGTTGGGGAGGGAAGTGGACGAGGAGAGAGAAGAGGAAGAGAAAAGGATCTCAAAAACGGTTGGGGAAGGAAAGCTCTTTAGAACCTTTCTTTCCTTTCCCCACGAGTCTAAGCAAAACATCCTCTGCATTGTGGCTTCCTTTCCTCCCTCATAGCCTCACTCGCTCTTTCCCCCTCCCCCTCTTTTTTGGCTTCTGTGTATCCGCTAACGATGACCTAAGATTTCATCTTACGTTGTGCCTTCTCAAGCCAACAAAGTGCTGGCTTGCCCTGTCGCATCCCGCTTCGCCTTTCTCTTATTTTTGCTGCCGTCGTTCGATTTTGCTGGCGTTTTTAGAGGTGATTTGGACTAACAAGGTGAGTTGCGACGTCTGTCTTTCCTAGTGCATTGCCTATTTCGGACAGCACGAGTGGGGTGTCGGCAAGCACGCAATCGCAAAGCCGCGCCTCGTCGCCAATAAGAGCCAGGATTTTCTACTCTTTGTGGAGTTTGGGCACTCGACAGGCAGGAGCTCACCAGATCAAGTGCCTCAAACCACCCAAATGCACCCAATAGTGAGCAGGAACGATGGACTTATTAGGACCACATAGCGAACCACGACAGAAGGATGAGCAGAATTGCGGAAGACGGGGCTGATGTTTCGCCATTTTGACAACAGGCTGGCCAGTCTTGGGTGCATGTTGCACTTCAATTTAGCTTCTTATGTATTTATTTGTCTCCTGGCCTGCGATCGGCGCCCAGACAGAAGTGCGGCTATTAGATGTTCGGTCACGAAATTCGATGCTAGCCCAACGCCGCGGCGCGACTTCCCCGTCCTCCGTGCTACGGCTGTCGGCCGCCCAGACCACAATCGCCGTCCTAAATCGCACCTTCTCTTTGTGAAAGCCTGCAATTATCCTGACTACAGATGCTTGTTGCTCGCACTTTCCTCTATTGTCGTTCAAAGTCAAGCAATTGCGACATTGAGTGCCTTCTTGGTGCACTTCTATTCTTATACCATAAAAACGGGTCGGCATGAGCCTTGCTGGCACCTGCCGTAACAAACCTCCAATAAGAACAAATATCGCAGCTCCAGTACATCGTACTATGCCTCACACGTGTAAATGCTGGTAAGCCATGGCAGGGCGCGCCGTTGACTGAGAATCCAGCCGAGCGCGTCTGTTTCGCGAATAGGTAAATATAAGAAACGAAGACGAACAAACAATGTTGACCATTTGGAGATGCCCTCCATCGATGCAGCAAACTGCACAACTGGAAACTCAGTCTTAAGACACCTTCCCCTCCATTGCCGATGTGTCCCCCTCCTTCACTTACACGTAAATTCCACAGCTAGCGGTGCCGATCCCGGGCTTAGCTGGCTTGGAGTTCCTCGATTGTAAGTCATGGTTTGACCCGGACCCTGGACAGCCGGAAGGCTGCAGTCAGGTTTGCGCCAGCGCCCCCTGCATCGATTCAATGTGTACGACATATTTTCAACCAGGCGCCATCAGCGGCGGGCAAATCGATATGAGCATCTTGAATAGGTGATCTACATAAGCGTGTGCGGCAGGGTCTTAGTTGTTATCAAAGTTGTATATTGTATAAACGACCAAATGTAAAGCGTCACATAACCACAAACCGAACAAAAAAGGGGACATAATGAAACGATTGCATGCAACAATGACGGAACAAAATTCCTTTAGCCCTCGCGCCAGAACAATTCCCTTCTCTCCGTAAGAACACATGAAAATGTCAAGTTTAAACAGTAGGTGTCAAGATATAAAGAAAAAGTGAAAGTGAGTGGTGGAAAGAGAATGCGAGAGAACATATCTCGTCCTCATCAAAGGCTGAGTCATCACCTCGACGCCTTCTTCCATACACAAATGTTGTACCCAGCCCAGCCCAAACCCAGCACAGCTGTGGTCTTTGCAACCAAGCCCGTTTTGATTTTCTGGTGGGGTCTGCGCCGTCCGAATTGTGAACCGGTCCCATCCCCGCTCTCTTCAGACAGCCCATAGTCGTTGCCAAATATTAAGGGTCGGTCGTCGTTACAATATGTCGTCGATCTTGCGGGAACGAGGGCCGTTGAGAGAGCCGGAAGGCTACCGGTATATCTGATGGCCAGATTGCTTATGCCCGGCTAGCGGCATCCTTCATCTCGGCGGCGTACATGCCTTGGGTACGCGGGTTCGGCTTGCGGGCACCGCCGCGGAACTTGGCGATGGCCATCAGCACGGCACTGGACGTCCAGGCACCGAACGAGAGCGCCGAGAAGGCCGTGGCGGCACGGGCCGAACCGCAGACGTTGCCGCGGCAAAAGAGCAGGCCGTTGAGGAAGACGGCGAGGGCAATGAAACCGCCAAAGTACAGCACGCCGTTGAGGGCATCGATACCAATGGCCACGTACGGGATGTAGGCGCGGGGGGCAAAGCGCGAGACGCCCTCGTTGTAGGCCAGCGATAGGATTGAGATGACCGGTACGGCGACAAGGAAGTTAACCTGCGTGGGTGAGGCAGTCCGGGTGTCCATGGTGTACCAGTTGACGACTAAGAGAAGGGTAGTTAGTAAACTTCGATACGTGTATCCCGCGTTCTTTTATGAAATAAGCCGTCCGTCGTACAGCCACAGCCATCACAACAATTCTCCTTTTTAAACAAGATTCTTCTATCTTGAACATATCTCCGTGGTTTTTGTATTATTTTCCCCGGATGATAACGTACCATAAGCGGAGAGACCGAGAACAATCAGAGAAAAGATGAGCTGCTGCGCGCGCAGGATGAGGACCCAGTTGAATGCCATTGCGATAGTGGTCGGTATTTCGGTGGTTGAATAAACGGTGGTGAATAAACGGTGGAGCTAGTTAAATGATATTTAAGGAGAGTCGAGAAATAAAAGACCGGCTTTTGATAAATAAACAAAGTGCAACTGGTGCGCTGAAAGAGAGAAATGTAGAGAATAAATGAAGTCGTTGTCGAAATGGAAACTAAATAGATAGATCACAAGATCAAAAAGAGAAAGAAAGAATACAGGAAAGAGAAAGGAAGGAAGGAAAGCAGAATGAGAAAGAGGAATGGGCGACGCGGGGGGGAGAGAATAGAAAAGAACAAATGGGGAGGGCAAGCCGGGACAGAAAGACGGGATGTTGGCTGTGTCGGGGCAAGACCAACAAAATAGAGGCGTGCGCGGTCGATTGTCATGCGTTCAGAGTACCAAGATAAAAGAGAAACACGCCAGGGCTAGGCCCAGACGAGGAATTAAAACAGAATTACAAAATAAATACCCAGATACAACAACGGGGTGGGATTTGTGTGGTACGCGGCCGTGGAGTTCCCTGTCTTCCTTCTCCCATCACTTAATTTTCTTGCTTCAGCGTACATATACAAGAACTAACATTCTCACTCCACAATCTGATACACGAGAGGGATTTCTCATTCGCCTGCAGTTCGAGAAAGTGAATCTCTCAAAACCCTTCCACTTCTGGTAGCATCTCGTTCCCAAACTGCTGCTCGCATGCGGCGATGTTTGTCATACAATACTACAGTGCTTTGAATGCCGTACGTCGTATCCGCACTCTGCACGGAGTACACCTTTGTCAATTGACTGTGCATCCGAAGTTGGCCCCTCTCCTCCCTCACCAAAATGAGAAATGCTCTCAAATTAATTCACAAGTTTCAACCCTCTGTTCGCACTCTATCCTCTGCAAACTCAGCACTCTGCCTTGATCCTCTTCGCCACATACTTTCATCCGGACGTGAGAAATAGATAGGCCAAGGCAGGGGGCTCAAGATCGCCATCATGCGGCCACGCGACCTGAAGCCGACCTGAAACGCGAGGTCAGAGCCCACTCGGCAGGTTTTGGGACACGGCAGCCGTGCTTTGCAACAGCGATTGGAGGAGACAAAATTTGAGGAGAAGCTGTGCCGAAAAAGGCATAAAATCTTGTGGCAAACAAAATATAAATAAAAATAAAATGAAATAAACCGTGCAACGTAAAGTGCATTCTCATCGTCATGGCCGTGGTGATTGATTTTTGCATCGATCACGTGATATCGCTTTCAGGAATGGCGATGGTGACGGAGAGCCTCACTTTTATTCGATTTAAGAAAGCCATTGGCCAACGCTTAATAGCCCAAATAGAAAAACACAGTTTTCTTTCGAATCTCTGACCCTCGTCATTGTAAGGCCCTTTCGTCCCCAAGACACTCTAAAATGAAACAACGCAGAGCATCAAGCATCGTAGGCCCTGTGCTTGGGTCACTTGATTTCCGGTCTCGTGCCAAGACGAAAGAAGGCGAAATAAGAACAACAGAACGATGACAAAACCGGCGGTCGCGGCCTCAGACTTGCTCTTGCCGTATCTTGCGCCACAGCACAAAACGCCCAGAAGCTTCATGGCAGGTCTTGGCCACTTGGCTGTTTCCTGTTGCCAGAGCCTTGCTCCACCAGGTTCCAGACTCGGATCTCAAAACTCAAAACTCAGATCTCTGCTGCGATAAGATGCTTACAATAGGCTGGGGAATCAGAACACAACGACTAACGAAACTTCCGTTAAAGCGGTCGCTAGATGCCGATTTATCTTCCGGCCATGACATGGCTGAGGAAACAGACAAGAAACGAGGCCGAGTGGCCAAGGTGAAGCCAAACAGCGGCCAGTGCGATGCTTTGCACGGCACAAACAGTCTCCCCTGGCAGGCCGTTACGTATCCGACTTGGCCAAAACGTTACAAACGTCTTGGCCTCTTCGAATTTGTTGTGAGGCCGGGATGTTGCAAAGAGCATAACGGGAGAAGAGATAGGTAAATAGGGCTTGGGGACAATATAAAGGGCGGCAAAGAAGCAAGGAATCAAGGTTCTGGGAATTGGGGAAAGCAGAAAAGCAGGAGATATAGAATAAACAGAAGTAGGCTACAGTGATTTGGGCAACGTCTGGCACGTGCCTTATCACATGACAAGGACATGGTGATTCCGCTGTTCCATCAGAGTGCTGACAGGCGGAACGCGCTAACAGTTCTTCCAAAATGTGACAAGTGCACTGCACGCTGTACTTGGCAATTGGGAAGCGAATTGCGGCAAGACAATGCAGTCCTGTTGGATGGGAAAAGAACAATCGAGGTACGGCATGACTGTATCCTCACACCTGATTCGCTCAAGTCATAAACAGTACGTTTTGTTGGCTGAGTTCGTCCTGTCGAAAGATCATGAAGATGAAGCTGTCTCGCTCTGTGCGTCACAAGATGTGGAGCGCGTCTTGTCCAGTCAGTTTGTATGTCGCATAACGTACGTCATTGAGATTACTGGAAACCTTTTTCTTTCACATTTGTCCCCTTGTGTACGGACCTGCGAAGAATGGATGCTACGTGGACATTGGGCATGTTTTGTTGGCTGGAACGACTGGCTGCACACTCTGTGCCCTCCCAAGCCTTCACATGTCACCCACCAACCAATCTGCAGGGTCACAATGAGATGGAATCCACATTGATAGTCGCCGTATCTGGAATTGGACGAACATATGCGCTAGCACCGCTTTAGGCCAGATCTCCGCCACCAACGGCCTGGGGTAAGTAAGGTCTGGTGGTTTCTGACTTCTGCGCACATGCACTCTCCGCACTCTAAAGGCCTGCCTGGTACGAGATTTCAAAAGGACCAGTTCAGGGATTTAGACAATGTACAAAAACCTGAAAGCACGAGAGTTTGAGGACCGTCTCCGATTTCGAGGACGGAGATGAGGGTCGTCCCTCGTTCCTCCCTTCCGAAATCTCCAGGTTTCTCGGCAGGTGGCAACAAGGAAGACAGGATTGCGACGACAGGCAAGAGCGAGGGACGGGGTATCTGAAAAGGAGGAATCGCCGACAGACTCCAGATGTGCGCGCCAGTGCGTGTCAGTGAGCCAGTCAGAATCGACAGAAAGCTGCGCACGGCGGACCACTGTGGAGCAACACGTACATGTATTGTCGCCTGTAGCGACACTAGTTGCGCAACCCCAGGTGCCGAGGGCCTCGGAATCCTCTACAC
Source organism: Sporothrix globosa (assembly GCA_001630435.1). Lineage (NCBI taxonomy): Eukaryota > Fungi > Ascomycota > Sordariomycetes > Ophiostomatales > Ophiostomataceae > Sporothrix > Sporothrix globosa. The sequence continues at coordinate 3,662,624 of LVYW01000002.1, forward strand.
GATCTCGCCGCCCCCCCTTTCTTCCCCCGAAAAATTGGAGTAGCCAATCTCGAAAGTGCCCAAAGCCTTCAAATGGCACGCACAATTTGTCTCCAGTGGCCGAGTCTTTTTTGTGTGGACAGTTGCGTTGTTTTCGTTTCCCGGGTCGGTCTCGGTGATTTTTGCGAATATTTATTCTGGGCATCCTCGGTCTGTCCAACCAACAACACGACAGGAAGAGGCAGGAACCAGAGCTCGCAAGGGCAGTCACGACTCGACTCGTGCAGGACCCGGCGCCCTGGATCGTGCCGCTGCTGAGTAGTGGTTGCCACACTCAAATCCACAACCCGTCACCACGAACCAGGTCAAGCGCTCCTGCTTAAACTTCTTTCGTGGCTTGGTGGTCTCTGGTCTCGCTCGTGGACTCCTCAAATTTTCGTATTGTAATTCCCCCCCGCGGACCCAGGGCAACGAAGGCGATGGCGGTGGAAGTAGGAAGCAAATGGTGGTGTAAATTTTTAAACGACGTGGGGAAAGCGAGGCGGAAAAGCTAGCTTCGAATTTCCGAAATGTCGTTACGCCCCGAGCCCCCGACCTGCCAGTGGCTACTTCCTCCTTCAATCCATTTGACGCATTTGACTTGTGCGTCAATTGCTCCTTCTTGCGGACGATTTGGCTTGTGCCTCTAGCACCTTCCTGTCTACTCCGTACTTCTCCGCCTTCCCCCTCAGTTTCTGGGCACTCCACTTTTGCCTTCATAGTCTCCTCCTCATCCCTTTTGCTTCCTTTTCTTTTTTTCTTTTCTTCTCCTCCCTTCCTTTTCACCTTTCTCCGGACATCACCTCGTTCTGCTCGACTAAACCACCCTCATCTTTTGTCGCTTGCACATCTCCCTTCTTTTTGGTCTTGTGCTCCCATTACGGCGCCTCCCCAGCCGTGCACAACCTCCCGCGTCTTGTCCTTCAGCAAAACTTCAGCCTCGCGCTCTCTCCACACAGTCTCACGTACCATCTCACTTCTTTTTCTTTCCGCCGTGTAATCAAACCATAACGCCGCCATGTCTCCTTCAGACGTCGCTGCCGCGATCGCGAAGCTCTCGCCGCCGCCACCTCCCGGCGCCCCGTACGCCGTCACTGTCCCCAACAGCGCCACGCCCAACCGCTCGCCTGTGTACAGAAACTGGCGCTTCCGCGACTCGCCACTGCTCGAGACCCTCGACGCCAGTGTCGAGACCTTGCACGAAGCCTTTGAGGAGTCCGTCAAGCACCGTGGCAACAAGCAGTTCCTTGGTTGGCGTCCGTGGAACCCGGCCACCAAGACACACGAGGATAAATATGTCTGGATGACGTACAGCGAAGCTGCGGAGCGCCGCAAAAACCTCGGTGCCGGTCTGGTCGAGATCCACAAGACGGCTGGCGTTACTGCCGAAAAGTACCCGGTGGGCATCTGGTGCCAGAACCGCCCCGAGTGGCAGCTAACAGACCTTGCTGCCGCTTCCCAATCCCTGTTTAACGTGTCGCTGTACGACACCCTTGGCCCCGATACGTCCCAGTACATTATCAACCACTGTGAGCTCAAGTGCATCGTCGCCTCGCTCACCCACATCCCTGCCCTGCTGAAGCTCGCGCCCCGTGTCCCGTCACTCAAGATTATTGTGTCGATCGACGCGCTCGACGCCGGCGAGCCCGCGGGCCTCTCCAAGGGCGCCCTGCTCGCTAATATGGCCAACGAGCACGGTATCAAGATCTACTCGCTGACCGAGGTCGAGGAAATCGGCCTCCGCTCGGGCCGCCCCATGCGCCCGCCCACCAAGAACGACACGACCACCATCAACTACACCTCTGGCACGACCGGTGACCCCAAAGGCGTGGTGCTGACGCACCGCAGCATGGTGGCGGCCATTTCGTGCTCACGTGCCTCGGGCTTCATGTCCCCCGACGACACGCACATCTCGTACCTGCCGTTGGCGCATATTTACGGCCGCATGTGCGACTGGTCTGCGATTGCCATGGGCGCCCGCATTGGCTACTTCCGCGGCGACATTGTCGGTCTCGTGGACGACCTGAAGCTGCTGCGGCCCACGGGCTTGTTCTCGGTGCCCCGCCTGTACAATAAGTTCTACTCGGCGATCCGCGCTGCGACGGTCGAGGCGGAGGGCTTCAAGGGTGCGCTCTCGCGGCGTGCCGTGGATGCCAAGCTGGCCAACATGCGCCTGCCACCCGGCCAGGCCACAAACTACCACGCGCTGTACGACCGCATCTGGTCGCCCAAGGTGCGCAAAGCGGTCGGCCTGGACCGTGCCGTATCGATGGTGTCGGGCAGTGCCCAGCTCGACCCGGATGTGCATACATTCCTGCGCGCGGCGTTCGGTATCAACTTCCTGCAGGGTTTCGGCATGACGGAGACGTGCGCCGTCGGTTCCGTGCAGACGCGTGGCGATATGACGACGGGCAACATTGGCGGCCCGCAGGCCGGTTGCGAGTTCTGCATCGAGTCGGTGCCGGATCTGGAGTACACGGTGGACGACAAGCCGAACCCGCGCGGTGAGCTGCTGGTGCGCGGCCCGATCTTGTTCAGCGAGTACTACAAGAACCCCGAGGAGACGGCACGCGTTGTGGATGCGCAGACGGGCTGGTTCCACACGGGCGACATTGTGGAGGTCAACTCGATGGGCCTGTTCAGCATCATCGACCGCAAGAAGAACGTGCTGAAGCTGGCGCAGGGCGAGTACGTGTCGCCGGAGCGGATCGAGAACGTGTACCTGGGCGCGTGCCCGCTCTTGGCGTCCGCGTTTGTGCACGGCGACCCGATCGAGGCCGCTCTTGTGGCGGTGTTTGGCGTGGAGCCGGAGGCCTTCGCGTCGTTTGCCAGCAAGGTGCTGGGCGGCGACAAGACCTCGATTTCGGCTACGGACCGGGAGGCACTGAAGAAGGCGGCGCAGGATCACCGGGTGCGTGCGGCGGTGCAGGCCATCATGGACGGCATTGGCAAGAAGCACAAGTTCAACGGATTCGAGAAGGTCCGCAACGTGTACCTGGACATTGAGCCGTTCACGGTGGAGAACGATCTGCTGACGCCGACGCTCAAGCTGAAGCGTCCGCAGGCGGCACGGGCGTTCCGCAAGGAGCTCGACCAGTTGTACGCCGAATTGCGCGAAAAGGACACGTCCAAGCCGAAGCTGTAAGGATGGCGTCTGCTGAGTCGTGGGGTGGAAAATAGAGCGTTGTGGGCTGGGATTGATCTACATCGTTTGGGGTCGATCGTCAGCGGCGATTCACTTTTTTTTTTGTTTTTTCGGTGAGGGATGAGTCCACTTTCTCATATACATCTTTGTGTACATTTATATTGCCTTCTTGTCATAATTTTGTCAAAAATACAAACCTCTCATGGGTTAATTCAAATGTAAATCGCAAGTTAAAATCAAAAGAATGGGAGTGGACAAGACGTCAATGTTGCCACAGGGGGATAAAAACACAAAAGGCGTTGAACAAATAGCGAACGTGAGGACAGGCACTCCAATCGCCAAACCTCACGCCGCTCGCACGTTACGGTACAAACCTTAAAGGTCGGAAAAGAAAAGTGATAGCAGCGCAAGAAAGGAGAAACGGTGGGCAGTAACGGTACGGATGGTAGCGGCACCTGTGTCCATGTGAGATATATTTCTCGTCCCTTTGTCGTTATTCCTGACCATAGGATCTTGGTCAAGAGAGAAAAGCGGGACAAATATGAAGAGAGACAGTTGGAAAATAAAACAGGTAACGAAGAGGAAGAGGCCGAAGAAGAAAAATATGACAAAAAGAAGGTTGTAGACCCTGAGACACTGAAACGATCCAACGAGAGGCACGTTTTCTATATATCTCAACGACTGCCCCTTCTTGCCAAGTCCGTCGGGGAATTTCTCCCGTCTGATCGCATGTCCAGGACTCTCTCCAATACGCTGGTAAACGAGCTCATACGAGTAATACGACCAAGTAGGGCTTACTCCGTACGTCGTAACAGACTACCGAACCGCCGCATATTACCATACCCTAACTTTCGTTGTAGGTTTGACTTTTCGAAGGGCGCATCTTCCGGGCGCCGCTTCGTTATTCTGCGTCTCGTGAGACGTTGTTCTCACAGGGCTCTCGTGGGCGCCGTAATCAGCACTACAGCCTTATAGCCTGCCTTAGTAGTTGCTAGCTCTTATGTATTACTACCTCTTCTAGGGTTGTTAGGATCGTTGGCCTCCACCAATATCACCCTGTTTTGCTTGTCGTTCCACAATCACCCGGCGTTTTTGACATTCTCGATTCCGTTGGTGGTGTGATACAATCGGTTTTGAGACAACCAGTCCGTTGGCAGCGTGTGCTCGAATGTTTATTAAGTACACGGTTATGGGGTATGTAAGGCTATTCATTGACGGATTAGAGGTGCTGGGGAAGTTGACGTCAGGGCCTTCTACGTTCGATTTACAGCGTTTAAGCAGACTACCATATCAGGTAAACCTTTTACCGCTCAGTGGCCAATACTCGGTGCTGGTGTGGAAATTATTCGTCCCATCCATCATGACTTAAAGTCAAAGCGACAAAGTAACTGGCACTTTAAGAAACATCACGTGATCATCTTGGTCTTTTCAGAACTATCACTTTGTTTGCTTATGGACGCTCGAACGTAAAACGTAAGTTGGACTATGTTCTGGAGGTATAGGGTTCGAATAGTAGAAAAGTTGAATCCTTCCGGTATGTGGCCCAGGCTTCGTTCTACTTTAATAAATAGCAGTGCTGAAGAAGCAAACGAAAACATAATATCGAAACCACCACACCGGCAAGAGTGGCATTTACGCCGACATGCTCGTCTATTACGTTGTTGCCTTATTATGTCCACTTACGACAACTTACCAGATTTCACTGTGACCATTATCTCATTTTGGGATTTCAAATTATTTCGGAGTTATTTTCGATTTCATTTATTACAGGCCAATACAGCGCTAATCAAAGCGCTAATCAAATCAAAGGGCCAATTACACTTAGCTTATGCAGAAGCCTAACGGACTTGACACGTGGATTTCCAAGTATATCTAAGCTCCCTTTATATATGACTTAATTCATTATAGAGCAGTCAGATATCATGGTTTTAACAATTTAATACTCTTTTTAAGTACAACTTAACTTTGAAAATACAAAACCTGTACGTTAGAATTTCGATGCTATAAAACGTTGTAAAATTATATATTATATTAACGCTTCATCGGACTTTTGTTATTGCGTTCCGGTTCCACTTTAATAAGCGGGCTGCCATGGTAGCGACTTCGAACGAATGTCGATTACGGTAGAGTAATGTATGCGGCTCGTTTTATATCACATTTACTTTACTCGAGCACCTTAGCTGTGGATTTCCGACGTTCTTTAAACGGGCATTTACTACAACTTACAACTGGCCTGCAGAAGCAGGACGGCCAGAGACAGCGACACAAACCAGACGCGACAGGGGCTCCATTGCGGGCGGGCCAAACCCCTCGACCCGCCCCTTGTATGAGTCGTCTGGTTGTCGTTGGCAATGGCGTGGCCAAACCACGCAACAAGCAGTCAACAGTTTAACACCCATGGCAACACCAATGGCAATAGCGCTGGCAGCGGCACTGACAAAACCAATGGCAATGGCGCCAACTTTCATAGCCGGCAGGCCAGCGGAAGCCGCATCACCAACGGCATGGCTTTGGCCGCAGAGCTCGCCCGGTCCGCCGCCATAGCCAGCCCGCCTTCCAGTCAGCTGTCTGTCGACAGCAATGGCGGACGGCCGACTTTCAAAAACCCTTTGGGCACTTGGAAGTCGCCGTCACCGCCGGCGAAACGTCAGAAGACGATGGGGCATTCTGGGTCAGCAGCAGCAGCAGCAGCAGCAGCAACAACTACTTCGATCTCGGTAGGAGTTGGAGGCGGCATCAAGGCCACTTCATCACAACCAGTCTCCCAGTCGTCCCCTCTATTATTCCCGCACAAGTCGCCACAGCCATTGTCGCACAAACCAAAGAGCCCGGGCACGTTTTCGCATGGCCAGCCGACTCCGAGCGGGACGTCAACTCCGGCACGTGCCCCGGCGCAAACGCCAATACGGCCGCCAGTGCCGCCCGTGGACTCAGTGAGCGCCTCGGCCAAACGACGCGTCTCTGCCCCCGTCAAAGTACGGGAAGCTGCGGAGAACAATCGGATTGTACTTATCATTGATAGCGACGACGACGACGATGACGACGACGATCTTGTCGGCGCCAGAAGCAAAGGCCCGACTCCTGTCCCCGTTCCGGTAGTTCCTGCCGTTCCGGCGAGTGCCCCGCCGAAACAGGTGCGTCTCCTTTGCCCTTTGTTTATTCGCGTCTGTCACGTTATTCACGGTATATACTCTCGCGGTTGTCGCTGCTTCCTCGCCACGCCTTTGTTATTCCGCGTTTTATTCGCCATCTCTCTCTCTGAACATTCACTAACGCGTCCTAGCCTCTAAACCCTCCCGTCACGCCCATACCTCTTCCTCTTTACGGCCGCCTCTCAGGCTCGCCAAGTGCAACCAAAGCGGCAGGTGCGAAGCCAAGCGTCCCGCCGAGAGTTACGCCCATCGCACCTCCCCAGTTCATGATGCACACTGCGAAGGTAACTACCTCGCGGCCAGTAAAAAGCCTATTTGACCCCACCCCCATCAAACGGCCTGCGTCGGACGACAGCATCAACAACAACGTCAACGGCAGATTTCACAGCATCCCCCGGGCACGGCCAGCCGCAAGCCAGGGGGCTTCTCTACCCCCCGCAACGCCAATACCAGTGACGCCTGCGCGGCCTGCCACGACGACCGGCCCAACAACGTACGGGGCGCCAGCACCGGCCCCGCCGCCGTCTGCCATTGCGGCCTACGTCCCGTCGGACATTGCCAGCCCTGTCATCCACCGCCATGAGCCACGTTCGACGACGAAGCCCATCGAGGAGCACCTCGAGCCGGCTGTCAACGTCGACATAACACCGCCAAAGTCCAGCACGCTTACGCTGCTGTCTCGGAAACAGTCGAAAGGCCAACGCAAAGGCCAGCAACCAGAGGCGCACCAGCACTTTGTTCGCTACGCCCATCTGACTCACCGCCCCTACCTGCGCTCTTCCCACCGCCGCTTCGTGGCACAAAACTACCACGAGCTACCGAACCTGCTTGGCTTGCCTCGGACTACCCAGCAAAGAGGACTATCCGTTGCCGCCGCCGCCGCTCCTTCTCCTTGTCCGTATCCTTCTCCATCTGTCGTTATTCACGTCGATTTCTTGCCAGATGAAATCCACCATCTGCTCGACGTCGTCCGCTTCGTCCACACCAACGCCGGCGTAGGCGTGGGCAAGTTGTCAAAACATTCCGCTGGCCAGAAACACTCGTCTGCTGAACGAGAGCTGAAGAGTCTGTTGCGCCGCCAGCCACCCGAATTTGAGCAGCTCGTTGTAAACAGCACCACGTCCGCCCGCCTTCCAGGACGTAGTCAAAAGGACATCTTCAGCTTTCTGATCGATGCCCGCGCTGGCAGCATCAACTACAACGACGGTAACGGCGGAAGTGCCAGCAGCAGCGGCTACAGCAGCAGCAACAAGAATCAAGGCAGTTTCTCTGGCACAGAGGCACTGGCGCCGGCTCTAGGCGGACCGTCCGCATTAACCCTGAAACGCAGCAACCGTGCTGCCTACTCACTACAGGAAGCACAGGCAGAACGCGCCACAAAGCTCAATACATTCATCATGATGCGTGAAGTGGCCAGCCAGCGGCCCATTCAAGGCCGCTCGCGCCAGCTGCTCAACTTTACCAACGCCGTCCGCACCGTCCGCGAGGACGGCTTACGGCTGCGAAACGAGTGGACTAACCTCGCCGGCGACGTCACGACTATCTCGTGGACCTCAAAAGACGCCTTCATCTGCGGCACCACCACCCACATGGACGAACGAAACCACCAATACAACCGTCAGGGCAACCTTGCTCTGGGCTCGGTCAGCGCTGGCACCCTCCGTGGCTACCCGGACCACCGCATCGTCCGAACCCGGGTCATGGCGAATCCGACGAATCCGACGAACCCGACGGAGCAGCTGCAGTCCCACGCCGACGATCCGTGGCTGTACACCTCCGTCGTCTCGTCCGACTACGATGCCACCCACGATTTGGCCTTCACATCCGGCTTCGATAACAACGTTGTCGTGTGGAAGGTGAGCAAGGACGGTACCTCCATGGCCCGCCAGGGCATCTGGCGGCACGAGGGCAAGGTTAACTTCGTCGTTGCCTCCAGCGGAATGCACTGTCTTGTGGCTACCGCCGCCGATGTCCCCGTCCAGGCTGTGCGTGTCTACCGCCTGCCTAGTGTCCAGGAGCGCATACAAGGCAACCGCCAAATCTCCTATAAGATGCTCTCGTGCCCGCGCATCGTTGACCTCGAGGGCCGCCCCGTCCTCACCGACAAGTGGGCCTACTTCCCTGCTGCGATCCGCTGGGGGCTGTCCGAATCCACACGCCACTTGCTGCTGGTCGGCTACTCCCCCCGCGGCCTCGACATCAACGCCGAGGACGACGATATTCCTGAAGATCGCCGGAATTCGGGCGAGCTCTGTCTGTGGGACGGTCTGACCGGCGAGCCCTGGCGCATTCTAGGCGCCAATTCCCAAAACGTCTTTGAGGTCGCCTGGCACCCCACGCAGGCCTGCTTTATCGCTGCCACCGCGCCCACCGTGCACCAGGCCCTCGAACAAAGCGCGCGCACCCAGATCCGGGTTTTCCGGCTGTCTGTCAACAATGAGTATGGCGGGCGCGCCTACAGCGAGGTCCAGACGCTCGACTGCTACGCCGACGACATCAACGAACTGTCCCTGCGGCCCAACAGTTTTGGTTTCCTGTATATCGCCGCCGGCTGCACCAACGGCCACACCTATGTCTGGGACACGTCGCAGGGCGACTACCCCATCTACGACCTAGGCCACGACGCGTGCATCGAGGAGCAGGCGGGTGAAAAGATTTCCGTCGAGGACACCGGCGTTAAGTTTGTGGCCTGGGGCGAGACCCCAGACCGGCTGTACACGGGCTCGTCGGACGGGGCAGTCAAAGTGTGGAACATTCGCACGCATGGCGGCTCGCGACTCTCGCCGTTTGTACGCAACCTCTTGCAGTGCCCGGCACCCGTCTCGTTTGGCGCCTTCTCGCCCGACAAGTCCAAGCTTGCCATTGGCGACGCCAGTGGCCGCGTCTCCCTTCTGTCCGTTGAAGACGGCATGAAGGAGGACGACGAGGACGGCAGCTTCTTGAGTGACGAAGAAGAAGAACAAGTTAATGATGATGCTGAGAAAGAGAAGACAACCAAAGGTGCCCGCGTCAATGGCAACCTCCAGCGCAGCCATCCTGCCCACCTCGCGTTCCAGCGCCACCCGCCTGAAGTCGTACGGCATGCGACCCCTCCGCCACCATCATCGCCTCCGCCAACCGCAGGGCAAAACCCCCTACAGCAGACACCACCATCCGCCGCTACTATCACTGCCACTGCCACTGCTGCCAGTGGTGAAGAAGAGCACGAAAACGTTGCCATTGCGAAAGCCCGGGCTTTTCTGTCCTCGGGCCAGCTTGTCGTCGTGCCCGACCCCACCGTTGGCGCCGTCAAGGGTCCGAATTACGCCGAGACCAATCTGTTTTGTACCGAATGCCACCAGGACAAACGACCCGAACTGCCCTTGCTGGCCGAGTACGAGCGCGTCCAGCAGGAAAACCAGCCACGCGCCAACACCTCACCCTCCCGGCAGCGAGCCTTGCGCAGTGTCTACCCGGACGTGGCGCCGGCCACCACATTCGGTTCCTCTGCCTCCGGTGTCTCCGTCCTCGGCGCCCCGGACCCATTGCAGGCCCTGCAGCGACAGAATACCATTCGCCGTGTCCAGATGCTGCACGCCAGAAACGTAGCGTGCGACCTTGATGTCAACAGCCTGCCCGTCGAGACCCGCGAGGCCCTTGAGCTGGCGGACCGCGCCGCGCTGCTTCACATTGATGACAACGACTACGACTACGGCTTTGACTACGAAGAGGTGCCGAACACTGTTTGAATGCGTGTGATGCGTGCCACAATATCGCATTCTCTGTAACAATACGCCTATGCTTTTGCCATTTATATCTATACCCATTTCCGTTGCAATTTTTTCGATGCTTTCTCTCTGTTTTGTTTTCTTGCACATAAATGAGAATATGCCTCACGATAGCCATTGCATTTCGTCGATTAAAAATCAAAAAGTGAACATCCAAAACAACTACTTTGTTTCGTCTGTCAACCTTGCCTTTGTGGTGTGACAAATGACACCCTTTCCTCGCACTGTCTTTCTTCTACTCCTACAACCCGAGTTATTGCTTGGCCATAGCAGTCACACTGGTAACCAGCCAACTACAGGCATGCATCGTGGATCAAGGCAACATTGGTGGCTTTGCCCGTTGAAGGTAAGGGTGTGCTGATGTACTGATGTACTGATGTACTGGATGTAAGACACGCGCGCAGGTTGTGCAAGCCTTGGCTGTGTCACGACGAACAGGGAAAGGCAAGATGAGACTGATGCGCTACGATGGGATGTTGGGGCAAGGGAGAGTTGCGGCAGAGGACATGACAAATTATCAACAGTCATCCATACGGTTTCATGCTGTCGTTCTCCTTGGCTGTGTGACGTTTACTCTGACGAGGGTATCCGTCGTACGCACCCCTTGGCTGTCTCTCATTCTCTCGTTCTTTGCCCGCTGCATGGATCGGGCTCGTCCCGGCAAGAGAGGAAGCCTTGTCCGTGCATGGGGTAGGTGCCAAGGAAACTTATATCTCTGAATACGTTTTCATCCACTCAATGTATGATCCTTTCTGGAAGCCACCTGGGAACGCTCGGATTACATCCGTACAATGGTCAACAAAATGCCCTGCTTTGCAGGCAGACAAGCAGATACGACTGGGGCGTCTGACGTGTAGAAAAAAAGAACAACGCATCAAGCCGTCGTTTGGGTCACGTCGGGTCGATCTCTGTCCGACTCGCACGGCGATCCTCCGGCCTGCCAGATATTTGACGAAACGGATTGTGCCCTCGTTGTGGCCGCACTGCCAGCGCATGTGCCCCCATGCCAAGTGGCCGTCGGTCTCTTTATCAGCAGTTCTTTGCCCGTCTTGTGTAAATCTTCTATTCCGTGTGTCTATTTACAGCACATGGCAAAAGGTTCGCCCTGCCCCAGCCTCTTTCATTCATTTTCCCATTTCTCCCCCTGTCTTGGCGTTGACGATTTACATCTTGGATTGTCCCTGCCGAGCCTTTTTTGGTGACAAAACAAAGAAAGAGGGACAAAAGACAAGAGGAAGATCAATTTAGCTTTTTGTGTCGACTTGCATACGCCAAGGGCGATAACAATGTAGAGGGTCTCGCCCGCGTACAGATATTACCTCAGCCTGGGGTGGAAGTGCAGTCTTGGCTCGTCGATCATCTTTCTTTTCTCACTACCCAGCCTTGCCTTGCCTCGCAAGTACCGCTCACCAATGGCGCCGGGCAGTTTAATAAAGGGAAAACAACGGGGACACAGGCACAGCCTCGTTTTGTTTTAATGGCCGTGTTCTCTGCTTCGTCTTGTCTTGGTCTCCCTTGTGCCGTCGCCCTTTCTTGGTACTCTTTCTTTTGTTCCACCTCTTATCTCTGGGGAGTCCTGTCGTTTCGTATTCTTGTTTCGTAAAGCATAGACGTACGACTTGATGATCTGGCTTCGTAGATATCATGTTGGTCGCCGTCGTGAGATCAACCCCTTCGGCCTTGGTATTCCTGTCACTCGTTTGCCAAGTCTCCGTGCCTGAGGGTCTAGATGTTTTTCTTTGTGGATAAATGCTCACGTATATACAACGTCTATTTATTTGTTTACTTATTGTTTATTTTATGTGGATTTGTCACGTCGAATATTTAAACGTTTTCGCAGCAAATATTTATGACGTTATATTCTTAAATATAACATCAAATAATCATAAAAATAAAGGTCGATTTATACCCAAAACACCGTCAAAACCACAACTACCCGTGTCACTGTAGTTTCCCGCCGCTCTAAGACGACCATTACGGTATGAGGTATTACACGTGTGTTTATCAAACAACATCCCTGAACGGAAAATCAACAGGTGATCTGCCTTTTCCTTTCTACCGTGCCGAGATCCCACAACCTGTACGAATGGGAAACGAGTGGCCCATTCCATTTCTCTTCCCTGTCCAAGACGGTATTTCACAGAGAATACCATGTTATTTCTCCGCACAGCACACAGCAGACGGAGGGGAAAACCCCCCCCCCCCCCCAAAAACCCAAAAAAAACCAGCAAGGCTGGGACTACGCAGTCTGGCAGGCACCTTATTATTGGCTGTGCTTTCTGACATCCCCTGGTATTCCTGGTATATTATGCCGAGAAGGACGCGCACCCAAAATATGACTGCCAATGTCCCCTTATGACTGGGTATTCTTGGCGACGTCAACCATTGCCTCTGTAAAGCAGGAGACAGGCGATCTGCTTTCTATGTACAGCATACTTTTCTGTTGTTGCGCCTGGCCACATCAATGGCATCTCGGTTAGAAGCCGTTGTCTACGGCACACGTCCACCGATGCGCACGCTCCTGTAATTTGTTTTGTAAAGCGTCGCAATACTGCGTACGTTGAAATTCCCACAAATACAGCACGGATGGCACCGTGCTGTCTGTATGGGTGAATGCACTATTACTTACGATATACTGTCTTACAACGAGAGTGTTATGGAATATTCCCGCAGGGAAGGACATGAATGGACGCCAGGGTGCCATTAGGCTTGGCCCAGGTGTTGCGTCCCTCATCGTGAGCACGTCCTCTATGGAAATACGGAGTAACACATCGCACGCTCAGGCCCAAACACTCGAACCGTTTCCATATGAACATCGACAGCAAAGTTGTACGTGCGCTGACGACCTCGAGACCGTTGATTTAAGTACGGGGTAGGTTATCGGGGATCCTCAAGCCCCCGGTTCTGCTTCACCATAAATGTTCCGTAGATAGACCTTATCTTGGCACCGTTTCTCCTTTGTTTGTTTCAACTGTGTGCACGGCTCTGTTTACCTTCCGCACACAGTGTTTTATCCCTCGTTCAGTTCGGATGAAAGACGTCCTCTCTGATTTGTCCCTGAGAAGAAAGGAAAAGAAGAAGAAAACGTCCCGTGCACACAGGCAACCAGCAAGGGCACCGTTTCAGGTGCGTGGACTTGGACCGAGCTGATATTGGACGGTTGTTTCACGAAACACAAATTAGTCAATAACACGGTAGTATTACAACATACAACTACTTGTGGACGGTTTCCTCCTAGCACTCCTAACCCAGTTGCAGCCCACTCCGAGTGCGCCCATGTTACGGTTACTGACCCCCTTGTCTGCTTGCATTTTGCTGTCACCCAGACTGTTCACGGTTCACTGTTGTTGCTTGAAGCTGAGAAGACGCCATGGCAAAGTAAAGACAACAGAGGCTTGGCAGACCCAATTTTAGGGCGGTTTTGGATCGTGACAAAGGTAAACAACATCCAAGCAAAGGGCGCTTCCTTTGGTTTTGATTTTGATTTTCGGTATGACTGGTAGGCCTTTGGACGTATATTGTGTGTACTGACGACTCGGTAATTATCTCTCAAATTGCTGCTAAACCGCAATTGTTTGATTCCGACGAGAAGGCCAAGCGCTGCAGCCATTTTGTGGCGTCTTGTGAGCCCTTTTTCGATATGACGATGCGCGTTCCTCACAGACAGAGAAAGCCCAAAGGGGGCAAAGGCGGCTCGCTGCATTTCTCAGACATCACACCATCGGGACATCAGGTGAATGGGACCTGTCTGAGATTATGAGTGTTCATCATAACCATCCACAGCCTTCCGTAGCCTTCCGTAGCCATCCGTAGCCATCCGTAGCCATCCGTGATTAAAACACATTTTCTTATGTCCTGTAGATACGAACGTGTTATGGCTAGACCTGTCCTTTCACGTTACGATAATGTCATTTCCACGAATGGACACACTGTAACACAGTCATCCACGTCGCACGCGCTTCTTACTTCCCCTTTCTCCCTTCTCTTTTTCGTTTTCCCTCACCATCGCTCTACTCTTCCCACTTTCACCTCTTGGCGGCTGTTTTCTGATTATTTGCTTTTCAAACAGTCTCCCTGTTACTGCCCCACCGCAGTAGCTTCTGCACCTATGCAAGGTACCCTTTGGCCCCAGGTTCAAAGCTTCGTTCCGTCCAGAGTAGCTTTGCGTAGGGAAACGACGAAGTGGAGCGACAAGACCGGATTCATTCTTTCCTGATGTGGCCTGGGTTGGCACGCATTTTTCTTTTGAAATATTTTCCGTGAATTATTTCGTGACTTGTTTTTTTCGATACCTTCGCCATTTCTGCTCGAGGACCCCCTTTTCTTTCGTAGCTTGGAAACTTGGACTATGGAGCAACTGCAAACCTGCCCTTTGCATTACCGGCAGGTCATAAATACTGCGGATCTTGAGGAGGTTGTCTGTGGACAGTAAGCGGAGCGGAGTTTATACACACCTACTGACGACGACGTACGCAGTACGACATACTGAGAACCAAGAAAACCCGAGGCAGACAAGAAGTTGAGATGATCCATTTGTGCTCCACGTTCAAACTGGTGACGCAGGACGCGTCAATGCTAGCAAGCCGCAGAGAGCCACACTGACAAGACAATGCGCGGGACAAGGGTCAGTCCCTTTCAGCTACGATGCCATGGAACGCGGTTTGATCGAAATTGATCAGAAATGATCCGCGCTCTGGCGATCGACCGCCGTTCCTCCGCTGGTCTGAGCGTTTCTTTATTTTGTTTGTGCTGTTCCCCCTTTTGCCATCTTGGGGCACTCAATTGCCGGGGGCTTGCCAAGCAGTTTTCAATTGGACGGGGGTATCTGGCAGGTTAATAGCGAAGTTTTGATATTGACTGAGTTTGACAGCAAAAGAAACGGACTGGGCTGAACGATTGTGGGTTGTCGACGTTGCCCGGACTGTTTGAGTTACTCTTGCCTCTTGTGCTCTTGCCTTCTCTACAACCCGCTGTACATACTGAAAGTCGGTACTGAGAATTACGACGTAGACGGCAAAAAAAAAAAAATGGCGGGAAATTTCGAAGCGACACAAGAGACGGAAGGAGCGGACGTACAACAAAACCTTCCAATTACCATGGCCCCACCAAAACGGCTCCAGAAACGGGTACGGGGGCATACTTTTATTTCGAGACACGTCGTCCAGAGAGGCACATTTCAGGGCCTGGCCGTCTCTTGTGCATACTCCGTGCATCGCCTGGACGAAACAATGGTCGTGTGCCCATACTGCCCGTCCTGCACGAAGCGTTCATGTGCGGCAAGAGGGAAAGGATTGCTCTTGCCGTCCCGTCTTTTCCCATCTCTGTTCCTTCCCTTATTCTTTTTGGTGCCGGAATGGTCCTGCTGACCGCCAGAGCTGCTCCTTCCTCACACGCCTGCTGCGTGGCCCTTGGCCGTTCCTTCCTCGTCGAAGGAAATCCGCGCAAGCATCGGGTTAATCGTGCGAAGCCACTGCTCTTTCCCTCGCTCTCTCTCCTTTATGTCAAGTCTATTGTCGTTGACGCGTCCGTACGACATACAATTAACAGTCAAGCACTGCACCACAGAAGCTAACAACAGCCGGTCTTCCCGTTTGCTTACTAGCGCGAAACAATGATTTCGTTTCGTCATTTTATTTGTATATGTGCCTGTTTGTTATCGTCGCCTGCTTCCATTTTGCGCCGAGGCGCCTATTGGTGCGTGCAGCTCGAACCAAAACAAGAAAGAACTCTCAAGACGGAAAGTCCATGGGAAGGCAAGTCTGGCTAGCGCAAGGGACGGAAAGACAGCGCTGAAAGGGAAACCCGCCGAAACGTTTCTTTCGCACTGTATGCATTTTACAGGCGTGGCCCTATCTGATTTTATGGAGCATACTTGCGCTGTATTTCATTACCCAGGCCCCGTCAGGCTAACTGCCAGATACGATACCCATATGTATTACTGTTGAATGTCGTACTCCTTAATCCCTCTCTTTTTCTCGCTGTATTTATTTGGCTTAGTCGGCCGCCTCTGAGCAGGAAGGAGCGACAATCTCCATGGAAGTGTCGGCTCGCCTAGTGCCGTTTAGTCTTTTCTCTCGGTCCTTCCTTCTTGTCGGCGCCGGCGCGCAAAACATAGCGCCTTTGGGAATTTCTTTTCTTCCTACGAGTGCATTGTTCTCTCTTTTTTTTTTTTTTTAATCCCTCTTGCCGTCTTTGTCCAACGGGGCATCTGGGCGTTCTTTCTCTTCTGTTTCTCCGTGAAGCTGTCCAACAAGGAGACTTTGACTCCCTGACTATTCTCTTCTTCTACAGGCTATTTGACTATTTACTGTCTTCTAGGCGACGGCTGGCCTAAACGCCGGGGCCTATGTCGGTGTTCGCTCTTTTTCTCTTCTTTTCTTCTCTGCCTCGTTCTCTGTGTCTCTGCCTCTCACCCCATAATGACGTTGTCTCTTGAACAGCATTTGAACAGCATCATTGTGCCTTTTTCAGTGTAGCCACAACTTTGTACATTTTCAATGCTGCCAGACTCGGGCATGCCATGTTTTCTATGTGGAACGCTTCGGCTCACATCTTCAAACTCTTTCTCTGTCTGTGGCGGTTCCATTTCAGGGTCCTTTGTTGGCGAGAGGCAAATGGTGGCCCCAGGATGGCCCTGGCAGGGCATTTCTCAAGCGTGTCGTGTAGCGAAAGGGCCGTGTTCCGACGGGAACTACGAGTGGCGGTCTTTCTCCGTGCTACGTTTACTTGCACACAAATAGCGCCGCCGCCTCCTTGACGAGGCTACTTTGAGTGAGCATCGTCTATTAACGAGGTCGTCTTTTCCAGGTTATTCGTTCTGGCTACCGACGACATTGACACCACTGGATCGTCGCCTGAAAATCCAGACCTCTTGATAGGGAAAAAAAAGGGACAAGAAAAAGACGCCGACTGGACACGCGAGGCCTTTCCTAAATAGAAAATCGTACTCCGTAAAACGACTACCCTCGCAACTCACACTCTTGACGACGGATTTGTAACTTAGTTGACGGGGCCTGTATCCTCATTTTCTCTGTCCCCGTTTCGAGATTTCTTGCTCCGTAACTCCCTAACTGACTCCGTAAAATAAGGAATATTACTCCATACGACCTGGCTCTTGGCGCGAAGTCATAATACGGAGTCAGAAAAAAAAAAGGAGGGACCCCATACGAGTGGTTAACGAGCCAGTGAGAGACGAGTCGAAAAGCACAGAAAAAAAAAGCTCCAGTAGCTCATCCCTGGCTGCTCAACATGAGTCTGCCGCGCCTTCCGTCTTCGAACGCACATCGTCTTCTCTGTAGTCTCTTTGGCAGTTTACACCTTGTCCGATCCTAAAAGACTTCGTTCGTATGCGCTACATATCGACTTGAGGGCATGGTACCGCGGTGCAGGTCGCATCGGACAATGAGGATCGTGCACAGGGCCACAGACAGACAAGAGTGGAACCTCCCAGGAGTGGAGCATTTTCCGATCCATTTTACGATGCACTGTGGTAATTATATCAAAAAAGGACGCAGTTTTGTGCATACCACTGTACGACATCGCTAACGACGCGCATGGTCCAACGGCAGTTTGAAGCACTCATCCCAGTTCGTGATATTGGAGAGTCCACAGTTCAAAGGCATGTTTCCATGGAGATGCTTTGCTATTTTCTGTGCTGCATTTCGACATTTCCGGTGTACGAGTACGATGGCTTGACGAGAGTTGCTCGTATTGATTATTTTCCCGCCATGTCCGCATTATTATATCTGGGTCCGCTGCCTGTTTTGTAAATGAGATTGCCTTTTGCGGAATTGCACCCCTCGTGAGCGAATTGGCGATCATTGCAGACCCCAGGAGGAAAGAAACAATTCAAACATTACGAAATGATGATTACGAAATGTAGGTTGATTTGTATGAGTACTCCGTAGGAACGGAGGGGCGGTAAAGCCTTGATCCGCTCGTTGACCAAGAACTGCTTCTCTGGGCCTGGTGCTGCTCTATGTTCAAGACACTGCCGGTATAGTTCACAGGCGCGGTCGAGAGAATGACGAGGCAAGGGCGCGCCCGTGAACCTGCCAGTCGTTGTATTATTCGTTTCTCCTCGGCCGCGATTTTGTCTCCTTTCTGTCGTAATTTTCGTCCCGATGGATTTTGCCTTTCGATCCAAGTAAAGCCGAGCGCGACAGTGATGGGCTGAGTCGACTGATGGGTCTTGGGGCCTTGACAAACGAAGAAGACAAAATAAAAGGGGGGAACCACTTCGCGTCTCGCCGTCTCGCCGCTTTCCCGAACGTCCGTTCTGTTTGTTTTTTCATAGTTTTTTCTGCCAAGACTTATGGAAGCCTTCGAAGAAGCACGTTAGAACATTTTCTTAGTTGATAAAGTACCAATGTATTATGGAGAATTTAGCCCGGAAAAGGTAAAATTCAAACGGGCACTGTGAACAAGCTTGACAAAGCAACATACCTCCTGATCTTGAACAAGACGGGAAGGCGGTCAGCATCGTTAGGAGTGGCGAAAGGTAAAGATCTGTGTTTTACTTTCGAAGCAGAACTGCCGGTGGCGTCTCGTTACTAGAATTTGTCGAGAGGCCACACCCCCTTTTCTTTTCTTGATATGGAGATTTCTTTTCTTGACAGAGCATTTTATGTGGAATATCCCAATGTAATGCAGCACGCTGAGTCAGCTTGAATCTGCACTATAGCTTTGATTACAATACTGCTATCTAGTTTCTCTTTTTCGTCTTGACTCTTTACTGGAGAAAGGGGAGAGGATGGTGAACCAGCTTCCGTCACCAAATTGCCTAGGGCAAAAGAAGTCATGTCCAAACGACGGCTTATTTACCAGGAGCAAAAAAGGCGCAGAATACCACAGTATCTCCAGGAAATAAGAAGGTTCACGTCAAACGACACAAGCGGCCCACCTGAGGCGATATGCAGCCCTGATGGTTTGCCCGTAGGTGCCGCCTCTCTCGGCCATGAACGCGTGGAAGTCTAGCGTTTTCCTGCTGCCACTTGAACGGCGGCAAGAAGTAAGAGCCTAGCGAGCCTAGCGAGCCTAGCTGTAGACCCTGGGCCAAGCCCTAAATTCTGGCACAGGTTACTCTGTGGCGTTACCGAGTTCCGGCACAGGTTGCAAAAGGTGCTGGAAGATACAATGGCAAATTATTATGGAACTGGCAGGCTGCGATAAACTCGCCTCGCGCTTTCCTCAGTGCCAATCCTCGGCGGCTACAGCATTCATTTGCGGCGACACCGAGCCTGCTACTTAGCTTCCATTTTGCCGTCTTTCTAGGGCGCTCTGTGTGCTTATTTTCACTTGTAAAATCCGGCCATTGACCGCTCTTTCTCTCTCTCTAGGACTTTGCTTTGCACACTTCGAATTGCCATTTCTGGAAAGGGCCTCTCGATTGCCCACGGCAGTCGGAGACTAACGGTAAGGGCGAGCAACTACCGGGTTATCTACAAATAGCTTGTTGTATCTTACAACAGGAAGAGAGACATGCTGGCGACCTTCAATCTGTCATATAGTGTCATCGTCCCCGACAGACAAGTAACGAATATATTAATCCGCGAGACAATGTTGAAAGCTATGTCCTGGAGTAAGAACAGAGCCGTTTGTCAAAGAGACAGGCAGCGCCAGTGCTGGACAGCATCGTCCTTGAAACCCCAATCTAGGCCGTTTGCCATGTAGTACCAGTATTTTGTTGGCGTAGAGATAGCAGTGAGCGTTCGCTGATGTGCCTGGCCGACATGTTGTACACAGGCTTGTGCTATTGCCGGCACGTAAGTTCCGTCCATTTGCACTCGCTTACACGTGGTTGATACGACTCCAAGTTGCCTTGTTGTTCGAGTCAGTAAGCCCAGTGTACTTTGGGTGTGTAAATGTGAGTAAACGAATCACGGTCGGTGCACCTGTTGTCCACATCACAGTGATTCCTTGGCCACCTCTCCTTTCTATCATGTCGCCGTGGGCAGATGCGCCTTTCCTACGAAGAATGCCAGCTTGGGTCAACACCACACATCAACGTCCGGCTGGGCTTAGTGTGGCAGGCGCCAGGCTGGTTCCCAGCAAAGCACTGGGGCCCGGGTACGTCGGATGGCTGCATTTTGACATCGGCTGGGGCCCACTGTCAGAAACTGGCGGAGGAGCAATGAGGACAGTGGAAATACGAGTGGGGTTTTCTGGTGAGGGAAAAGCTTTTTTTGGCGGCTCGCACCCCTGTACGACTGAATGGGGCGCGACGATTTTCCCTCACCGTATTGAGGCGATTAGCGGCTGCTCCTTCTGATTCTCCCAGGCCCATGACGTATATCCACACCAGGAGAGGAAAGTCGATATCCACTTGCCGCAACCGGAGAGAGTAGTGATTGTGAAGGCTGAGCGGCCAGCGGCGGCAACAGCGATGGGACAGGCCTGCATTCTGGCTTTTTGCTGTTGTTTATTTCGGTGGCCGCGCTCCTTCCCCAGCCACCCCGATTTGTTACCCTGGTAAACGAGCTGCTGCACATCATTCTTTGCTCGATAAAATGAACAAAACTATGGGTATTCTCCGTAAAATACTGGGGCACGGTATTGACAGAATAGACGTCGGTGGGCGATTTGTTGATTTGTCTGTGGGTCTGGAAGAGAGAGAGAGAGAGGTCGAATCTCTTCAGCCTTCCCGCTTCTCTCTTTCACAAAAAAGAAAGAAAAAAGGCTCACACAACGTCTGCCATTAACCAACGAACGGCTGCCGCGGGCTTCTCCTGGCTTCCACGTTCTCCAACGGCAGCAGTCCCGAGGTAATTCTGGGGCCTCGCTTCGTCCCTGCTCCATTCATCCAACCCTCCATGCTCTTCTCGACACGGCTGACCCTGGGCCTGGCCGGCAAGCTGCCCGGCCTCGCCCTCATGCTTTCTTTTTCCTGTTTGAGAAAGTGAGCAATTGCAAGGCGTGGCAAATCACCGTCATCGACTGTGTTGCTTTTCTCGTGGATCTGTTGGACTGCATCGTTCGATCACGAGTGGCCACGATGTGCATTCACTCGTTGTATAAATCTAACATCAAGTAGAATACAAGGTGGCAAGGTGGGCCACGGATTCATAACATCAATTGATCTATATTTGAGCAGATAGTAGCGGGTTTCCCCGGGTGGCCTTATATTAAAGCCATCGTTTTTTTGTTTTGTTTTTCTGATAATTTTTTTTTTTATATCTTTCTCTCCAAAAATGACATCGAAATTAATATATAAGACAAGAAAAGACAATAAAGAAAGGAAAGAGGAATAAAAAACGAACGTCAATTCCACGGAGAACACCTCATTCGACATCCCGCCTGGTTCATTGTCGTCGAGTTATTTATCACTGCTCCCGGGTTGGTAGGGACACATACATCGCCGTATTCGCCACAGCCCGCAAACGCCGCACTGCCCCAAAATAGACATTGACCACATGACACAGGTCTGGGGAAGGAGCGAGAAGGGGAAACGTAAAAAGGCGAGAACCAAAGCGTTCACCGACGCCCGGCGAGCCTTTTCATACATTTACGTTTTGATAATTCGTCGTTTTGTCCGTAAAGCGGTGAGGGATGTGGTCGGGCAATCGTGAAGAGGATAGTGGCGTCTCCCTGGGTCGCGTCGTCCGCCACAGTCTACGAGACCATAATACCTCACTATGATTACTGCACGCTCTGGAGTTATTGACAGTTAAGACACCAACCATTCACGTTGCCTGTCGTATCTTACATCCAGGGTCGTCGTCGAATACCGGAATAGAAAAGGAAGGAGGCTAGGCGGCCAGAAAAACGACCCGGCAGTGACGAATCGACCGACGATGGACAAGGCCAGTGTAGGAGCAAAAGGGCCCTGAAGGCGAGGGTTGTTCGTGAGTAAACGGCCAATCGCTGGCGGCCTTGGCGACCCCATCCTCGCAAGAGTGGCGTTCCGCGGAGTTTCGAGGACGATCTGCAGAAGTGCGAGGATACATTGTCAAGAACACATACGAACCAGAGCCACAAGAGGAAAAAAGCGGCATTGTGGGTTGGCAACAGCAACAACCGCTCTCGTTTTCGCGCTGTCAAACGGGAAGCTGCAGGGACGACGGGTTCCAGCGTCCCTCAAAGATTCACTACTGCAACCTAGTTTTCACTGGTCTAGCTACGTAGCTGGAGACGACTCAATCTGTATAAAGTATTGTTCCTCCCCAGTAATGCGGGACAGGCCACCTTGAACCCTGCAACTAAGATGCCAAAGACGGCTGCAAAGATGCTAAAGATCTTTTGCCTGTCCTACAACAAATCGACTTTGAAGCGAGAGATGAACACTGAGTACAGTGCGGGTTACCCTCGGCGACGGCTGGCCTCACCCCCGGATCGTTTTGGCCAAGACCTCAAGAGTTGGCAGATTGTGTCTCGCACTTTACGATGTATTACGATGCGAACAGATGTCTTCTTGGCAGGTCTTGGAGGATGTGCCACGTCGCAGAAAGAAAACAAAGTGCTAGACAGCGCCTGTTTTAAAGAACAACGGGCGAGTCGAGCGCAACTAAATACTGAAAGCATCTTAGAGAGACGGAAAACAAAACAACCACATAGGAATAAAAGAGAACAAAAGAAGTAGCTTCTGCACGATGCCAAGCCAAGTCTTGGTAGAGAGTAGCAGCCACGGTGGGCCAGTCAAAGTCCGTTATCCGTGCATGCTACCATATGGACGATGGGGAGTGGGGACCTCAAACAGTGAAAGGACATAGCAAAGAGCCAGTGGGATCAGAGCAAAATAGTGTAAGTGTGAGAAGACTACAAAGTCAAAGCGACGAAAAGTGGAGAGGGGGGGGGGGGGGTGGAAACCACCTGCGCGCGCCCGGCCGACTCAACGTGGAGGAGGGTGGAAATAAACAGGATGAGTTCGACAAAGAAGGAAAAGGAGCTGAACGGCGAATCATAGGGCTCGACTGGCAGGATTTTGGCCGGTGTTGTTTCCCTGTTTCTCGTCGCTGTTGCCGATTTTCCTTGGAGCCTCTTACAGAGGTTGTTTCTGCCGATTTCCTGGCCATGGTCCCTTTCTCGCAATACGACCACATGGAGTTATGCACGATGGCTACGATCTGTCACTCTCTCGCGCGACTTCGCATACCGCCTGCGGGCGCGATCGCCTACGAGACACGAGAGGCAGAGTGATCACCAAATGGGCGAAGTAGTCTCAACACCACTGCATTGCCCGGAGACGAGGCCGTAGACAAGGCCGAGGACGAGGTCATTGTAGCACTGACGAGAAACAGGGAAAGTACGGCGGAGAGTGTGAAAGTGAGCCGACGAAGAGGAAAAAATGGCGACGGAAATCGGCCAAAAACAGGTACTAGAAATGTGCAGCAGCACGGCAGCGCCGAAAGTTCCGATTTCCTGCCAATGACTACACTCTGGTTTCTGCCAATGGTTTCCGCCCATTCTATGTCGGAAGTCTTGTGCTTGTCAGTTGTTGTGTCCCGTAAAGAGACTGAACTTGCTGGACGAGACGACTCCGGCAGCACTTGCCCTCGTACTGTCCACAACGCGTCTTGTCCCCAATACGAGGCATCCACTACAAATCTTTCATTGACGCAATAGGAATTGCTTGTAAAATTACAGCGACATCTGGCCGGATCAGGAAAGCGCCGCCCAGGCGCGAGAGTGCTGGTGAATCGGGCTTGGACTTCTTAGGCGGTCGGGGGGGGGGGGGGGGGGGGCGGTACCGCAGACGACCACTGCAGCCTGTATTCTTCATCGCCTATCTATTCCCTGACGGCGATACATACTTACACCACACTGCATCGTCATCGAGCAACATGCATGTATCTCTTGCACATTCTCCTCAGGTAAGATACAGCTAGGGAGAGGGTATTGCTGGCTTTTTGATCTCCAGTGTCACTTCACGCATGTGTCGTTCCTTCTCCATCTACATCGTACCACAGGCGCTCGGCCTGTCCAGAGGCTGGAGCGACGGGGACAGTGACCGAAGCCGATAACAGCAGTGGCGCACGGGGCCCATTAAAAAAATCGAAACAAGACAAATAATAAGGGCATAATAGTCCAATCATAAATCCCGCAACAGAGAGCCTGCAAATTGTGAGAGAACGAGCGAGAGGACCAGAGTACAACATGGGAACGGTACGTGGGTGGGCCTGCGCTACCAAGTACCTGACTGATGCGAGATGAGGTCGCCTGGGGGAGAATGTGGGTGGGGCAGGTACACGGGGACTAGTTGAGATTAATGTAACAAACTCGTGCCGGCGAGCCATCCTTTTTTGTTATGGTTCTCAGTTTTGGCTGCCGGGTACGACATAACTTGGGAGGAACAGCGCAACAGTGCGAATCTCAAGGTCCCAAGGCTATCCATGCGGCCCCATCCTTTTCCTCTTGTTAATCCCGGCGCACTCGCGAAACCGCCTGAGAGAAACGGTAAGATACAAAAGAAGAAAAATCAAAACAAACTAAAACCAAAAGCGCAAAAAAGACCAACACTGTGAGCGCGCACTCCGTAATACCTGTGCGACTCAACCAATACAGGCCTGAATGTAGCCAAAGCCAAGCCAATGACGACGTCCTGTAAGATACAAAGTATGCGACACACAGCGTGAAGTCAGAGCGGTAGTTTGTGGACGAGATCCAATGAAATGGACGCGTTTGCTGGCAACTCTGCGCCGCGGCGCGCGGAGACAGCCAAACATGCTCTATGGCAACTCCACCAGTGCCAGCCACTCCTGTCCCGGGCGACGGGGGTCGTACTGAAAGTTGCACCGGTCTTGATTGTACAGGCGCATGTGTGCGAGCGATGCTCATGCGACACTTTCACAGCATAGTTCGATTGCAGTTGCACTTGCCATTTCTTCCTCCGGCTGGAAGCTCCGCTGTTCCTGCCCTGTGATGCTCTTCCCGTTTCTGCTCTCGCCGCTGCCGCGTTGTCGCCGTCACCCGGTCATACGCCCGTTCCCTTTTCAGAAATTTCAACGCCGTACACCCTTCTTGTTCTTGTCGCCGGGTATCTCGCTCGTTCGCTGCCTCGTCGCCTTCAACTGTGTACCGGAATCCCGGAGGGGCGCATGAACAAAGGCCTTGCTCTCGACAGCCCTCCCATACATCTGGCCAAGCCACCGCGTGGTGTGTTTTTATTGCCTTTTCCATCTAAAACAGATGGCAAAAGAGAGGTCGATATAATACATCGCACTCCGCACTCCGTATCTAAAGCGGCTCTGACACACAAGCCAGTGGGATCCAACACACATCAAGCCTAATCGAGTTAGTTCGCTTGCGTGTTGTCACAATTGAGATAAATACAGTGAACACAGAGCATACCTATGCGACAATGAACGTAAAGATACAGTGCCTTGTTTCGCCCTTGGTGCTAAAGAAGTGCCGTTTAGGCCCTTCCCGTGTTCTGGGAGAAAGAAATGAATAAAAGAATAGGAGAGGCATTGCGACGCAGGCGACGGAGCCCTCCACTATTGAGGCGCCTGCCCACGAATAGCTTGCACTCTCCCGTGTCCGTGACAGTTGCGACGATCTCCAGTCCTGTTGTGATGAGTGAGCCAGCCCGGGTCGGCGGGACTTGCCTGCACATGGCGTGGCCCAGCCCAATGCCAATCGCAGCTTTTGCCGCAGTCACGGCACGCATTTCTTGGGCGTAGATCGCCCACATTTGGCTGCTTGTTGTGTGTATTTTGTGTGTATTATTATGCTCCGGGGGATGGCAGACTACTGTTAGTATGCTCGTAGACTGATTTGTAGAATGCCAGATGGCTCAACAAGGACAGTCAAAACAAATGCCAATGCCAGAGAGAGCAGCTGTCCAGCGTCGCCCAATTGCTTTTCCTTTCTTTTCTGTTTCTCGTCGCTGTCCCCTCTTCCTTTTAAAAACTGCCTCTTTCCTCTCGTTCTTCTTTGCTCTTTCTTCAACAACGGCGAACGATATCGACTCGACTTCGACTACTTCGGTGTTCATGAGGTGCGACTTTTCCCTCTCCCCCCCTACGGTTTCCCCCCCGACTTTCTTTTGTTCAGTTACCTCCCCTCCCCCTAATATCTGCTTTCGCTTTCCTTCGGTTTCCTCTTTAATACTTCCCGACTCCCGGTTTCCCCGGTTCGATACGCGCGGGTTTCAAACGATAATAAGCTTTTACTGGTAGGTGGATATGCAATGGTTTGTTCGGGGGTTGGTCCTGGACGCAGGACGACCGACGGCCGAGAAGCAAGCGGAGAGGGCCGGTTGAACAAGGCAAGCCCGCGCCTTTCATGCAGCAGCGACAGCACCAGCACCACCCACCCACCACCCTTCCCTCTTTGGCTGCAAGTGAGCCAGTTCGCACAATCGCTTGCCCTCGGTTCCCCAGCATCTCCTCAGCATGGCCTCAGCGCCTGTAGAGACTCACTTTCGAACGGCCAGGTTCTTGCACAAACAGGAACCACCAACCTATGATGCAGTCATCCACCAACAGGACAAAACCTTCAAGTGACCAAAACACGGCCCAAACCACATAATCAATTCTTGCAAAGCACCCATGGCACCCAAATACAGCGTCAACAAAGCACGCATTCCTCCATCCTCCGGCGCTTCCAGCGCTGTTTCCCACATGTCGGAACGTCCCAATTTCGCCTGTACCCACTGGTGCTTATTAGCTCATCAAAACATACCTCCATTTTTTGCTCTTTCCCTCTTTGCAGTGGTGCTGTTATCCCAGCTCCAGTGGGCTCCACTTCCTGTATCTTACACTGCATGCTTTTTTACCCCCGCGTTCTTCCGGCGCCAGTGAGCCAGCCGCTGTTTTTTTTTTTTTTTTTTTTTTTTTTTTTTTTTTCTCTCCTCCAGAATGGCCTGGCCCCGAAAAGAATAGCGACCGAGGAAAAGGGCCAGCGCTGTCACCTCCCAAAAAAACACTCACGCCCACCACCACGCACTGTCACCAGCACTGTGTGCCTCACACACCCCCGTCCATCGTCCCTTCCCTGTATCCATGTCCCCCAAGGCCCGTGGCCCATGTTCCTACCCTGCCAGTCTGCTCACCTGTCGCCATCCCGACATTTCGCCTTCGCCTTTTCTCTTTTCTCGTCTCTTCGTCTCTATCAATGAGCTAGCAGTGTTAGGTTTTCCTCTCACCCCCCACACAGTAGCACTACGACTCGGAGCGCGAGCACAGAAATAACGCGCGCCGCGGTCTTTTCCACTCGTTTCTCTTGTTCTCTAGCCTTATTATATATGCTTTACCCAGACTTTTTATTTCTTCGTCTCTTCCCTTCACCTCTCTTCTCTTCTTCTTTTTCTCTTCCCTTTCCTTTCTTCTTCCCACACATCCCCCCACTCCTATTGCGTTCTCCCATCTCTCGCGCAAAAAGCTTCATCCCGCTTCTGGGATTCCCTCCCCCTTCCCCCTTTTCCCTTTTTTTAGCCGTGGCTTGTCCTTGAGCTGCAAGACGGACGCGTCGTATTTTCGAAGCCTCCAGTTTTCTCACAATATCTCTATCACCGTATAGACAGCTCAACACCACACCCTTTTTTCTCTCCCACAACCCACCATCAACAATGGCGGAGTCAACATCTGCGGCGCCCGCGCTGCACACCGACATCCCCGGCGGTAACTTTGACGAGAAGGCCGGTGCCGGTGCTGGCGCCCCCGCTGCCGCTCCCCCGGTCAAGCCCAAGGTCGAGGAGGAGGAGGAAGATGAGGACATCGATGCCCTGATTGAGGACCTCGAGTCCCACGACGGCCACGGCGCCGACGAAGATGACGAGGAGGAGGAGTCCAACGTCCACGGCGGTCGCGTCATCCCCGAGGACATGCTCCAGACCGACACCCGCATTGGTCTGACGGACCACGAGGTTGTTGCTCGCCGTCGCAAGTAAGTTCAGCCGCTGGGATTGCGCAGAACATCTCGGTTTCGCACTACGTCTGGCAAGACCGAGTTACTGACAATCCCCTTCCAGGTACGGTCTGAACCAGATGAAGGAGGAGAAGGAGAACTTGATTCTCAAGTTCTTGGGCTACTTTGTTGGTCCTATCCAGTTCGTCATGGAGGTACGTCTTTTTTAATGTTGATGGGCTATTTTTGTGCCATCAATTTCACTTTCTTTTTGCATTTTGTTAGTCGTTCGGTTTGTTTTGGTTGCCGATTTTCTGCACGGTCGCAGTTTTTGGGCTATCTCCAAAAATCGCGCACTACGAAAAACGGGTTTTAGCTACTCCGATTGGGGCAGCTGCATGCGCCTGCATGGTGTTGCAGCCAGTGGGAGTCCGCCAATTCCTGTTTTGCCCCCGCCTTTGCTCGGAGCTCCCCTTGTCGCCAATTGCCCTGTCCCGTGTCAGAAAGCTTGCTTATCCACTTGCCTTCCCACGCAAGGGATGGCGTGTTGGTGTTTTGGCGGCTTGGGATGTTTCCAACGGCAAAACATGTTTTGTCGATCCAAACGCAAATCCCCATCCGCATGGCATCTCACCGGCATCACCGGCATCTCATCAAACGTCCAAGGACGAAATGCTAACAAATTTGCTTTTCTCAGGCTGCTGCTGTCCTGGCTGCCGGTCTTGAGGACTGGGTCGATTTCGGTGTCATTATTGCTCTGCTGCTGCTCAACGCTGCTGTCGGTTTCGTTCAGGAGTTCCAGGCCGGTTCCATTGTCGACGAGCTCAAGAAGACCCTGGCCCTGAAGGCTGTTGTCCTCCGTGATGGCACCTTGAAGGAGGTTGAGGCCCCCGAGGTCGTTCCCGGTGATATTCTCCAGGTTGAGGAGGGCACCATCATTCCCGCCGACGGTCGCATCGTTACCGAAGATGCTTTCCTGCAGGTTGATCAGTCTGCTATCACCGGTGAGTCTCTCGCCGTCGACAAGCACAAGAGCGACCAGTGCTACGCTTCGTCCGCCGTCAAGCGTGGTGAGGCCTTTGTCGTCGTTACTGCCACGGGTGACAACACCTTTGTCGGTCGTGCTGCGGCTCTCGTCAACGCCGCCTCTTCCGGCACCGGTCACTTCACGGAGGTGCTCAACGGCATCGGTACCGTTCTGCTGGTTTTGGTTATCTTCACCAACCTGATCGTCTGGGTGTCGTCGTTCTACCGCTCCAACCCCATTGTCACGATTCTCGAGTACACCCTGGCCATCACCATCATTGGTGTCCCCGTCGGTCTGCCCGCTGTCGTCACCACCACTATGGCTGTCGGTGCTGCCTACCTTGCTCGCAAGAAGGCCATCGTCCAGAAGCTGTCCGCCATCGAGTCCCTGGCTGGTGTCGAGATTCTGTGCTCTGACAAGACCGGTACCCTGACCAAGAACAAGCTCTCCCTCTCTGAGCCCTACACCGTCGCCGGTGTCGAGCCTGAGGACCTGATGCTCACTGCCTGCCTGGCTGCCTCGCGCAAGAAGAAGGGTATTGATGCCATTGACAAGGCTTTCCTCAAGTCCCTGCGCTACTACCCCCGTGCCAAGAGCGTTCTGTCCAAGTACAAGGTCATCAACTTCTTCCCCTTCGATCCCGTCAGCAAGAAGGTTACCGCGATTGTCGAGTCCCCCCAGGGCGAGCGCATCACCTGCGTGAAGGGTGCTCCTCTGTTCGTTCTCAAGACTGTCGAGGAGGACCACCCCATCCCTGAGGAGGTCGACCAGGCCTACAAGAACAAGGTCGCTGAGTTCGCTACCCGTGGTTTCCGTTCGCTCGGTGTTGCCCGCAAGCGTGGTGAGGGTGCCTGGGAGATTCTCGGTATTATGCCCTGCTCTGACCCCCCGCGTCACGATACTGCCCGCACCATCAACGAGGCCAAGTCCCTGGGTCTGTCCATCAAGATGCTTACTGGTGATGCCGTCGGCATTGCCCGCGAGACGTCCCGCCAGCTGGGTCTTGGTACCAACGTCTACAACGCTGAGCGCCTGGGTCTGGGCGGTGGCGGTGACATGCCCGGCTCTGAGGTCTACGATTTCGTCGAGGCTGCCGATGGTTTCGCCGAGGTTTTCCCCCAGCACAAGTACAACGTCGTCGAGATCCTGCAGCAGCGTGGCTACCTCGTTGCCATGACTGGTGACGGTGTCAACGATGCGTCCTCGCTGAAGAAGGCTGATACCGGTATTGCTGTCGAGGGTGCCTCTGACGCTGCCCGCTCCGCTGCCGACATTGTTTTCCTTGCCCCCGGTCTTGGTGCCATTATCGATGCTCTAAAGACTTCCCGCCAGATTTTCCACCGCATGTACGCCTACGTTGTCTACCGTATCGCCCTGTCCATCCATCTGGAGATCTACCTTGGTCTGTGGATTGCCATCCTCAACCGTTCGCTGAACATTGAGCTGGTCGTCTTCATTGCCATCTTCGCTGATGTTGCCACCCTTGCTATTGCCTACGACAACGCGCCCTTCTCCAAGACCCCCGTCAAGTGGAACCTGCCGAAGCTCTGGGGTATGTCCGTCCTCCTTGGTGTCGTCCTGGCTGTCGGTACCTGGATCACGGTCACCACCATGTATGCGCACGGCCCCAACGGCGGTATTGTCCAGAACTTTGGTAACCTCGATGAGGTCGTTTTCCTTGAGGTCTCCCTGACGGAGAACTGGCTGATCTTCATCACTCGTGCCAACGGTCCCTTCTGGTCGTCGATCCCCTCGTGGCAGCTGACCGGTGCCATCCTGGTCGTCGACCTGCTGGCCACCTTCTTCACCCTGTTCGGTTTCTTCCAGCACGGCCAGCAAACCTCTATTGTCGCTGTTGTCCGTATCTGGATCTTCTCTTTCGGCGTCTTCTGCATCATGGGTGGTGTTTACTACCTGCTCCAGGACAGCGTTGGTTTCGACAACCTGATGCACGGCAAGAGCCCCAAGGGCAACCAGAAGCAGCGGTCGCTTGAGGACTTTGGTATGTTGTCTCTCCCCGTTTGTCTTTCATACTTTCGTTTCTGTTCTTTTACTAACATCTTTTCCCCAGTTGTGTCTCTGCAGCGTGTCTCCACCCAGCACGAGAAGTCGCAGTAAACTGCTATGCCTTCCGTGCTGGTCCAAACCACCAACACCCTGGCCACCTCCGCACCCGTTCATTTTTGTGTGGAGGTTATGGAGGCTTCCTATGTCAGGATCTTTCATACTTCTTTTGTGTGTCTTGACACTACCCCTTCGATGGGGGGACGGCATTTGCGCGAGGCTGGTCTTCATTACACACTTCCCTTCCTCGTCCCCTACGGTGGGAGAATATAAATAGAGAGGATCGGAGAGCAAGGCAGAGCCCCCTACGCAGGTTGCTTATTCCCTCTTTTCGCTGAGAGCCAGTCTCTAAACACGTCAAACGTTTTTTCTTTTCTTTGTTATACATTTTCTGATCTGAAGAGGGAAAGAGATGAGGCCCATACCCCCTGACGAGACTCTTTTAGACGGGACTAATTAATAAAATCGTAAAATTGGATGAACCTCAACTAAAGTGATGTGATTTATATGATTCGATTCTTTGATCGATTGCATTGTTGGTATTTCACCTGTATGAATTACGGTGGATGTTGTGTATGTTAGGCACCGTAAAGCGCTGTGTAGGGACGTGTTTCAGCGTGAGTTTTAGTGCTCTTGGAGATGTCACGTGATGCAACATACTACTGCTAAAGCCGACCGCTACATTTTGCAATGCGCAAGTGTTGGCCCAGCGGTTGGGTCTTTCTCGTTGTGTTGAAAATGGCACTTGCCTTTGGACGATGTACATGGAAGGTTAAAAAATCTCTTGGCTCCGTCTTGGTTCGTGTTGGTTTCGAGACGTATCATTTCTTCTATTGTCCAAAATTTAGAACCAAATCCTCTCCAAAATTCTTTTGCCGTCCGTTCGATATGGCTTGAAGTGGCTCTTGACGGCCATGTCGACCAGGCACCGCGTGCACTGTAATCGATCACGATGCCGGCTCCCTTTGTATTTCCCGGCCACTATTGGGGTGAGTGTGTGTTCGCCGATACCGAATTTCAGTGTATATGGCCGCATGGCAATAAAGACGGCTGACACGAACCGGCTCAGACGAGGCCAGAGGCAAATTTTTTAAGATCGAGGCAACCGGCACAGCACCAGACGGCGCAGCTTGGTCTCAGGATCAGGTACATTTTCAGCAGGCCCGGGAAAACTACGTCGAACAGCGTCGCCGCCGGCATAAAAGCAGCGAAGGAAGCTTGCATGGACGCAGAGAAAACTGGCCCAAACGGCAAAAGGGCCGACGTTCAGAAGAATCCAAGCGTGGCGAGTTGACATGCGGGTCGTCCACGCGGCAGCCGCCCGATGCAATATACGATTTCCTTGCACGACACAGCACCGGTGATGACGAAGTCGACGATGTTGTGTATGTGGAAGAGAAGAAGCGTCTCTTTATCCGGGATCCTCTTCTTGCTCATGAGGCGGCCGTGACTGGGCTTCCTTACAGTGCTACGGCCAGCGACGGCCGCATATTTGGTCAAAATCATGCGAGTACTGCGACGTCCATCTTTGCTCGCGAGTTGCAGTTCAAGGGTGCCGTACCGGTTCTAGACGAGGCCAGTGGTATGTTGATTGATGGTGATGTTTTTAACCGGTTGGCGCGATACGCGTGGGCAACCCTCGGCACCAACCCGGAGCGGAGAATGGCCCGGCCGTTCTCTGTGGCCACGGGTCAGCCTCCAGTCCTGGCCGCGACAAAAATCAATGCGATGTACGTGCACGGTAATGAGCAACCCCCAGGCCTGGGCATTGTCTATACAGGTTAGTTTACAAAAAAGGGGGGAAAAATAAGAATAAAAACAGTTCCCCGGTGCGCTTCCGCGGTCGCGTTGCTAATATCACCCAGACTATTCCACTGGCACCAATAGCACGATCAAGGGACAATATATCATGGTCGACGAGAACGAAAGGTGTTGTTTATATCTTGAACTGAACCGAAACCCAAGGTGCTTTTAAGGGTTGCTAATACATGGTATTTTTCTGATAGCGTTGTGAGTTCCTGGCCAACGCGGACCCCGTTCGGCAGATATGCCGCGCATGAACGTACATGTCCCGAAGGTCTACGGGCGACGGGTATAACTGCCATTTGCTTCCACGAGGCCTCTCAGAACCTGATTGTCACCTCCAGGACCCCACACCTCCAGCGGGAAGGGGAGGCTCCTGTTCTGCAGTTTTTTAAACCGGATATCAGAGACGAAACTTCGCTCTCAGACGATGTCACCTGGCAACTCGGCCCAGACAGCCTTCCAAGTGAGTCCTGACAACGCGCTGAGGCGGACTCTCGTACACGCCGACCTTATTTACCACCACCATCCATTCTAACTGGGCTCTTTTGTCTCGTACCTAGATGTCACGACGCCGACGCGTTCACTGCCACTGAACACCAACAAGCCGGTTTTCAAAATCTTTGGCCCGCGCAATGTCGATTCTGTATTCGCCTGTGCTCCGTCACCTCGAGGCTACGACGCACTGTGCCTGGTTGGGACAGGAGATGGTTTGCGCGCCATTGACATTGAAACCGTCACACGCCTTACCGACGTTAACGTGCGCTATTTTATACCTCCTCCTGCAAACCACAATGGTCGAGTACATACCGCGATAGATGGTGACGACATACGCCGCTTCCCACCCAATGGGCTCTTCATGCATCGGCAAAGACATCTAGGATTAGTCACTTCCAGCCAGGGGCGACCAGAACGATCCCAACCAAGCCTAGTCAACTGCGTGGACTTTGTCAACAACCACCCGCGCCTTGCCGTGGCCGGTGGTCGTAACCCGGTACCGTGGCTTGTGGACTTGCGTGAGCCGTCCTGGCGCCCATTTGGCACGAATGCCAATGCACTCGGCAATGGCTTGAATGCCGTCGCGCACGTCCGCTCCGTTGGCGAATACCACGTGGTTGCAGCTGGCCTATGGGACTCCATGGTCATGTACGACTTGCGATATTTAAAGACGCCTAGAAGCAGCGGTGGCAGGACTTCGTTCGGGGGCGGACAGGGTGCCGGAAGTCCAGCTGCCGAGCCATTGTTCCGTTTTTCTGACTACTACAACCACGGCCGACTCATGGGCCTTGGCTTCGACGTGGACACCGATCTGGGCATCGTTGCCGCCGCGGAAGATCACAAGTCAACGGCCGCGGGACTCCAAGGCGGGATGGGGCTCTTTTCATTGTGGAATGGCGAGCGTCTGCATGCGCCAGGTCTCTGGCGAGTGCAACACCGCCCAAGTGATATTGACCGCGTCTACAGGCCTACGCCGGACAATGTGAATCAACGGTTGAGTATGGGGCAAAGTATGTCGATGGAGGAAACGGAGGAAGCGCGAGCGCCCTTTACAGTTGTGGGCGACAGTGACATCCACCCCGATATCAGAGCCACATGGGGTGGCTACAAACACACACGGCCGCACATCGCGGCGCTCAGCTTTGCTTCCCTGCCGCACGAAGGCACGAGTCTCTTTGTCGGTGTGGATGCCCGCGTCCAGAAGTACTCGATCCGCCGCGGCAGAGAGGACTTTTTTTACAGCGAGGATGAAGAAGACAAGAGGACGAAATGAAAGGAAAACAAAGAACGTCGATATGGGGTCATTGTGTCTCTCTGCTTTTGTTTGGTTTCCATTATACTCCATGTACAGCATAGATTTGCGCGGTATATTCGGATTGTGTTTACGTCTTGCAGGTGAAGCGGAATGATATGATAGTTTGGTTGCGGGCTTCATCCGGGTCATATACTGGAGGCAACGGCCGGGCAAGGGGCCGGTTGATGGATAGAGATTATTGATGCATAATGACACCGGGTTCCAAGAAGTGTAGTGATTTGTACAACCAAGAATATTAAACAAGTCTATAGAGTTATAAACAATACTTTTCTATGTGTCACATCGCCGTACCCTTGGCCACCCATTTCCGTTTGATTTTCCGATTTGAAGCTGGTGGTGCTTTTGAACGTTAGAAACAAGCAAAAGTCTGATGAGGTTTTCTTTCTTTTTCATTATTCTTCCTTCCTTTCCTTGGGCATTCGAGACACTTTCAGTCTTTCGGTTCCCTTTGCAAGCTGAAAACAAACACAATACCAAAAATGTCACAAGTGCTCAAAAGTTGCTGACGCGCCTAGGCTAACGCTGATATGATTTTTGTTTGTGGAGGTTGGTTTGCAACAGCTGGCCTTTTTCGCCCCGATGACTTTCTCTCCACTCATTTGCCTCGGGTATCATGTCCTCTTCATCTCTGTGTTTTTCTTCTCGTTTTCTCTTTCGGTACGATCGTGTCTCGCCTACGTTTCTACATAGGTGGATGCCGTTAGATGGCGACGAATAAGGCACGTAAGGAGAAACACAGATTGGCGTCAATATCGATAGATTTGTAGTGCGGCAATTCGGGATGCGATTGTGCGCGTGGAAGAGACATGGTGCGTGCGGCGTGCGGCCTTGGGTTGCTTAGTGCTTCGCAGTGACCTTCTCACCGGTCAGCTTCTCGACGTAGGTCTTCGCCATGTCACCCATGGCCACCATGCAGATGGTCTGCCAGATGCCGAGACCAATACGCGGGGCCAGACCACGATACAAGCCGCGGATGCCGTTGGTGTCGTAGATGTACTTGAAGGTGTTGCCGACGGTCATCTTCTTGGGGCGGTTGGGGTCGTCCTTCTTGGACTGCATCTCGACACGGATGACCTCGATGGGCTGGTTCCATGCAGACAAACCGCCACCCAGAGAGCTGGCCAGGATCTTCTCCCAGGCGGCCAGTTTCTCGGTTTCGTTCTTGCCGGAGACTTTGCGGATGCCCTGCTCAGCCAGACGCGACAGGCCGAAGCGCGAGCCCCAGTTGGTCATCTGGCGAATGGCAACGGCGTTGACACCACGGTTGATACCGCGAATACCCTCGCGGCGGTAGATGTCCATAAAGGTGGCCCAGGTGCCTTGGGTAGCCTGACCGGCGGCGGCAGCCTTGTTCTTGGTGATCTCGACCGTCTTCATGCACGTGCAGAAGCCCATGGTAGCATAGGCCTGCGCGACACCACCGGCAACACCACCGGCAATACCGCCGACGAACTCGGAGCCGCCAGCTGCGCGGGCGTAGTACTCGGCCTCGGAAGCGACGAAGAGGAGGACGGCGCCCTTGGTGGAAGCCTCAATCCATGCCCAGGGGATCAGACCTTGGTAGACTGTGAAAGGCGGGAAGAAAAAATAAGTGTCAGCGCTGACAATTGACATGTGACACAGGGACAAAGGCACGAGAGCACGGAAAACGAAGCAAATTGCGATCAAAACACAAAGAAGAACACAACGAATACGTACAGCCAAGAATACCACCACGGCTCCAGATGCGGCCGATAGCA
Organism: Sporothrix globosa; assembly: GCA_001630435.1. Classification (NCBI taxonomy): domain Eukaryota; kingdom Fungi; phylum Ascomycota; class Sordariomycetes; order Ophiostomatales; family Ophiostomataceae; genus Sporothrix; species Sporothrix globosa. Next base: position 3,698,936 of record LVYW01000002.1, read on the forward strand.
GAGGCGAAGCGGTCACCACGGTGGGCGGCCATGGTGGTCTTGGTCACCTCGAGCGGCTGGCCCAGGGTGGTGACCTCGAACAGGTTGAGGCCGGCGCCGAGAAGCAGGTTAGAGAACTTGATAGGCTTCTTCTCAAGCTTCTGCGGGGCCGCGGGAGCGGCAACAACAGATGCGGACGACATGGTGAATGTTTGGAGGGAGGGGAGAACGGCGAAAAGTTTGAAGAACGTCGAGGAAGTTGTTTCGAACAATCGTAGATGTTCAAAACAAGACGGGCCTGACCAAGGCAAGAGGGCGCTTCTTTGCTAATGGGGGGGAGGAAAGTAAAGTTTGGGGTAGCGGAGACGCTGCTTCTGATGCTGGTAGCGGGTCGGACAATCCTACGACCGAGGATATATGATATAGCTAGGGACGAAAAGCTAGGCGAGGAACGCAGAGGAAAGCGCTGGAGAGTGGTCGAGGCTGCTGGAGCTTGCGGGCTTTTTTTGGGCGACTCTAGGCGTTTACTGGTAAAAAAGGTCTTGCGAATCAGGGCCAGGGCGTTATCGTTCGGAAATTCGTGGGGGACGAGGGGCCGTTTCTGTGCAGTCGATGATAAGCCGAGGAAGAAACGGAGCTGGTGAGTGCTGGGGCAGAGTTCATGTTAGCGGTGTGGGGGTGGACAATAATACTCAGTAAACAGGAGGACAGGTGGGATAAGCCAGTGAGATGTTAGGGCGTGGCGACAGAACATCCGCAGGCAATATCATTAGCACGTGTCACCGAACTTCGCTCCGCTGTTTTGCCATTGGGATGGGAACCCTGCGGTATCATTTCTTCTGACGGCCAGGAACAATCCGCGGTTTCCAAGGGGCAAAGACAGGGCAACGAATCTTAGTTCCGTGGCGGAGGCCCAATCAGAAGAAACGCGCAGCCACACGAAGTAAGCTCGTGAGCCACCAAGCACGAAATTCGTAAGGATGCATAAGCTGGGCCCAGTGGCTAAGTGGCGCCCCAAACAAGCCACGAATGATCCTGGTGAAGGGCTGGACTCTGAAGTCTGAGGATAGAAAAGAGATGCGGAGGTGATCTAGCGGAGAGGGCTGCTGCGACGGACAGATCTCCGCAATGTCCAACGGCCCCTCGCCTTGTTGGATAAGAGAGCAGCAGACGAGCTCCGCCGCTGCGGGTAGGGCATGGCTATGGGATTGCGTTTGGCATCCTTTGGCATGCTGCCGACATGCGTTTGCCAACGAAAGGAAAGGTAAGGGAATGAGAGGAGAACCGCCCAGGGAGTGGCTGACAAGACGCCCAAAAGAGAGAGCGACACTTACAAACTTGGAGTAGCCCAGGCGATGCTAGGTACCTTGTGCGATGTTGTTCAAAAGGGCAATGTATGTCCGTTTCGGAAGAAGCAGATGGGGAATTGCAAGTGTACAGGTTGCAGGTTGCGGAGAGGCGAGATGATGAGAGCAGAAGAGAAACGAGAATATCGTGAGGCTTATGGGGGAGATTGGAATGTCTGACGACTGAATAAAAGACGGTGAGACACTGAATAGAAGGGGCCGAAAAAAGGGGGAAGGAGGGCATCCCCTTTACTTTCGTTCGTTCTTTCTGGCTGAGACCGAGCCCAAAAGTCCTACAAGTAACACGGGAAGGCGCGATCCAAAGGAGGCAATAGGTGGCTGCGTATCTTTGCTCGCTCTATTCTTTGCATTGCTCTTTCTCTTGTTGTTTTACGGTCTTTCCTCTTTTGATGGCAAGCGTCTATTTTACGATCGACAGCCAACGGGGAACATCGTAGGGAGAATGGACGCAATTGCCACGAATGGGACTCGAGCATTGTGTCACAAAATGTAAGTTTGCGGCGTGAAAGATGCTGGGAAGCTGTCGACGCAGATGGCAGATCCCAAACCGACGGCACCAGTTGTTTGGCAGGTCCATTGGGGAAAGGCACCAAGGGTGTGCCAAAAAGCCTGGAAAAGTGTTGCTGTGTTTGTTGGGTTGCTGAACAAACTCAGTTTTACAGGTGGGAAAGTTCTACGTACCCGTGACTTCCCTGTTAGTGTCCCATCTTTGGCTCCTGCCCCGCCTTTTTTACCCAACAAACGTCACATTCGACACTTCGTCCTGTTCCCCAATAAAAAGTTTAGGGATGTCGACTGGCACGCTGTCCTCAACCGACAGCCTCGTAACATATGTTTCCAAGCCAGGAAACAAAACAGATCTGGGAATTTTTGCGCACTTAAGTCAGAGCGGGGCGTTGCAATTGCCTGTCGGTGAAGTGACGGAGCACACTGCCATTTCTTCGTCGAGGAAGCTATGGCATTCGCCCTGGACGTCTCCTCGATGAACGTAAAAGCGGACAGTAGACCATACGAAAACGGAATAAGAGTGAAGGAAAGGACAACTTGCATGTTTCTTCCTTGTCTCTCAACCAAGCTGCATTTGTGGCTGGCCCGGGTTTGTCGTCTCCCTTGGTCCCTGTGTGCATTTGATCCCAGCCATCAACTGCTCAAGGTTTTGTTGAGGGATCTAAAGCTAGGGCTTTTGCTTTTTGAGCTTCGAGTCGCCGTACGGACTTGGTCAGATAATTCAATGTCGCATAGTGAGGCAGGTCATTGATATCTCCGTCTTCTATCGTACATGTAATGTCACCATTCTGTCTTGTTTGGACATGAGGACGGCACACCAAGCCCTACTCCGCACCCAAAAATAAAACGGGGCAAAGATGCTTGTCGAATTGGCCATGGAGTACGTTGTAATTTACGGATGTATATTTGGGGTAAACTTGTTTCTTAGGTCTTGGTGTGTTTTCGCCTTGCATTCCGGAGCACGAAACCTGCAGCCCTCTTGGTGGCCTACCGCTCTTTGGGTCTTACTACTCCGGAGCAGCGATCTTTTATGTGACCCTTCGTACGGACTACTCCATATTTGGTGTAGATTTGTAAATAACTTTAATGCGTAAAGGCACTCTGTAGCCTAGGGGATTGGGCTCTACTTAATGCTGCATCGTCATTGGTACTGAGTAATAGAATGGTTGTGAAGAAAGTTAGGATTGGTAAATTCAGGGCCAGAGAAATCAATGTCCATCGGAGGGGAAACACGACAAAAGGTAAGAAAATGTGTGCGCGACATACGTGAACATATCCCATAAGATACAATGTAATAAGGGTGGTATATACTCCATACCGTCACCTCCTGTTTCCGTCTTCCATTCATCACAAGTGTCTATTCTAGTCTAGAAAAGGAGAGGGTAAAACATTAAAATTGAAGCTTTCTGCGCAGGTGTCACCAGAACATGCCACGAAGCATATGCACCGGGCAACAACAGACGGACCTCCCTTCTGGCGCATACAAGGGGGAGTGGGGGGGGGGGGGGAGAATACATGCGAAGACAGAACCCTGGGCGCGCCCGCCCGCGTGTGCCACCAAATACACACGAAAAAACACCCCTGCATCAAACGTGGATTCTTGCTCCGGTATGTTCACACCGACAATTTGAACTCGCTATTTATTTGTGAAATATAAGTAAAAACACCAAGAGAGAAAGCGCTTTACAGCTTCTTGGCGAGCTCAATGTACTTCTCAGTGGAGAAGGACTTGGGGCGCTCAATGGGGGCACCGACGGCGCGGTCGATGATCAGCTGGGGCAGCACACCCAGGGCGCGAGACACCCCGAACAGGACGGTGTAGTAGCTCGACTCGGTCAGGCCGTAGTACTGCAGCAGAACACCCGAGTGGGCGTCGACGTTGGGGTAGGGGTTCTTGGTCTTGCCGTGCTCGGTCAGGACGCCGGGGGCGATCTTGTAGACCTGGCTGACCAGCTTGAACAGGGGGTCCTCGGGCATCTTGGCCAGGGCGAACTCGCGCTGGGCGGTGTAGCGGGGGTCCGTCTTGCGCAGGACGGCGTGGCCGTAGCCGGGCACGACACGGCCGCTGTTGAGCGTCGACCACAGGTACTCGGTGATCTTGGCGTCGCTGATGTCGCCGCCAATCGACTTCTGCATCTCCTGCAACCAGTTCAGCACCTCCTGGTTGGCCAGGCCGTGCAGGGGACCGGCCAGACCGTTGAGGCCCGCGGCCAGGGACAGGAAGGGCGAGCTCAGGGCGCTGCCGACCAGGTGGGTGGTGTGGGCCGAGACGTTGCCGCCCTCGTGGTCGGAGTGGATGGTCAGGTACAGACGCAGCATCTCGATAAAGTCGGCGTTGCCGCCGAAGCCGAGCTGGTTGGCAAAGTTGTAGCCGTAGTCCTTGTCCTTCTCAACAGCGGCAACCTTGGCACCCTTGAAGACGTTCTGGTAGATGCGGGCGGCAATGGTGGGCAGCTTGGCGATCAGGTCCATCGAGTCCTCGTAGGTGTAGCCCCAGTACTCCTTCTTGTTGATGCCCTTGGCGTAGGCCTTGGCGAACGACGAGGTCTGCTCGAGGGCGGTGACAGCCAGCGACAGCTGGGCCATGGGGTGCAGGTCCGTGGGGCAGCGGTCGATCAGCTCCTCGACGAACTTGGGCACATCCGAGCGGGCAGCCCACTCGGCCGACAGGTCGCGCACCTGCTGCTCGGTCGGGACCTCGCCGGTCAGCAGCAGCCAGAAGAGACCCTCAGGCAGGGGCTCGGTGCCACCGGGGGCCTTAGGGAGGACCTCACGGCACTCGGGGATGGTCTTGCCGCGGAAGCGGATACCCTCCTGCGCGTCCAGGACGGAGCCCTCCCAGACGAGGGCCTTGATGCCGCGGGCACCGCCATAGACCTGGTCGAGGGTGACCTGGTCGATGACCTTGGAGCCGCTCTCCCTGGACAGCAATTGTCAGTATGTGTATGTATGTGTATGTATGTGTTTGTTTGTGTGTGTATGATTTTCGCGGGGTGTCCAAGCATCCGGCGTGATGCGAGCGACAAAGGAGGGCACGTACTTGCGGAGGGCCTTGATCTCCTCGATCTTGCCGGGCAGCAGCTCTGCAAAGCGCTCCTTGAGGGTCTGTATATTTTGGAATCTCGGTCAGCCATTTTTCATTTTCTCGCAGCCGTCGGCACCCAATTGTCACCAACGACCCTCCATGGGCACCAATGCGCCCGTCGGAACCGCCGACGATCACCAACGTACCTGGGCCTTGGCGGAGTAGCAGCGTGCGGCGTTGAAGGCCGTGGAGCGGGCGCCGAAAGCGGAAGACGCCCGGAGGGAAGTGCGGAAAGCACTTGAGCTCAGGCGCATAGCGGAAGCCATTGTGACGGTTGTGTGTTTGTGTGTTGTGAGGGTGAAATGAGGAGGTGTTGGTTCGTGAGAGGAGGGAGGGAGAGAAAAGAGAGCAAGCTTCAAAGCAGAGGTCGAGGGATAAAAGGGAAGCGGCGGGCTTTTAGGCCACTTTTTTTTTTTTTTTTTT